>SJYV01009798.1:2049571-2166635 GCA_006410875.1 Neotragus pygmaeus
TGTTGGGCTCCAAATCACTGCAGTTGGTGACTGCAGCCATGAAAGTCAAAGATGCTTGTTTCTAGGAAGAAAAGTTATGACAAACCTAGATAGTGTATTAAAAAACAGAGACATCACTTTGCAGACTAAAGTCTCTATAATCAAAGCTATGGTTTTTCCAGCATTCATGTATGGATGTTTTGAATTGATGTTTTCAAATTGTGGTGCTGGACAAGACTCTGGAGAGTTCTTGGGACTGCAAGGAGATCAAAATCATCAATCCTAAAGGAAATCAACTTTGAATATTCATTGGAAGGACTGATGCTGAAGCTGAAGCTCCAAAATTTTTGCAACCTGATGTAAAGAGTCAACTCATTGGAAAAGACCCTGACACTGGGAAAGACTGAGGACAGGAGGAAAAGGGGAAGACAGAGGACGAGATGGCTGGATGGTATCACCGACTCAATGAACATGAATTTGAGCAAACTCTAGGAGACGATGGAGGACAGAGGAGGCTGATGTGCTGCAGTCCATGCGGCCGAAAGAGTCTAACAGGACTAAGCAACTGAACAACAACAACAACAAAAAAAAAGATGCAAAAATCCTCAACAAAATGCCAGCAAATCAAATCCAGCAATTTTCCTGGTAGTCCAGTGGCTAAGACTGCTTAGGAAACTAGCTCCCACATGACACAACTAAGACCCACCACAGCCAAATTAATATTAATTAGAAAAAAAAACTTAGGGTTTTTTTAAAAACAAGGATTATATGACCAAATGGGATTTATTCCAGGAATGCAATGTTGGTTTCACATATAAAATAAATCAATGTAATATACTGTGTTGATAGACTAAAGGGCCAAAAGTACACAATCCTCTCATAGACACACCAAAAAAGCATTTAACAAAATCCAACACCTCTCCAGTATTCTGGCAAAGAGTCGGACACGACTGAGAGACTTTCACACACACACACAACACTCTTTCACATTAAAAGCACTTAACTAACTAGGCATAGAAAGAAACTTCCTCAACTTGAAAAAGGACACCTATGGAGAGTCCACAGTTAACATCATACTTAATGGTGAAAGACGAAACATTTTCCCCCTACAACTGAGATAAGAATAGCCACTCTTAACACTTCTATTCAACATTGTACTGAAAGTTCTACCCAGGGCAATTAGGTAAAAAAAAAAAAAAAAAAAAATCTATATTGGAAGAGAAGAAGTAAAAAGATGTGTATAAGAGACAGGTAGAATACCATGAGATCGGTCAGGGTCTGAGCAACCCACTCAGCGTGCCCCTAGAGCTCACAGGTGTAAAAACTTGATTCCTTAATTTACTGCTCATANAAAAAAAAAAAATCTATATTGGAAGAGAAGAAGTAAAACTATCTAATCACAGATGATAAAAAGGAAATCCTAAGAAATACACACACACACACACAAACTATTAGAACTAATAAACAAGTCCAGCAAGGCTGCAGGATACAAAATCAATATACAAAAATCAATTGTATTTCTACATGCTAGCTATGAACAATCTGAAAATGAAATTAAGCAAACAATTCTATTTACAACAACATCAAAGACTAAAAATGGGGGGGAAATTACTGAAAATAAAATTAAAGAAGACAAATAAATGAAATCCATGTTCACGGACTGGAAGACTTAATATTGTTAAAATGGCAGTTCCCCAAACTGATCCACAGCAACATAGTCCCTGTCAGAGACCTAAATGTAAGAGCCAGGACTATACAAAAAACCTTCATAGCCTTGGATTAGGCAATGGTTTCTTAGATGTAATACCAAAGTATAAGTGACCAAAGAAAACACAGACTAATTAGATTTTGTCAAAATTTAAAATTTTTGTAATTCGAAGGACACAATCAAGAAAGGACAAGCCAGAGAAAGGGAGAAAATATTTGTGAATCATATAGCCCATGAGGATCTAGTAACCAGAATATACAAAGAATTCTTACACATCAACAATAAACAAGAAAACCAATTTAAAAAGACAAAGGATGTGAATAGACATTTCTGCAAAGAAGATCTATAAATGACCATTCAGTTCATGAAAAGTTCCTCAGACTCATCAGTAGTTGCTGTTGCTGCTGCTGCTGCTAAGTCGCTTCAGTCCTGTCCGACTCTGTGCAACCCCATACACGGCAGCCCACAAGGCTCCCCGGTCCCTGGGGTTTTCCAGGCAAGAACACTGGAGTGGGTTGCCATTTCCTTCTCCAATGCATAAAAGTGAAAAATGAAAGCAAAGTTGCTCAGTCGTGTCTGACTCTTAGTGACCCCCTGGACTGCAGTCCACCAGGCTCCTCCATCCATGGGATTTTCCAGGCAAGAGTGCTGGAGTGTTGCTGCTGCTGCTAAGTCGCTTCAGTCGTGTCCGACTCTGTGCGACCCCAGAGACAGCAGCCCACCAGGCTCCCCCGTCCCTGGGATTCTCCAGGCAAGAACACCCGAGTGGGTTGCCATTTCCTTCTCCAATGCATAAAAGTGAAAAATGAAAGCAAAGTTGCTCAGTCGTGTCTGACTCTTAGTGACCCCCCTGGACTGCAGTCCACCAGGCTCCTCCATCCATGGGATTTTCCAGGCAAGAGTACTGGAGTGTTGCTGCTGCTNTCCTTCTCCAATGCATAAAAGTGAAAAATGAAAGCAAAGTTGCTCAGTCGTGTCTGACTCTTAGTGCCCCCCTGGACTGCAGTCCACCAGGCTCCTCCATCCATGGGATTTTCCAGGCAAGAGTGCTGGAGTGTTGCTGCTGCTGCTAAGTCGCTTCAGTCGTGTCCGACTCTGTGCGACCCCAGAGACAGCAGCCCACCAGGCTCCCCCGTCCCTGGGATTCTCCAGGCAAGAACACCCGAGTGGGTTGCCATTTCCTTCTCCAGTGCATGAAAGTGAAAAGTAAAAGTGAAGTTGCTCAGTCGTGTCGACTCTTAGCGACCCCATGGACTGCAGCCCACCAGCCTCCTCCGTCCATGGGATTTTCCAGGCAAGAGAACTGGAGTGTTAGGGACACCCAAATCAAAACCACAATCAGAAACTACTTCACATCCACTAGAATGATTGTGAGAAAAAAAGACAGATAAGAAGTGCTGGTGGGCAATGATAAGAGAACAGACTCTGCGTGATTTCAATACCTTTAGATTATGAAATTTTTGCACCTTGCTTTACATCCCTGGATGTGTTGCAGTGTCTCCTAATTTATAGTCTATGAAACTCGAATAGAATTTGCATCCTACTGTTGTGTGAATATTGTATAAATCTTAATTATGTTGAATTGATTCATAGTGCTTTTCAGATCTACTATTATCCTTCTACATCTCTGTATATTCATTCTACTAATTTTTGAGAGTTTGATATTGAACCTCCAACTAAAAATCTTAATTTATCTACTTAAAAAAATAAATGTAATATATAGTGGAAGTATATGTAACCTTGCTCTGTACTTTCCAAGTCTCCTATAAATGTGTTATCATATTTTCATAATTAACAAAAAAAATTTTTTAACTTCAAAAGAGCACATAAGAAAAAAGGAGGTCCTGGTGGGGATGTGGAGAAATTAATAGTTGCTAAAAGTTGAGAGGAGGGTAGATGAGTACCAACTGCTAGTGGGTGAGGGGCTTCCCTGTAGGAGACAAAATGCCCTGGGTGCACCCTGGGTTTAGAATCGGTTGCACAACTCTGTGAACATACAAAACCCTACTGAATGATACACTTTAATAGAGAGGGTTTTATGGTATGTGAATTCTAGCTCGATAAAGCAGTTATAAAAATAAAAGAGAAAGAAAGACAAGGAGGAAAGGATGAGTAGGTGAACTGAATCCTTATCTTTCTTCTTGGGAGCCAAAAGATAGTGCCCAAAATTGGGAAAAAATCAAACAATAGAGTTATAATCATAAAACAACAGAGAAAGCTCCAGAAGAATTAAAGGAAGGAACAAAGTCGCTTTGGGGAGAGGGCTGAATAAGAATGAAGCTTTACAACAGTTANGAGAAACCTGGGGAAACCTGCCTTGGGAGTCTGGCTCCTAAGCATAAGGTCTTAAAGTAATTAGTCACACAATCTACCAGGATCATCAAAGGCTGTGGATTACTTAGAGTAGGATGAGAGGTTAACATAGTTTGCAAAACTTAGCTAAAATGTGCACTGGTAATAAGCTAGTGACTATAAAAATGAAAGAGTTTTAAAATTTGAAACTACTCAAGGGACCTTCTTTATGTCTCCAGATTGCACCCCCATGGATTTTAGTATCCAATTTGAAGATTTGGGGGCATTTCTGTAATACATTTTGGTAAAACATGGTAAGTCCTTTGAATAGCCACTTGCAAAATTTCCTTGTTTTGTTGTTCCTGTCTTGGTTCACCCAAGTTCAGATGGCCAGATAGCCCAGAATCATTTACCAGCTGTAGCAGGAGTCTGGATGAGCCCTGTGATTTTCTTGCTGGGGAAAGCACAGAGGAAAAGAAATCACACACATACCTATATCCCTGTTTCCACACAGACTGTGCAGTGTCTCAGCTGATGTGTTAGGAAAAACTAAAGGAATGCATAACCCGACTCAAAGGAGACTTTATTTTCGAACAGCAGTATCTAATATAAAATAAAAGGAAGCAAAAATAGATTACCTATTAAGCCTAGAACAATCTGGAATTGGAAAAGAAGACACTGGTTGCTCAGAGGGAAGTACAAAGTCCCAAAGGACAGCCTGTGAGCATCTCCTGTCCTTCAGGTACTTCACTTCCTGTTCAGTCAGTGAATGACCCAGCTTGCCGTTTCTCGTTCACTAGCTACTTCTATGAGTTGTTACTGAAACACCAATTTTGGTTAGTTAGGCTATTTAGGCAAACAACCAGTGTAGATAATTTTGATTCACTGGATTGACTTGATGTTTTACCAACTTTGTATAAGTCTGGTAGCTATCTTGTGCCTTGAGGACCAACTTTGAAAAAGAAGGAAGTTGCATCATGCAGTTGAAATGGGACTCCATGGGGGTATGCAGATTGTTGTCTTAGTTTTGATACTGAATTGATTCATGATTTCGACTGGAACTGAACCATGACCATTAGGTAAAACCTATAGAAATCTGGAACTTCCTCGGTGGTCCAGTGGTTAAGACTCCACCCTTCCAGTGCAGGGGGTGCCAGCGCCATCCCTGGCCAGGGAATTAAGATCCCACATGCTGTGTGGCATGGTCAAATTTAAAAAAAAAAAAAAAGGAAATATGAATAAGGACTGGACTTCAGTTGAAAACAGTATATTAATATTGGTTTATTAGTCATGACAAATGTGCCATATTACTGTAAAATGCTGGAATCAGGGGAAATTGAGCTCAAAGTATACAAAAACTCTCTATAAATATTTATGACTCCTCTATAAATTTAAAATGATTCTAGAATTTTTTATTTAAAAATGCATGTATATGGTTAAGGAGAGCATTTCTTAAAATCTAGGTAATATGGTGTTCAGGTTTCTACTTGGTTCTGTTGATTTGGCAAAGACAAGCAGTTCATTCTAAATTTATTAAATGATCTTAAGACAGCACTTTAATAAGTTATATCTTCTCAGGAGACTGTTTTTGTGTTTTCTTCCAATCTGCCAATAATCTAAGAGCAGGATAAATTTGCTCTGTGCTCAGGTAGACAGAATTAGAAACATGATCAATGTGGTGGTTACTGAAATAAAACTTGACTTTTCTTTTCTCAGAATAATAGCCTGCATTCCCTTGACTTGGAAGGAAATATTTCCTCAAGAAATAAGGAAGTTTTCATGCCTTGTAAAATCTGGAGAATTGAAATAAAAGATAGAAATAAAGCATTTTCATCATTCTAATAAAAAATTAACTGTTAGGAGCAATTCAACATATTAAAAATGTTTGTAGCAGATTAAATGAAAGCAAATGTAAAAACAGAAATAATGTCAAAAAACCAGGGAGATATAAAAACCATGGTGCATTATTGCAAAATAACTCTAAAGAGGGGATGTGCTTAGTTAAGATGATGAANTTCCTTTTCTTTTTCCATGAGTGATTTTTTTTTTCTTTTAGCTTTGGATGTTGCAACATGGATAAACCTCAAAAACCTTATTCCCAGTGAAATATGCTAGTCACAAAAGGATAAATATTGCAGGATTCCATTCATATGAGGTCCCTGTTGTTGTTATTGTTCAATCACTAATCTTATCCGACTCATTTTTGACCCCATGGACTGCAGCACACCAAGATTCCCTGTCCTTCACCGTCTCCCGGAGTCTGCCTAAACTCATGTCTGTTGAGTCGGTGATACCATCCAATCATTTCACTTTCTGTCTCCCCTTCTCCTCCTGCCCTCAGTCTTTCCCAGCATCAGGATCTTTCCAATGAGACAGCTCTACATATCAAGTGGCCCAAGTATTGGAGCTTCAGCATCACTCCTTTCAATGAATATCAAAGGTTGATTTTCTTTAGGATTGACTGGTTCAATCTCCTTGCTTTAAATGTAAATTCCAAGAGATTCTCAAGAGTCTTTTCCAACACCACTGTTCAAAAGCATCAATTCTTTGGTGCTCAGCTTTTTTTATGGTCCAACTCTCACATTCATACATGACTACTAGAAAAACCATAGCTTTGGCTATAAAGACCTTTGTCTGCAAAGTGATGTCTCTGCTTTTTAATACACTGTCTAAATTTGTCATGGCAACCCACTCCAGTATTCTTGCCTAGAGAATTCCATGGACAGAGAAGCCTGGAGAGCTCCAGTCCATGGTGTCACAAAGAGTCAGACACAACTGAGTGAGACTAACACTTTCACACAAGTTTGTCATAGCTTTTCTTCCAAAGAGAAAGCTTCTTTGAATTTCATGACTGCAGTCCTTATCTGCAGTGATTCTGGAGCCCAAGAAAATTAAATCTATCTCTTTTTCCCCATCTGTATGCCATGAAGTGAAGGGACAAATGCCATGATCTTAGTTTTTTAAATGTTGAGTTTCAAACCAGCTTTTTCACTCTCTTCTTTCACCCTCATCAAGAGGCTCTTTAGCTCCTCTTCACTTTCTGCCATGTGAGTGGTATCACCTTCAGATCTGAGGTTGTTGATTTTTCTCCTGGCAATCTTGATTCTAGCTTGTGCTTCACACAGCCCAGCATTTTGCATGATATACTCTGCATATGAGTTAAATAAGCAGCATGACAACATAGGCCTTGACATACTCCTTTCCCGAATCCAATGGAACCAGTCCATTGTTCCATGTTCAGTTCTAACTGTTGCTTCTTGACCTACATACAGTTTTCTCAGGAGACTGGTAAGGTGATCTAGTAGAAGAATTTTCTTGAACAATTTTTGAAGAATTCTCCATCTCTTGAAGAATTTTCCATGGTTTATTGTGAGCCACACAGTCAAAGGTTTTAGTGTAGTCAATGAAGCAGAAGTAGATGTTTTTCTGGTGCTCTCTTGCTGTCTATGATCCAACAGATGTTGGCAATTTGATCTCTGGTTCCTCTGCCTTTTCTAAATCCAGCTTGTACATCTGGAAGTTCTCAGTTCACATACTGTCGAATCCTAACTTGAAGGATTTTGAATATTACCTTGATAGCATGTGAAAAGAGCATAATTGTGTGGTAATTTGAACACTCTTTGGCGTTNTGATCTCTGGTTCCTCTGCCTTTTCTAAATCCAGCTTGTACATCTGGAAGTTCTCAGTTCACATACTGTCGAATCCTAACTTGAAGGATTTTGAATATTACCTTGATAGCATGTGAAAACAGCATAATTGTGTGGTAATTTGAACACTCTTTGGCGTTGTCTTTCTTTGACACTGGAATGAAAACTGACTTTTTCCAGTCCTGTGGCCATTGCTGAGTTTTCCAAATTTGCTGACATAGTGAGTGCACCAATTTAACAGCATCATTAGGATTTTAAGTAGCTCAGCTGGAATTCCATCACCTCCACTAGCTTTGTTTATAGGAATGCTTCTTCAGGCCCACTTGACTTCACACTCCAGGATGTCTGGCTCTAGGTGAGTGACCATACCATTGGGGTTCAGTTTAGTTCAGTCGCTCAGTCGTGTCTGACTCTTTGTGACCCCACGAATTGCAGCACGCCGGGCCTCCCAGCCATCACCAACTCCCGGAGTCCACCCAAACTCACGTGCATTGAGTTGGTGATGCCATCTAGCCATCTCATCCTCTGTCATCCCCTTCTCCTCCTGCCCCCAATCCCTNCATTGATACAAAGTTTCTTAAAATTCTTGAAAATGCAAGTATTTTTTTTTTAATGCTCCTGGAGCCTGAGGCCGGGGAAAGGGAAGTTTTAAAAGGTACTCATGAGACACCGAGATGGAGCTTCTGGACCAAAGCTTCTTCCAAGAAACCGTCCTCGCACTGAAATCTTGTCTCAGCTCCATGCCTGCTGCTCCTCCTTACAATCCCCTGCTGCGGCCAGATGACCCTGTCTAGGCTCCAGCAAGAGTAATGACTGATACAGATTTTTCCTAACCAGCTGAGAGATCTTTCGTGTGATGCTGTCAAAAAAGGAACGCTGGGAAGAATTAACTGTAAAATTAATTAAATGTCATGCACTCAAAATCGCAGCAAGATTGGAAGAAGAATGGGGGCTGTGGTTTAAACAGTCAGCATCTAACTTTCAAATACGTCTCTAATGTTCCCCCCTCCATGAGAAGTGTGCTGAGAAATCGGGGGTTCACTCTATCCTCAGTGGTCTTTATGTCTTTAATTTCTAATCACTCTTCTTGGTTGAATCTGTTTTTTAGCTAACATACAGCTCAGAAAGCTCTACGTTTGATCCAATATTCGGAAATTTTAAAAATAAATAAATAAATAAAACACAGTATGTAAGGCAATTTTGTCCCAGATCTTTCCCTCCAAGTCATGAACATAATAGATTTGACTTTTTACATCGCGTGCCCCCCTAAGAAGCATAAAGGAAAGGTTACACTGGCAGGCAGCTAGAAAAGAGCTTAATTAATCCCAAAGTGTGTGCTTCATTTGGAAAGAACATCACAAAAGAACCCTGTGTTTACTGAACTAGATCCTTAGGGCCATTATCCTTCCACCAATGGTGAGGTTTTTCAGAGGGAGTCTCATCCCTTGTGGTCTGGAAGGTACTGCCATTAAATGTAAGATCCACACAGGGAACCAGAACTGAAGATGCTGACGAAGCAGGCACTTTCCCCTTGGCAGAGGTAATTGGCATCCTGGCATTTGTGGGAGGATGTGCAAGCCCTAATCTTGCAGACTTCACTTTCCTGGGCTGACAGTGTCAAGCCAGCTTTCCCCAAACCATTCCTACAAGGCAGATGAAGGGTGCTCTGCATTTGGCAAGCTCCTAGTTTGCCACTGCTTTTTTGAAAGCACATGCTGCCCTTAGCAGATATGGGCTAGGACTAATCAGAAACTGCTTGCCTAAAACAAACAAACAAACAAAAATATAGTTGTGCTTCAATTTAGCACTACTTCTATCAGTTAGGTGAATGTTTTTTTTTTTTTTTTTTAATTTCTATTATTTGGACAAGCCACATGGCATGTGGGATTGTAGTTCCCCAAAGAGGGAATCAAACTCACACCCTTGCAGCAGAAACCCAGAGACTTAACCACTAGACCACCAGGGAAGTTCCTTTTCTTTTTCCATGAGTGATTTTTTTTTCTTTTAGCTTTGGATGTTGCAACATGGATAAACCTCAAAAACCTTATTCCCAGTGAAATATGCTAGTCACAAAAGGATAAATATTGCAGGATTCCATTCATATGAGGTCCCTGTTGTTGTTATTGTTCAATCACTAATCTTATCCGACTCATTTTTGACCCCATGGACTGCAGCACACCAAGATTCCCTGTCCTTCACCGTCTCCCGGAGTCTGCCTAAACTCATGTCTGTTGAGTCGGTGATACCATCCAATCATTTCACTTTCTGTCTCCCCTTCTCCTCCTGCCCTCAGTCTTTCCCAGCATCAGGATCTTTCCAATGAGACAGCTCTACATATCAAGTGGCCCAAGTATTGGAGCTTCAGCATCACTCCTTTCAATGAATATCAAAGGTTGATTTTCTTTAGGATTGACTGGTTCAATCTCCTTGCTTTAAATGTAAATTCCAAGAGATTCTCAAGAGTCTTTTCCAACACCACTGTTTGAAAGCATCAATTCTTTGGTGCTCAGCTTTTTTTATGGTCCAACTCTCACATTCATACATGACTACTAGAAAAACCATAGCTTTGGCTATAAAGACCTTTGTCTGCAAAGTGATGTCTCTGCTTTTTAATACACTGTCTAAATTTGTCATGGCAACCCACTCCAGTATTCTTGCCTAGAGAATTCCATGGACAGAGAAGCCTGGAGAGCTCCAGTCCATGGTGTCACAAAGAGTCAGACACAACTGAGTGAGACTAACACTTTCACACAAGTTTGTCATAGCTTTTCTTCCAAAGAGAAAGCTTCTTTGAATTTCATGACTGCAGTCCTTATCTGCAGTGATTCTGGAGCCCAAGAAAATTAAATCTATCTCTTTTTCCCCATCTGTATGCCATGAAGTGAAGGGACAAATGCCATGATCTTAGTTTTTTAAATGTTGAGTTTCAAACCAGCTTTTTCACTCTCTTCTTTCACCCTCATCAAGAGGCTCTTTAGCTCCTCTTCACTTTCTGCCATGTGAGTGGTATCACCTTCAGATCTGAGGTTGTTGATTTTTCTCCTGGCAATCTTGATTCTAGCTTGTGCTTCACACAGCCCAGCATTTTGCATGATATACTCTGCATATGAGTTAAATAAGCAGCATGACAACATAGGCCTTGACATACTCCTTTCCCGAATCCAATGGAACCAGTCCATTGTTCCATGTTCAGTTCTAACTGTTGCTTCTTGACCTACATACAGTTTTCTCAGGAGACTGGTAAGGTGATCTAGTAGAAGAATTTTCTTGAACAATTTTTGAAGAATTCTCCATCTCTTGAAGAATTTTCCATGGTTTATTGTGAGCCACACAGTCAAAGGTTTTAGTGTAGTCAATGAAGCAGAAGTAGATGTTTTTCTGGTGCTCTCTTGCTGTCTATGATCCAACAGATGTTGGCAATTTGATCTCTGGTTCCTCTGCCTTTTCTAAATCCAGCTTGTACATCTGGAAGTTCTCAGTTCACATACTGTCGAATCCTAACTTGAAGGATTTTGAATATTACCTTGATAGCATGTGAAAACAGCATAATTGTGTGGTAATTTGAACACTCTTTGGCGTTGTCTTTCTTTGACACTGGAATGAAAACTGACTTTTTCCAGTCCTGTGGCCATTGCTGAGTTTTCCAAATTTGCTGACATAGTGAGTGCACCAATTTAACAGCATCATTAGGATTTTAAGTAGCTCAGCTGGAATTCCATCACCTCCACTAGCTTTGTTTATAGGAATGCTTCTTCAGGCCCACTTGACTTCACACTCCAGGATGTCTGGCTCTAGGTGAGTGACCATACCATTGGGGTTCAGTTTAGTTCAGTCGCTCAGTCGTGTCTGACTCTTTGTGACCCCACGAATTGCAGCACGCCGGGCCTCCCAGCCATCACCAACTCCCGGAGTCCACCCAAACTCACGTGCATTGAGTTGGTGATGCCATCTAGCCATCTCATCCTCTGTCATCCCCTTCTCCTCCTGCCCCCAATCCCTCCCTCTTTTCCAATGAGTCAACTCTTCGCATGAGGTGGCCAAAGTATTGGAGTTTCAGCTTTAGCATCCATCCTTCCAAAAAACACCCAGGACCGATCTCCTTTAGAATGAACTTGTTGGATCTCNAGCCATCTCATCCTCTGTCATCCCCTTCTCCTCCTGCCCCCAATCCCTCCCTCTTTTCCAATGAGTCAACTCTTCGCATGAGGTGGCCAAAGTATTGGAGTTTCAGCTTTAGCATCCATCCTTCCAAAAAACACCCAGGACCGATCTCCTTTAGAATGAACTTGTTGGATCTCCTTGCAGTCCAAGGGACTCTCAAGAGTCTTCTCCAACACCATAGTTCAAAAGCATCAATTCTTCGGTGCTCAGCCTTCTTCACAATCCAACTCTTACATCCATACATGACCACAGGAAAAACCATAGCCTTGACTAGACGGACCTTTGTTGGCAAAGTAATGTCTCTGCTTTTGAATATGCTGTCTAGGTTGGTCATAACTTTCCTTTCAAGGAGTAAGTGTCTTTTAATTTCATGGTGGTTACCCAGGTCATTAAGGCTTTTTTTGTAAAGTTCTGTGTATTCTTGCCACCTCTTCCTAATCTCTTTTGCTTTTGTTAGGTCCATACCATTTCTGTCCTCTACTGTGCTTCATGAATGTCCCCTTGGTATCTCTAGTTCTCTTGAAGAGGTCTCTAGGCTTTCCCATGCTATAGTTTTCCTCTACTCTTTTACATTGTGCACTTCAGAAAGCTTTGTTTTCTCTCCTTGCTAATCTCTGGAACTCTGCATTCAGATGGAAATATCTTTCCCTTTCTCCTTTGCCTTTTGCTTCTCTTCTTTTCTCAGCTATTTGTAAGCCCTCCTCATACAACCACTTTGCCTTCTTGCATTTCTTTTTCTTTGGAGTGGTTTTGGTCACAACTTCCTATACAATGTTAAACAAATCTCTGTTCATAGTTCTTCAGGCACTCTATTCACCAGATCTAATTCCTTGAATCTAATCATCACCTCCATCATATAACCATAAGGGAATTGGTTTAGATCTTCCCTACTTTCCTCAATTTAAGCCTGAATTTTGCAATAAGGAACTGATAATCTGAGCCACAGTCAGCTCCCAGTCTTGTTTTTACTAACTGTATAGAGCTTCTCTCTCTTCGGCTGCAAAGAATATAATCAATCTGATTTCGGTATTGACCAACTAGGGCTGTCCATGTGTAGAGTTGTCTCTTGTGTTGTTGGAAAAGGGTGTTTGCTATGACCAGTGTGTTCTCTTGGCAAAACTCTGTTAACCTTTGCCCTGCTGGCCTCTAGAGGAGTCAAATTCATAGAGGCAGTAATAGGATGGTGTTTACCAAAGACAGTGGGGGGGCGGGTAAGGATGTGGAGTTAGTGTTTAAGGGAACAGAGTTGAGTTTGGGAAGATGGTAAAGTTCTGGAGAAGGACAGTGGGGGTGGTTGCACAACAATATGAACCATCCTTATAAAATTGTTAAATGGCCAGTTTTACCTTTTATATGAAGTGAGTGTGCTCACTCGTGTCTGACTCTTCACAACCTCATGGACTGTAATCAGCCAGACTCCTCTGTCCATGGAATTCTCCAGGCAAGAATACTGGAATGGGTAGCCTTTCCCTTCTCCAGGAGATCTTCCCAATCCAGGGACCAAACCTGTGTCTCTTGCACCTCCTGCATTGGCAGGCAGGTTCTTTACCACTGCACCACCCAGAAAGCAAGGGATCGGAGGGAGGTGGCCAGGTGGACTTTCTCAGCAGGCACTTCCCACCAAAGACCAACTTCTCCAAACCTCAGGAGCCCAGGCAGGCAAACCCAAGATGCCTCCCACATCGTCCTCCTGGGCCTGTCCCTTCCACTCTTGAGATGTGTATAAGAGACAGGCATCACTCCTTTCAATGAATATCAAAGGTTGATTTTCTTTAGGATTGACTGGTTCAATCTCCTTGCNTTCTCAGCAGGCACTTCCCACCAAAGACCAACTTCTCCAAACCTCAGGAGCCCAGGCAGGCAAACCCAAGATGCCTCCCACATCGTCCTCCTGGGCCTGTCCCTTCCACTCTTGGGACCTGTGTCCCCACCGTCATACCGGGGTTGGGGGGAACCCAATGAAATGCAAGGATCCTGCAGCTCTCAAGTATGCAGTCGAATCCACAATTCAAAAACTAAGTTGATTTTTGAAAGCTTTAGGACTTATGCTGTTTAAAAATCCCACATTGTGCTTTGTTGTAGGTGTAAGTGTTATACTGTTTCCAGATCAAGGCAGGGGCCCTAAGTGGGCATCTGAGGGCAAATCCAACTCTTCTAGAGACCAGGAGGGAGGAAGCTTGCCCTGCTTGTGAGTAATGACTGTGGTTTTCTGGCAAACATTAAGAAGGAAGAAACTAAAAATACTTATTGGCCACTCTGCCAAAACTCCACAGCACTCAGAAAGTACCAGGCCAACACGTTGAAGTACACTCAGAGCAAGGGGAACCGGACCAAACACCAAGGTCAAAGCCATTTCACAGCCCTTGCCTCTCCCTAGGCTGGTGCACAGAGGAGGGACCAGGTGCCCAGCACTGCACCGGCCAGCTGTCCAGCCACTGCCCAGGAGAGAGGCGGGAGCAGGAGGAACTGGCCGGGCCCCTGGCCACACCAGCCACGGATTTGCTGCCCCCACCAGCTGCAGGGCTCACCGAGTCCTGCCAGACAATGACTTTTCTTGTGCCAATTCACAGAAGCCAAGACAGAAAGAGCAACATAGACATTTCTCCGATGCTTTCTCCCAAACTGCTGGAGCCAGAGCCCCAGACACCTGCAGAGGGGGCGGGAGAGAAGGCGAACAGCCCAGATGGAGCTCAGTCCTCCAGACCCTGCTTCTCACACTTTAAGGTGCAAATGCATCACCTGACATCTGGCTCAAGTGCAGTTTCAGGTTCAGCAGCTCTGGGTAGGGCCAGAGATTCTTCATCTCTAACAAGTGCCCTGGTAGGCAGATGCTGCTGGTCCATGGACAAGGAGTGAGACAAAAATCCATCAGACACACAGAGCAAATAAGGATGGGGATGTGGGTGAGGCTAAAGGCAGCTCAGATGTGGAAAGCTCCTGGTTTGGAGGATGGAGAACATTTTCTTTTTTTAACTCCTTATTTCGTATTGGGATATAGATGATTAACAATGTGTTAGTTTCAGGTGGATCGCAAAGGGAATCAGCCATACATATACATGTATCCATTCTTCCTCACTCTTTCTAGAGTTATTTCTCCACTCTTCTCCAGTAGCAATATTGGGCACCTACTGACCTTAGGAGTTCATCTTTCAGTGTCATTCATATCTTTTTGCTTCTTCAGACTGTTCATGGAGTTCTCAAAGCAAGAAAACTGAAGTGGTTTGCCATTCCCTTCTCCAGGGGACCATGTTTTGTCAGAACTCTCCACCATGACCTGTCCATCTTGGATGGCCCTACAGAGCATGGCTCATAGTTTCATTGAGTTAGACAAGGCTGTGATCCATGTGATCAGTTTGGTTAGTTTTCTGTGATTCTGGTTTTCATTCTGTCTGCCCTCTGATGGATGAGGATAAGAGGATTGTGGAAGCTTCCTGATGGGAGAGACTGACAGGAGGAATCTGGGTCTTGTTCTTATGGGTGGGGCCATGCTCAGTAAATTTTTAATCCAATTTCCTGTTGATGGGCAGGGCTGTGCTCCCTCCTTGTTGTTTAGCCTGAGGCCAAACTGTGGTAGGGGTAATGGCAGTAACGCAACCTCCTTCAGAAGGACTTGTGCATGCCCTGTTGTATTCAGTGCCCCTGACCCCATAGCAGGCCACTGTCGACCCACGCCTCTACCAGAGACTCCTGGACACTCACAGGCAAGTCCAGCTCAGTCTCTTTTGGGGACACTGCTCCTTTCTCCTGGCTCCTGGTGCACACTAAGTTTTGTTTGTGCCTTCCAAGAGTCTGTTTCCCCAGTCCTGTGTAAGTTCTGTAATCAAATCCCACTGGCTTCCAAAGTCAAACACCCTGGGGGTTCTCAGTTCCTTTGCCAGATCCGCAGGTTGGGAAATCTGTTGTGGGTCCTAGAACTTTCTTAACAGTGCAAGAATTTCTTTGGTATAATTATTCTGCAGTTTGTGTGTCTTCTGCTCAGTGGTTCTACAGTGGCACTAATGGCAGCCTCCTCCAAGAGGGTTTATACCACATGCTGTGTGTCCCAGAGCCCCTGGCCCTGCAGCAGGCCACTGTTGACTTGTGCCTCCTCAGGAGACACTCAAACACTCAAAGGCAGGTCTGGCTCAGGCGCTGTGGGGTCTCTGGTTCCTGCTGTGCACAAGGTTTTGGTTGAGCCCTCCGAAACCATACTTCACAAAATATGACAGTTTCTCAGCTTGGCTTTGCCATGCAGCTCAGCATGGAAGCCAAGAGCCCATGATTTTGAATCCACCACATGGGGGAATTTGACTCAGCATAGGCACTGCCCAGAACCCCTTGTGAGTTTGGGGACTACAGGGACCCACTCACCACTAGTGGATTGTGAGTCACTGCAGAAAGGGTACACGTTGACCCAAACATGTAAGCCAGGGGTCAGACACACCAAACATTGACAGATGGGGTCCAAGTCCCAAATGTTCCACACCAGCTGTGTGACCTTGGGTAAGTCATTCTGATCCTCAATTTCCTTATTTGTAAAGTGGGACGAATAATGGTACTTTCCATGGTAGACAGAATAATGACCCCCAAAGAAGTATATATATCATTATCCCCAGAACCTGAGACTGTGTGTCTTTATGTAGCCAAAGGATCTTTACAGGTGTGATTAAATTAAACATCCTGGGTTAAAGATTCTCCTGGATTACGGGCACAGGGTGGGCCCAATTAATCACAAGAGTGTTTATAAGAGGGAGACGGGGGACTTTCATGGTTCCAGTGGTTGAGATCCCAAGCTTTGACTTCAGGGAGCACAGGTTCGATTCTTCTTCAAGGAACTAAGACTCCCACATGTCACAGTGTGGCCAGAAGAATTAATTTTTAAGAAAAGGGGGGAGATAAGAAGATCAGAACAAGGCAAGAAGATGTGAGGATGAAGCAAAGGTTAGACAGAGAGATCTGAAGGTGCTATGGGTGCTGCGATTCATGGGGTCACAAAGAGTCAGACATGACTGAGCAACTGAACTGAACTGATGGGAGGAAGGGGCCACAGATCAAGGACTGTGGGCGTCTCTAGAAGCCGGAAAAGGTGAGGAACCGGATTCTTCCCTAGAGCCTTGGAAGGAACGGAAGGAAACAAGTCTTCCCACACCTTGGTTTTGACTCCAGACGACCCATTTCCTCCAGAATTGTAAGATAATAAAATTGTGTTGTTTGCATGCTAAGTTGCTTCAGTCGTGTCCAACTCTTTGAGACCCTACGGACAATGGCCCTCCAGGCTCCTCTATCCATGGGATTCTCCAGGCAAGAATATTGGAGTGGGTTGCCATGCCCTCCTCCAGGGGATCTTCCTGACCCAGGGATCAAATCTGCCTCTCCTGCATTGGCAAGCAGGATCTTTACCAGCAGCGCCACCTTTGTATTGCTTGGGGGTGGCGGGTCACTAAATTTGTGGTAACCAGTTATAGCAGTTATAGGAAACAAATACACTTTCCCACAGGACGGTTGTAAAGATTCATGACAACATACAGTGCCTGGCACCAGGTGAGGTGCACCTGTTAGCAGGTACACAGCAGGGACCCCCAGGCTTTCCTGCGGTCATTAGCAGGGATGCAGCCTTGGCAGGTGATGACTGCCACCTTCACCCTGTGCTAGGAACACTGAAGGTTTCTGGGATCCCTGTTCATCCCTAAATGATGACCAAGACTTCCCACTCCCAAGCACTCCAGATGACTCTGAGGTCAGACAAGCTTGAGGGAAGAGGGTCCCTAAAGCAAAGATTTGAAATCACTGGTGAAGCACAAAGGGGATGCTAGACAGTGGATTCCAGCCACATCAGGCATTTCCTTTAGCTAAGAAATAAACCCACTTTTTAAGAACCTCTATATCTCCACGGTAACATCACAAAGATATGCTGTTTTAGGAGCAAGGAGGCAAGAATATAAAATGGACATTGTGCAGCTGGAGTTTCAGGTTAATGCAAACTGGAACGGACTTGCTAACAGAGACGACGGCTTCTGGGCTGCAGAGTTCTCGCTCTGACAGTGATCTCGCGAGGCTCCAGGATTTCCAGACCTGGCCCCAGGCCAGGGCATAATGTATTATAACTATATAGTAAGTTATTCAAATTATGATCATTTCAGGAACCTTTTTTATGAGAAAATAAATTTTAAATAATAGCATTTTAAACTTTTTATGGTTACATTTGTCATGTGACCCAGGACAAGGTATATTTTTGCACCAAAATGGGACACATTAATTATCTCCAAAGTAACACTCACTCAGTAACAACATTAGCAAGATGAAAAGACAGGCTGAACCAGACAGTCGTTCTTTCCACCTGAGACACACACACACACGTGTGAGGGTTAAAGGTAGGACAGTTTGGCCCACGGGTTGAAGACAGATCCCTAAAGAGCAGAAGACTGCAAACAGGGTAGTGGATTTAATTCAGGCAAATGAAGTAATCCATGTGAAGTGGAATAAATTAGGAGTTTGAGGATGAACATACACACAAGACTGATAATCAGCAAGGACCTACTGGGACTTCCCTGGTGGTCCAGTGGTTAAGAATCCAGCTGCCGATGCAGGAGACACAGATTCCATTCCTGGTCCCATATGACGTGGGACAACTGGGCTGGGGCACTGCAACTATTGAGCCCAAGCTCCAGAGCCTGTNTCTGCCTCTCCTGCATTGGCAAGCAGGATCTTTACCAGCAGCGCCACCTTTGTATTGCTTGGGGGTGGCGGGTCACTAAATTTGTGGTAACCAGTTATAGCAGTTATAGGAAACAAATACACTTTCCCACAGGACGGTTGTAAAGATTCATGACAACATACAGTGCCTGGCACCAGGTGAGGTGCACCTGTTAGCAGGTACACAGCAGGGACCCCCAGGCTTTCCTGCGGTCATTAGCAGGGATGCAGCCTTGGCAGGTGATGACTGCCACCTTCACCCTGTGCTAGGAACACTGAAGGTTTCTGGGATCCCTGTTCATCCCTAAATGATGACCAAGACTTCCCACTCCCAAGCACTCCAGATGACTCTGAGGTCAGACAAGCTTGAGGGAAGAGGGTCCCTAAAGCAAAGATTTGAAATCACTGGTGAAGCACAAAGGGGATGCTAGACAGTGGATTCCAGCCACATCAGGCATTTCCTTTAGCTAAGAAATAAACCCACTTTTTAAGAACCTCTATATCTCCACGGTAACATCACAAAGATATGCTGTTTTAGGAGCAAGGAGGCAAGAATATAAAATGGACATTGTGCAGCTGGAGTTTCAGGTTAATGCAAACTGGAACGGACTTGCTAACAGAGACGACGGCTTCTGGGCTGCAGAGTTCTCGCTCTGACAGTGATCTCGCGAGGCTCCAGGATTTCCAGACCTGGCCCCAGGCCAGGGCATAATGTATTATAACTATATAGTAAGTTATTCAAATTATGATCATTTCAGGAACCTTTTTTATGAGAAAATAAATTTTAAATAATAGCATTTTAAACTTTTTATGGTTACATTTGTCATGTGACCCA
The DNA here is from genome assembly GCA_006410875.1 of Neotragus pygmaeus. Taxonomy (NCBI): domain Eukaryota; kingdom Metazoa; phylum Chordata; class Mammalia; order Artiodactyla; family Bovidae; genus Neotragus; species Neotragus pygmaeus. The sequence continues at coordinate 2,068,866 of SJYV01009798.1, forward strand.
GGACAAGGTATATTTTTGCACCAAAATGGGACACATTAATTATCTCCAAAGTAACACTCACTCAGTAACAACATTAGCAAGATGAAAAGACAGGCTGAACCACACAGTCGTTCTTTCCACCTGAGACACACACACACACGTGTGAGGGTTAAAGGTAGGACAGTTTGGCCCACGGGTTGAAGACAGATCCCTAAAGAGCAGAAGACTGCAAACAGGGTAGTGGATTTAATTCAGGCAAATGAAGTAATCCATGTGAAGTGGAATAAATTAGGAGTTTGAGGATGAACATACACACAATACTGATAATCAGCAAGGACCTACTGGGACTTCCCTGGTGGTCCAGTGGTTAAGAATCCAGCTGCCGATGCAGGAGACACAGATTCCATTCCTGGTCCCATATGACGTGGGACAACTGGGCTGGGGCACTGCAACTATTGAGCCCAAGCTCCAGAGCCTGTGCTTTGCAAAAAGAGAAGCCTCCACAATGAGAAGCCCCTGGGCATGGCAATCAGAGAGGAGCCCCCACTCTCTGCAACTTGAGAAAGCCCACAAGAAGCAACGAAGACCCAGTGCAGCCAAAAATAAATAAAATTTAAAAAAAGCAAGGACCTACTGTATGGCACGGGCTTCCCTAGTGGCTCAGTGGTAAAGAACTAGCCTATCAATGTGGGAGACACAAGTTCGATCCCTGGATCGGGAAGATACCCCAGAAAAGGAAATGACAATCCACTACAGTATTCTTGCCTGGGAAATCCCATGGACAGAAGAGCCTGGAGGGCTACAGTCCATAGGGTCTGCAAAAGAGGTGGACATGACTTAGCAACTAAACAACTGTATAGCACAGGGAACCCTACTCTGTAATAATTCTGTAATAAGATACATGGGAAAGTATCTGAAAAAGAAAAATATGTATATATGTATAACTGAATCACTTTGCTGTACATCTGAAATTAACAAATAGTCCAATATAAAATAAAAAACAAGGTAATCTGTGTGTGTGTGTGTGTGTGTGTGTGTGTGTGTAAAGCAGCTGCAAATTACAAACACATGGCCCAAGCTGGCATACACAATAAGGAAATGTATTGGATCACGTGACTGGCAGTCAAGAAAGAGGGTGGGCTTCAGGACCTACATGGGCCATGGTCTCTGGATGTTTCCCTGGCCTGCCCTGGGTTCTGTTCACTTGGGCGGTGATTTCATCCTCCAGCCAGAAGCAAGGATGGCTGCATAAGCTCCGGACCTCCCCACTGTGCAACACAATGTCCCAAAGAAGAGAAACCTCCTTCCTCCACGGCTCTCCCCCGAGAACAAGGACCTTTCTAGCCCAGCAGTGCTCTGCTTATCTCCCCGGTGAAATATCAGTCTGACTGGTGAACCCATCTCCGGACCAATCCCTGCATGGAGGAATGTTGTGTGCTGGCCCAACCTGGGGTCCTTTGACCAAGACCTGGCAACAGCCAGAGAAGTGAACTTACCTTGGTTGACTTCAGCAGCCCTTTCCTGGTCCAGCTGAGGTCCAGCCCCGGCACCCACGGCTACTCCACAGTACAGGGTGCTACAGAGACGGCGCCCACACCCCTTGGTGACAGCTGCCATGGGCAGCCATGTTTTCTAGCACATTGCATTGACCTCCAGCTACATCTGATTGGACCATGGGTATTCTGATCTGGGGACCTCCAATCCATTGGCCGTACAAAGCAGAGAAAGATGAATTGGGCCAGATTGTTGCTCTGAGCATTTGAAGAAGAAATTATAAGACTGGTCCACCAACAGATGAATCGATAAAGATGGTGTGGTACATCCAGATGATGGAATATTGCTCAGTAATAAAACGGGACAAAATAATACCATTTGCAGCAACATGGATGGAATTAGAGATCATCGTACCAAGTAAGTCAGAAAGAGAAAGACAAATGCTATATGATATGATGTACATGTGGAATCTAAAATATGACACAAATGAACTTATCTACAAAACAGAAACAAATTCACAGACATAGAGAACAGACTTGCTGCCAAGGAGGAGGCAGGTGGGGGAGAGATGGATTGGGAGTTTGGGATTAGCAGATGCAGACTAGTATATATAGAATGGATAGACAACAAGGTCCTACTGCATAGCACAGGGAACTATGTTCAATACACTGTGATAAACCATAATGGCAGAGAATATGAAAAAGAATATATATATATATAAGTGAATCATTTTCCTTTACAGCTGAAATTAACACAGCATTGTGAATCAACTACATTTTAATATTTTTTAAAAAAAGAAGAAGCTACAGGGCTGAGAGAAGAAGGCAGTCAGTATGCAAAGTTGAAGTTTAAACATAGCAATGTAAAAAGAAGTCAAAGAGGTCACAGGGGGTCTTGTGCACCTGAAGTCATGAGGAAGAAGAAAGAGTGGACAAGCTTAAGCTCTAGAGGACGGAAAACATGTTGAGTAAAGAGTGAGAAGCAGGCGAGGGGAGCAGAGGCGTTGAGAAGCTGACTTGTGTTAATGGCAGTAGCCAGAGTAAAACGTACAAACTGCTCCTGTGAGCAGTTTGATCACCAGGGCAGCCTTGAATCAGAACAGCCCTCTAGCTGCTGGAATTTCCGAGTCTGCATACCCAGCATTTCCTGGACTCCTTATCTGCGCCTAGCCCTCCCCTTCCTCTCCCACCACCGTTCTTTGAGTGTTTCTGTGTTTTTTTACAACCAGAGGAGCCCTGTCTCAAGCAAGGGATCTTAGATTTCTAACTGCACTTGTCAGCTGAGTGAGAGGCGAGGAATACAAGAAAATAGCCATTCATTCATTCATTCATCCATTCATTCATTCATTCATTCATACTGAGAACCTTGGACCCCATACTCCTTTGGGGATATTAGCAACAGGCTTCCTTGGTGGCTCAGACAGTAAAGACTCTGCCTGCAATGTAGGAGACCCGGGTTTGATCCCTGAGATGGAAAGATTCCCTGGAGAAGGAAATGGCGACCCATTCCACTATCCTTGCCTGGAAAATTCCAAGGACAGAGGAGCCCAGAGGGCTACAGTCCACGGGGTCGCAAAGAGTCGGACACAACTGAGAAACTAACACACACACGCCCTCAGGAACATCACAGCCAGGTTGGGGGAAGGGAGAAGACAGACAGGTAAACAAGTAATTAGGCTGTGCTGTGATGAGCATGATCAAGAGAGGAAGGCAGTGATGGAAATGGTCCCCCAAACTCAGCCACCTCAGAGGGAAGTGCCTCTGAAGCTTAAGCCGCATTTGAAATGTTTGCTCCGAGGGAAGACGAGAGGCAAATGTTTGCTTATAAACAAGCATATGGCGGATTTGTTTCCCTCTTCCTCCCCACTGTTTCCCTGCATCTGTAACTCGTCCACTTGCATGAAAAAAGAATTAAAAACAAACAAACAAGGTTGATCCTGAGAGCTTTGCGCAGGTTGGTTCCGACAATGGACTGAAGTCCACAAAAGTGCAGCTGCTGGTTACTAAGAACTGTGATAACCAAAGCATATCCATGGTAACTGATCAGAAACATAGGAAATCTATGGCCTAGGAATCGCTGATGAAACAGAGTAATCAGAGTAGATGATACTGACTTATGAATCCAGTTATGAAATTTTATGAGAAAAGGAATTATACCTTCAGAGAGAAGAACGGCTTCACATATCAACAAACATCCATCTGCATCAGAGTAAATAACCTCACCTTGATTCCAAGGGAATTGTCCATTTTTCTGAAGAAGTCCAGGGATTTGAGACTCAAAAGCTGTGTGTTTATTGGCGGGGTGGGGTTTCAGGGGAGCAGAGAATGAGGAAAAACTTGTGTATTTCTCTGGGGAGTATCTAACCACCCTTTCATGACTCATCTCATGGTCATTCAATAAATCCACTGCAAATTCACAGCTTGACGCTTCATACTGAAAGGCTACTTTAAGAAAGCACTAAGTCCTACAGGTGGGAAATCTGGCCAGGTCTCTGGAGCAAGAAGGTCCAAGGACCCTGTTGTTTAACCATCCTATATATACTAGTTTGCATCTGCTTATCCCAAGCTCCCAACAAGGTCCTACTGTAAGTGGTGATAATTCAGTTGCTAAGTCGTGTCTGACTCTTACGACCCCATGGACAGTAACCTGCCAAGCTCCTCTGTCCATGGGATTTCCCAGGCAAGAGTACTGGAGTGTGTTGCCATTTCCTTTTCCAGGGAATCTTCTTGACCCAGGGATTGAACCCTCAGACTTGAGTCTCCAGGATTGCAGGTAGATTTTTTACTCCTGAGCCACCACTGAAGCCCATCCTACTGTATAGCACAGGGAGTTATATTCAATGTCCTGTGATACGCCAGAATGGAAAAGAATATGAAAAAGAAATATAATCACTTTGCTGAGTAGAAATTAACGTGTTATAATATACTTCAATAAAAAAATTTTAAGAAAGCAAAAAAAATAAAAAACCTCCAAGGAAATTTGGTCTAAACTTTGGAGAAGAACCTTAGCTTAATGCTCAGAGAGAAATAATTACAGCCCACCCCTTCCCTGCCTCACTAACATACAAGATGTGCCATTAAACTTCTGAAACAAATAGCACCGCATAAATCATAAAGACTGAAATTTAATTTTTATATTACAATGGAGACAAGCAAGCCTGAGAAGAAGGCCCTAAGGTCAGTCAAGGGGAGCAGAAATTGATTTCTTCATGAAGTCATCGTGCTGCAAACCCCTAGCCAGAGGTGACCTGGCCAGTGTCCACATCTGCATCAGAGAATCCAAACTGCCCTCCTCTCATACTTAGAAAACAGATTAATAACATGGCATGTGATGATTGCATTAACAGTGTCACAGCTGCCTGTCTGATGAATTGCAACGGGCAGAAGTGTATATGGAAGCTACATTTTCAGAGTCAATGAGTTTTGATAATTGAGTTTATCTCTCACAATGAGTACAGTTCTAGGAAATCTAGATAAAAAGCGTTACGGGCTTTGTTTGCTTAAGTGTTTCCTGAGCAGGACCATTAGCTTCCTATGACTTTTTTGGACATTTTGTTGTCATTCCATCCTGGGTAGGGTTTTCAGCGGAGATCTCAGGCATCATTTTCACCCCCACAGACCAGTTTTTGAATAATGTATGGAAGGACAAGAGAATCACACAGGACAAAGTCCAAAGCTCTGGTCAGTGGATGCCAAGGGAAGCCTGACCTCTACGGCTTTGTTGTCATCTTCCATTACGCACGGAAGCCCCTGAGACAGGGTCCTAGGGGCACAGTTTGAAAACCACTGCACGATCCACAGTAAACCTCCATGCCTCTTTCCTGGTTAATAGAGTGTCACTGAAGCTTCGGGGAAGGGCTGGACTTGGCTTGGCCCTGGTGTGGGTCTGTACAAATAGAGAGGGAGGTGAGCACTGCCTGTGAAGACAATGTGCTAAGGCAAAGGGGGAGGGGTGGGAGGGAGTCTGGGACCAGAGGAGCCTAGGAGCCGATGGGGAACAGGAGGACAGAGATGCGACAGGAAGAAGAGAGACTGGAAAGTGGGGTGGGACAAGGACACAGCGGATCTCCAACATCAAGTTAAGAAATTTGACCTTTGTCTTCTGACTGATGGTATCACTGCCGTGACAAAGAGTCACAGACAGGGAGGCCTGTAATACAGAAACTTTTCTTTAAGATTTTCTTTGTATGTGAACTGTGGTTATTTTGTCTTTGATTGCACTGGGTCTTCGTTGCTGCACATGGACTTTTCCTGGTTGCGGCAAGCTGGGGTTACTCTCCGTTGCGGTGCATGGGCTTCTCATTGCAGCGCCTTCTCTTACTGTGGAGCACGGGCTCTAGGCACGTGCGTGTCAGTAGTTGTCAAGCAGGGGCTTAGTTGCTCTGAGGCTTAAGGATCTTTCCTGACTGGGGATCAAACTCATGTCCCCTATATTGATAGGTGGATTCTTATCCACTGTACCACCTGGGAAGTCCTATGTGGACCATTTTGAAAGACGTCATTGAATTTGTTACAATATTGCTTCTGTTTTATGGTTTGGGGGTTTTGGCCATGAGGCATGTAGGGTCTTAGCTTTCTGACCAAGGATTGAACCTGCACCCCCTGCATTGGAAGGTGGTCTTAATTAACCACTGGACTGTCAAGAAAATCTCTAAATCACATTTCTAGAAGCTAGAAGTTCAAGATCAGCATGTAGGCTTTCTTCTGAAGCCTCTCTCCCTGGCTAATAGACAGCCACCTTCTGTCCGAGTCTTCACATGGTCTTTCCCTCTGTGTGTGTGTCCTAATCTCCTTGTCTTAGGGACACAAATCATATCGGGCGTACCCAAGTGACCTCTTTTTAGATTATTTACTTCTTTGAAGACCCAGTTTAATGCAGTCATATTCTTAGGTACCAGGAGTTAAGACTTCATCAAACAAATTTGGAAGGGATACCTTTCAGCCCATAACAATGAGATTTATATTTATATCATACATAGATAAATACATATTTTTAGGCTTAAAAAAATTCATCTGGCAATAAGGCAAAATAAATTGGTTGGCTCCAGGCATAGTGCAAAAGTAGAAAGAGTGAGAAAAGAGAAAAGCCTGAAGACACGGCCCACTGCAGAGCTGTAAAATAGTGCACATGCGGTAAGCAAGGAATAAGAAGCAACTGTTATACCATGGGAGTTCTGTGTGTGGCCAGGGGCTTGTGGAGGGCTCACACCTCAAGGGGTGGATTTCAGATAGGAGAGCTGAGGAAGTGAAAAAGTGAAAGTGTTAGTAGCTCAGTCATGTCCGACTCTTTGCAACCCTGTGTACTGTAGCCCACTAGGCTGCTCTGTCCATGGGATTCTCCAGGCAAGAACACTGGAGTGCATTGCCATTCCCTTCACCAGGGGATCTTCCCAACCCAGGGATCGAACCCGGGTCTCCTAAAATTTAGGCAGATTCTTTACAATCTGAGTTGAAGGAGGGTCTGCATTTAAAAAGAGGTGAATAAAGAACCCAAGTACAGGCTTTGCAGCTGGAACCAGAGTTTGCAGACCTCCATCTGTAAAGTCTGGACAAGACTGCACTTCTGGGGGCTTCTGGGTCATATTCACTAGGTTAGGCTATGCTGCTCAGAGCACAATATTTAAATTTGAAGGGCTGGGGACTTCTCTGGTGGTCCAGTGGCTAAGACTCTCATTCAAAACACAGAGGGCCCAGGTTTGATCCCTGCTCAGGGAACTAGATCCCACATGCTGCAACTAAAAGATCCTGCATGCTGCAACTAAGACCCAGTGCAGCCAAGAAAGTGAAAAATAAATAAATTAATTAATTAAATATGAAGGACTTTGCCTTCGCATCTTAACTGATCCTGAAGAGATGCCCAGATTCGATGCTGAAAGATCACTTGCTTCCTTTGATGACTTGGGGTTTTGCATTTTTATCCTGTTGGAATACACTAGACAACCTCTCAGGGTCCCTAAATCCCAACTAGGCAAACAGCAGCCCCCAGTGGAGCATGGGGGAGGGGCGCCTCCCTTCTGAGCAAGTCACACAGTTGCTAGTACCCCCACCCTGCATGTGTTTCAATGGGACTGATTTTTCAGAAAGAATTTTTAGACAAGCTCAAATAACAATCTCAAAAAGCCAGACTCCAGAGAACAATGAGAAAATGTAGAAAAGCCAAATATAAAAATACTGGCACATGCAGAAGAAAAGAAAAGAAAAATCAATTCACTTCCACAGATTACAACTGGTAATTCCCAGAGGGACGGGTAGATTTTTGGAAGAGAAAAAGAGATTATATTTTATGGGAAGAGATACAATAACCATTCTCTTCCCATAAAGCAACTGATGGAAGATTGTCTCTGCTCCATAGCTACACTGCACATTTTCGGGATAATACTAACAGGAAATCAATAGGATGTTTTCTATGTGAAAAGACATTATCTCTCTGGAATCCCAGCATGGCTAATCAGGCTACAGAAGATCTTCATGAAAACTTGCCACTCACCATTCATATTGGTCCTGGGACAGAAAGCAGCCCTTAAATCCAGACCTTTGTTTATTTAAAAATTATTCCCATTTTTTAAAAAGAAATAATCATATAAAAAGCTTCACCCTTCATTAGCACCAACAAGCCTTCAGAAAATGCCCCATGACAAGTGTCTCCAGGCGGGCCAATGCACTTCAGAAAGTCCCTCCCACCCACGGGTAAAGAGCCATAACTTTAGCCACCAGAAGTTTCAACAGGACATAATGTGGCGGCTGGGCTTCTCTGGTGGCTCACTGGTAAGAATCTGCCTCCAGTGAAGAAGAAGTGGATTCAATTCCTGGGTCCAGAAGATCTGGAGAAGAAAACAGCAACCCACTCCAGTATACTTAGGGCTTCCCTCATAGCTCAACTGGTAAAGAATCCACCTGCAATGCAGGAGACCCAGTTTGATGTCTGGGTCAGGAAGATCCGTTGGAGAAGGGACAGGCTACCCACTCCAAAATTCTTGGGCTTCCCTAGTAGCTCAGCTGATAAAGAATCTGAGACCTGGGTTTGATCCCTGGGTTGGGAAGATCCCCTGGAGAAGGGAAAGGCTACCCACTCCAGTTTTCTGGCCTGGAGAATTCCATGAACTATATAGTCCATGGGGTCGCAAAGAGTCAGACGTGACTGAGCAACTTTCACTTTCTTTCCAGTATCCTTGCCTGGAGAATTCAATGGACAGAGAGGAGCCTGTCAGGCTACAGTCCATGGGGTCGCAGAGTCAGACACGACCGAGCAACAAACAACGATGTGGCAGCCATGACAAGCTCAGTGGGGTTTATGGGATCTCCTTGTTTTTAGACCCACGGGTCTGACAGAGAACCACAGTTAATATTAGCCCAAAAAAAAAAAAAAACTGTTTTGTGCTGGGGTAATTTTCCCGAGAAAGGCTTTGGTGGCTGGTGGATTTGAACTCATATTATACATGTGCCCTTGGTCAGGTGACCCATAAGTATGCAAGAGACTGGACATCTCGTCTCTCCTTCCTCAGCAGGATGTCAACTCCATCCTGGCAGTCTTTCATTTTTCCAAAACCCTAACCCTAACCACTCAGAGCAGGTTTGGGTTGAGCACTGGGTCTGCCCTTGTAGTAGTTTCCTAGGGCTGCTTTAACACAATACTAAAAACTGGATGTCTTAAAACAACAAGGGACTTCCCCAGTGGCCCAGTGGTTAAGAGTCTGCCTTCCAATGCAAGGGACTCGAGTTTGATCCCTGGTTGGGGAACTAAGATCCCACACGCCCAGAGCATCTAAGCTTGCCTGCCACAGCTAGAGAAGCCCGTGCCACAAGGAAGAGTCAATATAGCCAAAAAGCAACAGTAATAATAATAAAACAACGGAAATTAGTGTGGAGGCTAGAACTCCAAAATCAAGGTGTTGGCAGGGCCATGCCCTCCCTAAGGGCACCCAAGGAGAATCCTTCCTGGCTTCATCCAGGTTTGGAGGCTTCCAGCAATCACGGGCGTTCCACATTTCCAGAGACAAGCATATTGTAAGATACTAGGGTTTAGGACTTTAATATGTCTTTTTTTTAGAAGACACGATTTAAACTGTAACAGCCCTCAAGGAACTGACCTCTTACTAAGTACGGACTAGATAACTCCTAACATGGTTAGGTTACATCAGGGTTTCTCAACCTTGGCATATATGACATTTTGTCCGGATAATTCTTCACTGTGGGGAGCCGTCCTGGGAACTGGAGGAAGTTTAGCAAGATCTCTTGCCCCTGCTAACTAGAGATGCCAGAACACTCTTCCACCCTTGTGACAGGCTGTCTCTAGATATTGCCAAAAAGACCCCTGACTGGGTACAATTACCCCTGGTTGAGAATCACTGGCTTAAATGAAATGAAAGCCAAGCTTATAAAGGTGCCACGTGTTGGATCCCTGGGTCAGGAAGATTCCCCTGGAGGAGGAAATTGCAACTCGCTCCAGTATTCTTGCCTGGAGAATCCCCACAGAGGAGCCTGGTGAGCAATAGTCCACAGGGTTGCCAAGAGTCGGACATCACTAAGCAACTGAGCATGCACAGTAGGTTGAATGCATATAAAGAGGTTGGGTTAGATATGCATCAATCAAAGGTTTCCTAAAAGATATGAATCCTAAGCAGCTCCCTAAACATCTGGATTTTCTTTCATTTATTCAACGATTATTTATTGAGTGCCAACAATGGCACCCCACTCCACTACTCTTGGCTGGAAAATCCCATGGATGGAGGAGCCTGGTAGGCTGCAGTCCATGGGGTCGCTAAGAGTCGAGCATGACTGAGTGACTTCACTTTCGCTTTTCACTTTCATGCATTGGAGAAAGAATGGCAACCCACTCCAGTGTTCTTGCCTGGAGAATCCCAGAGACAGTGGGCCCCCGTCTATAGGGTTGCACAGAGTTGGACACAACTGAAGCGACTTAGCAGCAGCAGCAGTAGCAGCAACTATATATCAGGTACTGGGCTGATCTGAGCACTGGGAGAAAAAGAGACAACCAGACTGATATGAAACCTCTGCCTTAAAAATCATGTGTTTCAGGGGATTCCCTGGCAGTCCAGTGGTTAGCACTCCATGCTTCTACTGCAGGGTGCATGGGTTTGATCCCCGGTCAGGAAACTAAGTTTCGGCAAGCCACGTAGCTTGACCAAAAACAAGCAAGCAAGCAAACAAAACACATCATCTATCTCAGTGAGGAAGACCAAAAATATGAGGTAAATAAAATAGATACAGTCAACCCTCCAGTAACACAGTTTCAAACTGCATGGGCCCCCTTACTTGCAGATTTTTTAATAATACAGTCCCACAGGAGTCCCAGTAGGCTAAATCTGCAGATTCCCAAGTGGGGATACAGAGAAACCATGTGTATTAGAAGGCCAACCATAAGTCACACGTGGATTTTGACTGTGAGGAGGATTGGCACTCCGAACCTCCATGTTCTTCAAGGGTCAAGCATAGTATGGTAAATAATGCTACATGTGAATGCAAAAAAACTAAAGCTGGCAAGGAAGGTAGGAAGTGTTGGGAGGATGCTGAAATTTTTCTAGAGTGGCCTAGGAAGGGCTCACTGAAATGTGGATGCAAGTCTTAGAAATGGGGGCAAGCCAGGGAGATTTGGGCAGAGGTCATGTAGGCAGAGGGGAGGGCAGGGGCCAAGGCCCTGAGGAAGAGATATTCCCAAGGTGTCTGGACATCAGGAGGCCTGTGGAACAGAGAGAGTGGTAGGAGGGGAAGTCAGGGAGCTAACCTCAGGGTATAGACGACACAGGGTTTATGGTCCGAGTAAAGGCATGCCGTCACTCCAAATGAGAGAGATATGTGTGGAGGGATGAACATGGACCAGTGTGTTGGGTGGTGTGAGACGTGGTGAGATTCTAAATGCATGTATTTGAAGGTACCGCCAAGAAGACTTACTGATGTGCTGAACAGAGAATCAGTCTTTGACTTTGACTAATGGAAAAACAGTTAGTATTAGTTGAGATTGGGAGTGAGGGGGGCTTCCCTGGTGGCTCAGTGGTAAAGAATTTGCCAGCCAATGCAGGAGACATGGGTTCCATCCCTGATCCAGGAAGATTCCGCATGCCTCAGAGCAGCTAAGCCCATGTGCCACAACTACTGAGCCTGGGCTCTAGAGCCCATGTGCTCCGCAATAAGAGAAGCCGCTGCAGTGAGAAGCCCGTGCACCTCAACTACAGAGCAGGCCCCTCTTGCCACAACTGGAGAAAAGCCTGTCCAGCAACAAAGACCCAGCACAGCCAAAAATAATAAATAAATCAATTTTTCAAAAAAAAAATTTTTATGTGCTAATCTGAAGGTTCTTTATTTTAAAAAAAAATTGAGATGGGAAATCTGAAGAAGGAGTGTGTTTGGAGGGATTATCAGCGGATTAAGGTTTTTTAATGTAGTAAATATAAATAACAAAATTTACCACTTTAACCATTTTAAAGTATACAGTTCTGTGTCATTTAATTCATTCACTGGTGTACAAGGATCAGCACCATCCATCTCTGTACTTTTATAGCTTCTCCAGCTGATACTCTGTACCTATTACCCCACCCACTTCTCCCCAGCTCCTAGCAATCACCATTCTATTGATACTTTGTCTCTATGGATTGGACTAGTCTAGAATCTCATGTAAGAGGAATCACATAGTATTTGTCCTTTTGTGACTGGCTTATTTCACCTAGTATGTCATCAAGTCTCAGTCACACTGAAGCATGTCAACATTCCCTTCCTTTTTAAAGTTGAATAATATTCCAAGTGTGAGTAGGTATCACATTTTAATTCTCCATTCATCATTTGACGGACACTTGGGTTGCCTCCACTCGTTGGTTACTGCAAGTAACACTGCTGTGAACTTGGGTGGACAAGTATCTATTTGAGTTCCTGTTGTCAGTTCTGGATATATGTTTAGGAGTAGAGTTACTGAATCATACGGTAATTCTGCTTAAGTTTTCAAAGAACTGTCCTGCCATTTCCCACTGCAGCTGCACCATTTTACATCCCTATATGCAATGCACAAGGGTTCCAATTTCTCCACATCTTCAGTTTGGATTTTAGCAGAAAGGTCGAACCAGCTACACCAATTTGGGAATCAAAGCTTACCAATGGAGTTTATTTATTTCAGAGAAGGCAATGGCACCCCACTCCAGTATTCTTGCCTGGAAAATCCCATGGATGGAGGAGTCTGGTAGGCTGCAGTCCATGGGGTCGCGAAGAGTCCACGACTGAGCGACTTCAATTTCACTTTTCACTTTCATGCATTGGAGAAGGAAATGGCAACCCACTCCAGTGTTGTTGTCTGGAGAATCCCAGGGACGGGGGAGCCTGGTGGGCTGCCGTCTATGGGGTCGCACAGAGTCGGACACAACTGAAGTGACTTAGCAGCATTCATTTATTTGGCTGTGCCAGGTCTTAGTTGCGGCATACGGGATCTAACTCCCTGTCAAGGGATCGAACCGGTGCCTCCTGCATTGAGAGTTCAGAGTCTTAGCCACTGGACCACCAGGGAAGTCCCCTACAAATGATATTTAAAGTCATGACACTGGCTGAAATCCTCTAGGTCTGTGTCATTCAACAGAGTAGCCTCAGGCCACATATGGTCATTTACCTTTATATTAATTAAGATTAAATAAAACTGTAATTCCTTAGCCACATTTCAGGTACTCTAAACACATGTGATTAGTGGCTATTGTATTGGACAGCACAGATCCAGAACATCCCTAGCATCACATAAAACTCCACTGGACAGCACTGGTTAGGAATACGGAAGATACAAAAAAAGAAGATTCAACTTCCCTGATGGTCCAGTGGCTAAGACTCTGTGTTCCCAATGCAGGGGGCCAGAATTCAAGCCCTGGTTGGAGAGCTAGATCCCACATGCCACAGCTAAGAGTTCAAATGCCACAACTAAAGATCCTGCATGCCACGACTAAGGCCCAGCACAGGCATATAAATTAAAAAAAAAAAAAAAAAAAAAAGCAGAGGTCCATGCCCTGAGTCAGAGGGCACTTTAACACTGAGCTCTATGGCAGAGCTGAGTACAGTCTGCCTAGAGCTGTTACCCTCTTTGCCAGGGACAGTTCCAACTGTGCTTATGGTCCTAGGATAATTAATCGTGGCTCCTTCCACTCTGAAAAGTGCTCTAGTGTGGGTGATAATATGGTCACCCCACCTACACCCCACCTACACCCCGTCTACCCTGAAGTAAGAGTTACCAGGCGGCATCTCCCATGAAGGGAATATGCAGAGCTGCGGTGACTCAGAATCCTCACCCGGGCTGCCCCACCAGACACTCAGCTCATTACTGGGAGCCATTTAGAGGATTGGTTACAGTCTGCTTCTCCCTATGACTAAACCATCCTGGAGAAATCTGTGCATGTCGAAGGCTGTGCCTTTGGGACCGGCTGGAAGCAGGTGTGAACTCCAGGCCCCTGTGCTAAGGGTCACAAGGACAAGCATATAGCCTTGTGTCCCCTTGTTTCTTTCACTCACTGGTTCTGATGCCCTGACAAAGGATGAGTTTAGACTCGTAAAGGCTCTGCCTCTGATATCTCCTGCTAGAACGCTCCTCTCTCCCATAGCCTACCCTGGGGCCACCATCTGCTTATCTACAGCAAATCGCACTTCACCTGTTGACATTTACATGCACACGCCAAAACTAGAAGAAAACCTGAAGAATGAGGGATGAGAAGTCTGGGGTGTTCCTAGGCCACTCCATGCTTCCTTCACTGGGTAGGCTGGAATATGGTAGACAAGCAGGAAGTTAAGGGCATGCATTTCAAAATCCCCTCTGACACCTTCACAATGAGTAAAACTCCGTGGCAGGCAAAAACAATAGCCCTTGTTTAATTCGGAAGTTTATATGCACGTTGGCATGGCTCTAGCTCAACCTCTCATTTCCATGGAAACCATGTATGAGGCTACAAAAAGAGGATTCTGACCAGAGTGAGAAAGGAGTAGTAGCGATGAAACTTGCTTTCAGATAAGCTTCTGGTAAAGGGAAGGACAGGAGAAAACCAAGAGGAGCTGCAGGTACCTAAAGCTATTGTTAGGGAGAGTGATGCTCTCAAGACCCCCAGAATGAGAACTCACAGCCCAAGCAGAGCCTGCTGACCCCTGAGCTGATTCTGATCATCTAGGTGGCTGGGTGGTTCATCCAAAACGGCTTTTATTTTTTTACATTTATTTATTTACTTTCGGCTGCACTAAGTCTTTGTGGGTATGCACAGGCTTTTTCTAGCTGCCATGCATGTGCTTCTCATTGCCGTGGCTTCTCTTGTTGCAGAGCATGTGCTCCAGGGCTTGAGGGCTCAGGAGTTGTGGCGCATGGACTTAGGTTGCTCCTCCGCATGTGGAATCATCCTGGACCACCGGTCGAACCTCTGGCCCCTGCTGTGGCAGGTGGACTCCCATCCCCTGTACCACTGGGGAAATCCAAAACTGCTTTATTTTTGTTTCCTTACGAAAAACAACACGTTCTTCAGCCAACGGCTCTCCGCTATAAGGAGAGGCACGGGCTGGGAGAGTAGAAGTGACCTGTGGTGTCAGTTTCCTGTGACTGCCATATAAAGTGCCACAAACTGGAGGACTTAAAAAGCAGACATGTGGGGCTACCCTGGTCGCCCAGTGGTAAAGAACCCATCTGACAATGCGGGAGACACTAGTTCAATCGCTGATCTGGGAAGATCCCACATGGCACAGAGCAGCTAAGGCCATGTGCCACAACTACCAAGCCTACGGCACCAGAGTCCAGAAGCCACAGCTGCAGAAGTCCACATGCGCTACGCCCCCATGCTCCATGACAATAGAAGCCTCCGCAATGAGGAGCCCGCACACCGCATTTAGAGAGTAGCCCCGAGATGCTGCAACTAGAGAAAAGCCCACGTGGCAGTGAAGACCCAGCACAGCCAAAAATAAACAAATTAAAAAAAAAAAAAAGCAGACATCTATCCTTTCACAGTTCTGAAAGCCAGAAGCCTGAAATTGGAGTGTCAGCAGAACCTCACTTCCTCTGAAGGCCTAGGGGAGGATCCTTCCTGGTCCCTGCCGACTTCTGGTGTCTCTTGGCACCCTCTGGCTTCTGGCAGCATTGCTCCAATCCCTGCTCCTGTGTTGACGTGAATGCCTTTCCTGTGTCTGTGTCTCAAATCTCCTCTGCCTTCTTATAAGGACGCNAGCAGAACCTCACTTCCTCTGAAGGCCTAGGGGAGGATCCTTCCTGGTCCCTGCCGACTTCTGGTGTCTCTTGGCACCCTCTGGCTTCTGGCAGCATTGCTCCAATCCCTGCTCCTGTGTTGACGTGAATGCCTTTCCTGTGTCTGTGTCTCAAATCTCCTCTGCCTTCTTATAAGGACGCCTGGTCTTTGGATTTAGGGTCCAGTCAAAATCCAGGAGAATGTCAACTTGAGATTTTAAAATATGCAAAGACCCTTTCCCCAAATGAGCTTGCATTCACAGATTCCAAAGATTACGACCTGAACATATATCTGGGGGGACCACTACCCCCACATCACAGGAGACTCTGCCCTGGGAGCTGCAAAAATTCACTCTGTGCACCAATAAGGTGATGCCGTGAGTCCTGAGGCTTTGACCAATTTCAGAGGCACGGCAAGACCAGTTTCTATCACACTGAGACCTCCCATCACAGGGAATCTGAGGCGTTGCCATGGCAATTCCAAGCCTTGAAACTTTTGTCCTTTTGTATTGTTTGCAAGGAACTAATTGCTCTACCATCACATGAAACTCATGAATCAAATAGATGGGCTGTTTCTGGAGGAAAACCATTGCTCAGAGCAGGAACTTCCCTCTCATCAAACAAACAGAATCTGTGGCATCCTTTGGATTTCCACGAATGACCATTGTCCTAGCCTTAGCAGTAACCTTAAACTCAAAATCAGACACATTTGGTAAGAGTAGAGCGAGGTACCTCCCGTACTTAGTGCCCTCCACCACTCCAGCTCAGAAGAGACTTTGAAAATGCTGGTCTTTGGACTTCCCTGGTTGTCCAGTGATTAAGACCCCATGCTTCCAAGGCAGAGGCTGCAGGTTCAGTCGCTGGTTGGGGAACTAAAATCCCACATGATGTGGGACATAGCCAAAAAGAGAGAGAGAGAGAAAAGGCCAGGGGTAACACGGACAGAAGAGGAAAAGCCTCAGTAACAATCGTTTATCGTGATGGATACGCTCTGCCAGGCACAGAACACGTTCCAGGAGCTGGCAGAAGGGCCAGGCAGCAGGTGAAAGCCTATTTCTTGGAGACACCCTGTCTTTTTTGTTCACCCTTCCTGGGATTTTCATGCAGGTAGGCATGTAAGAGGGATGATTTTAGTAAACGCATCAAAGTTTCATTCTGGACAGAATTTTGGCTGAAGGTTCTGTGGATGATTCTCTGCTCTGTGAATAAAGACAGCTGTGACTACCCTCTTCACTCCATCCATCACCAAGGCAAGGATTCAACACCTTGCCTTGGTAGCATGCAGGGATGTGAACACATGGCCCCATGCGGCAGTCATGGCATGGAGCTCCAGAGAAAGGAAAATGCAGAGGAAACCCTCTCCTTCTCAATAATCTTTCACAATAGAAACAGTTTTTGCTCCTATCACAGATACAGACTGAGATCAACTTAAAAATGAAACATCGAGACTTGCCTGGTGATCCATTGGTTATGCCTGCCAGTGCAGGGGACGTGGGTTTGATCCTGGTCTGGGAAGATCCCACATACCGTGGAGCAACTGAGCCTTGTGTTGCATCTACTGAGCCCTCACGCCCTAAAGCCCATGCTCCACAAGAGAAGCCACTGCAACGAGAAGCCTACACATCTCAATGAGAGAGTAGCTGCCACTCTCCGGAACTAGAGAAAGCCCGCACGCAGCAACTAAGATTCAATGCAGCCAAAGATAAATAAATTTGCTGTTAAAAATGAAATGTCAGAAATAGGACAACAAAACTAAATGGTCTTCAAACTTCAGGTTCTCAAGAAAACAATTTTCAAGTTCTCTTTATGGAAGGAGGTTGTGTATTTTTAAAAGAATAGGATAATTAAACATATTGTCCACAAAATTATTTAAAAGGCCCCACCTCTGGACAAGGAAGTGATGACAGTACCATTTTCCTGAAATCTTTTCCCTCTCTGTTCTAAACCTTCAAGGACAGTTTGCTTTGCCCACTTCTGTCGATCGGGACCACAGATCTGCCCTCTGCTGGTGAAGAGACAGTCTAGCATCGTTACAACTGGAAAGCGGATGGCTGTTGGGCCAATTTCCCAGCTGCCTTGCCAGAAATGCAGAAATGTGCTGAATCTCCTAATTCATAAACACTTTTAAAAAATAATTACCATGTTTCCGACTCTTCGTGATCGCATGGATTGAAGCCCCCCAGGCTCCTCTGTCCTCCATAATCTCCCTGCGTTTGCTCAAATTCACATCCATTGAGTTAGTGATACCATCCAACCATCTCATCTTCTGCCGTCCCCTTTTCTTTTGCTTCAGTCTTTCCCAGCATCAGTTACACATCGACATATATCCATTCTTTTTTTTAAACTTTGGTTTGTTTTTAAATTTTATTTATTTATGTATTTGCTTTTGGGTACCCTGGGTCTTTGTTGCTGGGCAGGGGCTTTCCCTAGTTGCAGCAAGTGGGGGCTACACTCTAGTTGACATGCACAGGCTTCTCACTGTGGTGGCTTCTCCTGTTGTGGAGCATGGGCTCAGGGGAGCAGGCTTCAGTGGTTGTAGCACACAGGCTTAGTTGCCCTGTAGTGCCCTGTGGCATGTGGAATCTTCCTGGACCTGGGATTGAACCAGCTCCCTCTGCATTGCAAGGAAATTCCTAACCGCTGGACCATCACGGGAAGTCCTCTTTTTTAAAATATTTATTAGACAGCAAGGGATCTTCGTTGTGGTCCACAGGATTTTTTGTGGCAGCGTGTGGACTCTGTAGCTGTGGCACATGGGCTCCAGAATGTGTGGGCTCAGGAGCTACAGGATGTAGGCTTAGTTGCTCCAAGGCATGCACGATCTTAGCTTCCCCAACCAGGGATGGAACCTGAGTCCCCTGCATTGCAAGGTAGATTCTTAACAACTTGACCACCAGGGAAGTCTTGCTCCACTCGTCTTTAGATTTTTTCCCATATAGGCCCTTACAGAATGCTGAGTAGTCTTCCCTGTGTGATACCGTAGGTCCTTGCTGTTTGTCTGTTTTATATATAGCAGCATGTATGTGTCAATCCCAGTTTCCTAATTTACCCCTCCCCCTCTGTTTCATTGAGACTTTATCTCAGAGTCAGAGTTCTTGAGTGGGCAACTTCCCACACCACGTATCTGAAATATCACTATATAAATTAAACTGAAAGAGAAAAATAAAAAGTTAAAGGCCTTCATAAAAGGAGACAGACCTTCAGTGGAACCCTGGTTTCACAATGTACTAGCTCCACAAGCTGGAAAAAGCAGATCTCGACCTAGTTTCCTCATCTGTAAAATGAGGCTGCTAATACTTACTGAAAGGATTAGCCACTTGTGTCCGACTCTTGGCAATCCCATGGACTGTAGCCCATGAAGTTCCTCTGTCCATGGAATTCTCCAGACAAGAATACTGGAGTTGGTTTCCATTCTCTTCCCGGCAAGATTTTCCTGATCCAGTGATCGAACCTGCGTCTCCTGCATTGCAGGCAAATTCTTTACCGTCTGAGCCACCAATACTGACTCAATGGACACAAGTTTGAGCAAACTCCTGGAAACAGTGAAGGACAGGGAAGCCTGGCATGCTGCAGTTCATAGGGTAGCAAAGAGTCAGACAAGACTTAGCGACTGAACAACAACAGCAACAATACTTATGAAGTTGGCAAAAGGGTCATGCGGATTTTTCTGTAACATTTCATGGAAAAGCCCAAATGAACTTTTTGAGCCAACCTAATACATCAGCAAGTTTTCCAAAAGACTCAATGAGATAGTGAATTTGTTGCTACAATGTCTGTCACACGATCAGTATTCCATACATGACATAATATAGTATTTTTCTTTGCTACTGGCTGCAGTAGGAGAAGCCAACGTCAGAAATGAAAAAATGGGTGCTGAGATTCTGTAGTTCGTGAATAACATCATCACCTCTGGCCAAATAGTTCTCAATCTGGCGACTGTGTCCCCCGGGGGGATTTTGGCAATGTCTGGAGACGTTTTGAGTTGTCTCAGCTGGGGAACGGTACCACTGACATCTAGCAGGTGGAGGCTAGAATGCTACTTAGCATGCCATGGTGCACAGGATAGACCCACGGCACTAAATGTTCTTAGCACCGAGGTGGAAAACTGCTCCGGCCTTTCTAGAAGCGTCTTTAGCCTTAACACCGAGGAACTAAAGCCTCAGCCACCAGCTATCTACAGATGAAGCTATGCTTCCCTCAACTTGAAAATCCATTCAGAGATGCAGGCTACAAGCCCTCATCACGTGTCAGGTGTGGCTGTAAGCAGTGGGGACTCTCTGCTGGGTTCCAGAACTTTCCGCTCAGCGTTCTAGGTGACAGTGAGATTAGAAGTAAGGGCCTCTGGGGCTTCCCTGGTAGTTCAGTGGTAAAGAATCTGTCTGCCAATGCAGGAGACACAGGTTCAATCCCTGGTCCAGAAAGATCTCACATACCAGGGGACAACTGAAGGTGCAGGCCACGACTCCGGAGCCTGTGCTCTGCAACAGGCGGAGCCACTGCAGCAAGAAGCCGTGCACCGCAGCTGAGCACTAGCCCCTGCCCACTGCAACTAAAGAAAAGCTCGCGCAGCAACAAAGACTCAGCACAGCCAAATAGAGAAAGAAATAAAGTTACTAAAAAAATGAAGTAAGGCATCTGGATTCAGAAGCCACCCAAAGTGAAGAGGTCAAGATTCCACAAAGATTTAAAATTGTGGTAATATATACATAACATACAATTTACCACCTTAACCAGGCGTAAGTGTATTCTTTCGTAGTGTTAAGTACAGTCATATTGTTATGCAGTCCATCTCCAGAACACTTTCCATCTATCTACGCTGAACTTCTGTACCCAGAAAACAACAACTCTCCAGTCCCCTCCCTTCAAGAACTTCTGGTGATTTTGTAAGAGAAGATACTCCAATACTTTAGCCACCTGATGTGAAGAGCCATTGGAAAAGACGGATGCTGAGAAAGATTGAAGGCAGGAGGACGAGATGGTTGGATGGCATCACTGACTCAATGGACATGATTTTGAGCAAGCTTCAGGAGATGGTGAAGGACATGGAAGCCTGGTGTGCTGCAGTCCATGGGATCGCAAAGAGTCAAATACGACTGAGTGTCTGAATAACCATAACAATACTAATTTTTCTAAACTGGCCTTCAGCAGCCATCTAGGTACCATAAGAGCATCCAGTCTAAGCAGCCACTATTCCCAAGAACAGAAGGAGCCAACATGGAAAGAGCTTCCCTCCTTGCTGATGTAGTGGAGTGATGGACCATCCACTTTCATTACTGCTTGACTTTGGGCTGCTAGTATCGTTGGATAATAAACTTCTTACCATTTGGAGGAAAACAAATTAAAACAAAAGAAACCAAAAAACAAGCAAAAAAAAAAAAACCCAAAGGTTTTTATTTGAAATTGGCATTTCATTTAAAAGGAGCCATTTCTCCAAGCCTAGCCTGACTCTGTTGTCAAGGGTGGTGCCCACTCAACTCAACCACCCTCAGTGACAGCTACTCCCTGGCCTGTCTCTTCTTAGGATTCCCACTGGATAGAAAGGGAGATGGACAGCAACCCAACTGCAGAGCCATGAACTCCCTGAGATCAGGGATGCTGGGGAGAGGGCCGGTCTGCCCCAGTTCAGAGGGACTGAGGGCTTTCCTTGGCATTGTCCTGCTCCTGGGGGTCCCTGGCACTCCCATCTGAACTCTGTCACTCTCTCAATGGGTGAAAACATGTCTCTGCTTCTCCATCTCCATCATCTTTTGTTTCCAGCTCCTCCTCTCCTCCTAGTTTTAGCACAAGTTAAATACATGGTTGTGTCTTAAGCACTTCTTATACGCCAAGCACACAATGCTGTTGGAAATGTAGACACAAAATACACTTGCTCCAAGGAAATTACAGAGACTTCCCTAGTGGCCCAGTAGCTAAAAAAATATCCACCTTGCAATTCAGGGGACACAGGTTCAATACCACACGACCCAGGGCAGCTAAACTGACACACCGTAACTATTGAGCCCACACTCCAGAGCTCGTGCACCACAGCTAGAGTGCCTGGGCACTGCAAGTACTGAGCCTTCCTGCTCTAGAGCCTGCAGCAACAACTAGAGAAAAGCCTGAGGGCCACAACTGCAGAAACACTCATGCCGCGGTGAAGAGCCTGAAAGTGAAAGTCGCTCACTGTCCGACTCTTTGTGACTCCATGGAGTATACACTGCATGGAATTCCCCAGGTCAGAATACTGGAGTGGGTAGCCTTTCCCTTCTCCAGGCGATCTGCCAAACCCAACGATCGGACCCAGGTCTCGCACATTGTGTGTGGATTCTTTACCAGCTGAGCCACAAGGGAAGCCCAAAAATATGGAAGTGGGTAGCNGGTCAGAATACTGGAGTGGGTAGCCTTTCCCTTCTCCAGGCGATCTGCCAAACCCAACGATCGGACCCAGGTCTCGCACATTGTGTGTGGATTCTTTACCAGCTGAGCCACAAGGGAAGCCCAAAAATATGGAAGTGGGTAGCCTATCCCTTCTCCAGAGGATCTTCCCAACCCAGGAATCAAACTGGGGTCTCCTGCATTGCAGGCAGATTCTTTACCAACTGAGGTATCAGGGAAGCCCTTCCCCAAATGGAGAAGTACCATAACATTGTTTGGTACAAAGGGACTTAGATCGAAAACTGACAGAACACAAAGTCTGTCTTTGCTCCCTCCAGAAATCCCAATAAAATGATGATAAAGGAATTAAACAGGTACAAATGCACATGGACAAAATGAATGGGAGAGGAGATGACATCAGACGAAAGATGTCAACAAAATTTTGGAAAATGCAACCTGGAGAGGCCGTTGGAAATGACTTAGGCTACAGCTTTATCCCCTCTGCTAAATGCCCACGGGGTGTGGGAAGACTACTGGAAAGTGTGCTGGTTTGTGCTCCAGGATCCAGAAGTGGTTCAGGAACTGAAGGCTGGACAGGGGCGGTGATAGTTTACATAAAAAATAGTTAAATGCCCNTAAAACAATGCTTTCAAAATTCTGAGGAAAAATATTTTACAACCAGACTTTTATCCTCCACCAAACTATCTACTATCAAATTGCCATCAAATATAAAGGTAAGATAAGAGCATCCAAGTTCTCAAAAAATTAAAAAACTGGCAGGAATATTTTTCCATGAAAAGAATAGAATAAAACAAGAAATAGGAAACAGGATTCAAGAAACAAGAGTGTCCACAGTGAAGAGAGGAAAAGGGTCTTCTTGCAGTGATAATATAGAGAAGATACAGGATGATAACCCTGGAGCAAACTATATGATATCATATATAAAATTTGAGAAAACACAAACTAACCTATATTGACAGATAGTGGATTTGTGGTTGCCTGGGGATAGGAGCAAAGAGAGAGGTAACCTATAAAATGGTACAAGGAAACTTAGGGAGGTGATGAAAATGTTCATCGCTTTCATCACAGTCATGGATTCATGGGTGTTTACATGGGTCAAAACTCATAAACTTGTTCACTTTAAACATATGCATTACATTTGCAGGAATACAGATAGACCTAAAGAATATCTAAGTGAAGTAAGCCAGACAAAGAAAGACAAATATCATACAACATCACTTACATGTAGAATCTAAAAAAACATGATACATATGAACTTATATATAAAACAAAAATAAACCACAGACATAGAAAACAAACATAGTTATTAAAGGAGAAAAGAGGGGAAGGGACAAATTATGAGTTTGGGACTAACTTATAAACACTATGATATATAAAATAGATAGCCAACAAGGATCTACTGTATAACACAGGGAACTTATACTCAAAATTTTGTAATAATCTATAAAAGAAAATAATCTGAAAAAGAATAGGTAATATAACTGAATCATTTTGATGTACACCTGACATTAACACATTATAAATCAACTGTAATTTTTAAAAAATACATGCATTATAGTGGACATAAACTATATTCAATAAAGTTTTTTAGGGAAATGAAAGAATTAGTGAAGTGGAAGATTGGTCAGAGGGTCCACAAAGAAGTCATGGAGATAAAAAAGGAATAAGACAGGGACTTTCCTGGTGGTCCAGTGGCTATGACTCCATGCTTCCAATGCAGGGTGCTGAGGTTCAATCGCTGGTCAGGGAACTAAGATCCCACATGCCACAGCTAAGAGTTCACATGCCACAATAAAGATCCTGAATACAGCAATGAAGATCAAGGATCTTGCATACCACAATCAAGACCCAGCACAGCCAAATAAATAAATAAATTTTTTAACTTAAAAAAAATGCAGAAAAGAGAAACTACACTGAGAAGGTCTAATTGAAGTCCCCCAAAGGGAAAAAATTAACACTTCACAACAGCATTAGCAGAAACCTAAAAGAAGTGAATTGATATCATCAAATTGTTGGTGATGGACAGGGAAGCCTGATGTGCTACAGTCCATGGTTTCAGAGTTGGACATGACTGAGCAGCTGAACTGAACTGAAAGTGCTGGAAAACAAAATAAATGTCTAACTATATTTCTCTACCCTGAGAAAACATGGTCTAACATTAATGATGCAGATAGAGACAAATGCTGAGGGAGTTCTCAACAGCAGACCCACATTCAAAGCAATTTCACAGAGCGTTTTTTAGACTGAGGGTCATTGATGCCCCCCCACCCCACTCAGTGGAAGCTCAGAGATGAAGCAAAAGACAAAAAGTAAAGAAGTTCAACATTTTTTGAACTTGAATAATATTTCTTTTCTGGCTAGAACCAAAGATCCATGAAGGAAGATTAAGAGGTATAAGGCTGAAAGATCTGTGAATCCAGAACACAAAGATCTTGAATTCTAGGTGGGGGCAAGAGGAGAGGGAGATCAAGACAGAGAAATATGGAAGCTAAGGGAGAGGAAAAATCAAACATTCAAGAACAGAAACGTTGCAATAAAGAAGGTGAACAACACTGAAATACTGGCTAGAGTCCACAGGATAGGCAATTCAACATAGTCCACTTGGATTTGGGTTCAAGAAGCCACAGAAATCTCTAAGATGAGAATCTTAAGGAAATGATGGGGATGAGAGCCTGCTTGCATAAATGAAAGAATGAGCAGAAAAAGAAGTAGAAGGTGTCCTCTCCACAGGAAGACCCAACAAAGACCTCCATCCTTAAAATAGAACTTGGTTACTCCCCTCCCAAGCCTGCCTCTTCCCTAATCTTCCTCAGCTCCATGTATAGCTTTACTACCCAATAGCTCAAGCCAAAATGTAGGCATAACAGGAAGCTCAGGTGGGAGCTTTGTTGTGGCCTAGAGGGGTTGAATGGGAGTGGGTGGGAGGGAGGCTTAAGGAGGGAAGGGATATATGTATACATATAGCTGATTCACTTTGTTACACAGCAGAAATTAACACATCGTAAAACAATTATACCCCAAATTTTAAAAATGCAGGCATAACACCTGTTCCTCTCTTTCCCCTTCATATCCCAGACCCAACCTATCAGCAGTTCCTGCTGAAAACAGCCCAAGGTGCATTCTATGCCTGGCCATCCCATTACATAGTCTAAGTCCAAGGCCACCATCCTTTCTTCCCAGGAACATTGCAAGAAATTTTAACAGGGTAGGGGTGAGGGGGTGTTCCATTCCAGGAACCTCTAACCTAGTATAACTCTCCTGATCTTTAGCAGGGGAAAGCCAGACCATGTCTCTTTTGGGCTTCCCAGGTAGCACAAGTGGTTAAGAATCTGCCTGCCGATGCATGACGTGCAAGAGTCGCAGGTTTGAGCCTGGGTTTGGGAAGATCCCCTGGAAAAGGAAATGGCAAACCACTCCAGTATTCTTGCCTGGAGAATCCCCTGGACAGAGGAAGCTGGCGGGCTATAGTCCATGGGGTTGCAAAGAGTTGGACATGACTGAAGCAACTGAGCACACACACAATACACACATTCCTTCCTGCTTAAACTTTTTCAGTGCTTGCCATTGTGGTCAGAATAAAAATTAATTTCTTGACCACCATCCTCCCCTCCATGAGCCCCTCCTCCACTAACAACCTCTCCATCTCTTCCAACTGCCCTCCCCTACCTGCACCAGCTTCATGCTTGCTGGCTCTCTCTCTGTCCTGGAGCACACCAGACTTGTTCTTGTGTCCAAGACTTTGCACTAGAAGTTTCTTCCTTTAGGCTTTGCAAAGAAGGATCTTCCCTGTCATTCAGTTCAAATTTACATTCCCAGATAGATCTTTCATAACCAACCCAGCTTACGTGATCAACATGTGAGATATTACATTATCACATCAGTGTGATGTGATATTACTTAGCATCTGAAGTTATCTTGTGTCATCTCCCCTTCCCCACTCATCGGAATGTTAATTCCACTAGAACAAATCATTTCCCTCTTGCAAATTGCTAAAAGATCAATGCCCATTTCTGGATATTGCCTCAAATTTAAAGATAAGCTGAATAGAACTGTGGGGTAACATGTAGGGTGTTATAAAAGGTGAGTATAATAAGACAGATTTTATTTTCCTGGGCTCCAAAATCACTGTGGATGGTGACTGAAGTCATGAAATTAAAAGACAGTTGTTCCTTGGAAACCTATGACAAACATTGTTGCTGGTGTTCAGTCACTCAGTCATGTTCAACACTGCAACATGCCAGGCTTCCCTGTCCTTCACTATCCCTGGAATTTGCTCACTCATGTCCATTGAGTCGATGATGCCATCCAACAGTCTCATCCTCTGTGGCCCCCTACTCTTCTTGCTCTCAATCTTCCCAACATCAGGGTTTTTTCCAATGAGTCAGCTCTTCGCATCAGGTGGCCAAAGTATTGAAGTTTCAACTTCAGCATCAATCCTTCCAATGAATATTCAGAGTTGATTTCCTGTAGGATTTACTTGCTGTCCCTTGCTGTCCAAGGGACTCTCAAACATAGACATAGACAGCATATTCAAAAGCAAAGATGTCATTTTGCCAACAAAATCCATGTAGTCAAAGCGAATCTTTTTCCAGTAGTCATGTATGGATGTGAGTGTTGGACCACAAAGAAGGCTGAAGAATTGATGCCTTTGAATGGTCGTGCTGGAGAAGACTCTTGAGAGTCCTTTGGACAGCAAGGAAATCAAACCAGCCAATCCTGAAGAGAACCAGCCCTTTTTTTTGGAAGGACTGATGCTAAAGCTGAAGCTCCAATGCTTTGGCCACTTGATGCAAAGGCCCGACTCACTGAAAAAGACCCTGATGCTGGGAAAGATTGAAGGCAGGAGGAGAAAAGCGTACCTGAAGATGAGATTGTTGGACAGCACCACCGACTCAATGGACATGAATCTGAGCAAACTCCAGGAGACAGTGAAGGACAGGGAAGTCTGGCGTGGTGCAGCCCATGGCGTCACAGAGAGTCAGACACGACTTAGCAACCAAACAACATCAACAGTAGGACTGCCAAGTAGCACTGGTGGCCAGTTAAAGCCAAATAACGACACCAAACAGGACCCTGTGGGGCTCGTGGGCATGAGAGCCTTTCTGTTCAGCCTCCAGGACCTTCCCTGAGTTCCAAAGGGCTGATTCCAACAGTTGCTAATCAGAGAAGAGAAGGGATGCGCAGTCCAGCGAGGAATAGCCAAGAATGGTAGTCTATCCAGCCTGGGGGTGGAGTCCTGGTTCCACCTCAAGGGATACACTTAACAATATCTTTAAACTCTTTACAGAACTAAAACTCATTTCAGAGAACCCCAGATTAACAGAACCAGAGAAACTCATCAAGAGACCACCTCTAACCAAATTAAAGGAGTGCAGGCTCTGCACACACCCTAATCTTAGCAACCTTACCCTTGAAACATTGCTATAAAACTCCTCATCAAATGCCCCCGGATCAGGACACACAAGTTTTCAGGGCAGGAGCCTGCTCTGTCTCCATTTGCCTGGCAAAGCAATAAAGCTATTTCCTTCCTGTTGTTTAGTTGCTAAGTCATGCCTGACTCTTTGTGACCCCATGGACTGCAGCATGCCAAGCTTCCTTGTCTTTCACCATCTTCCAGAGTTTGCTCAAACTTATGTTCATTGAGTCGGTGATACCATCCAACCATCTCGCCCTCTGTCGGCCCCTTCTCCTGGCTTCAATCTTTCCCAGCATCAGGGTCTTTTCCAGTGAGTCAGCTCTTCCCATCAGGTAGCCAAAGCACTGGAGCTTCAGCTTTAGCGTCAATCCTTCCAATGAATGTACAGAGTTTATTTCCTTTAGGACTGACTGGTTTGATCTCCTTGCAGTCTGAGGGACTCTCAAGAGTCTTCTCCAGTACCTCAGTTAGAAAACACCAATTCTTTTGTGCTCAGCCTTCTTTATAGTCCAGGTCTCACATTGGTACATGATTACTAGAAAAATCACAGCTTTGACTATACAGACCTTTGTTGGCTTTCCTACTTTTTTTCCCCCTACTTTTTCACTTCACCCAAAACTATCTCCGAGATTTGATTTGGCACCAGTGTACAGNATAGTCCAGGTCTCACATTGGTACATGATTACTAGAAAAATCACAGCTTTGACTATACAGACCTTTGTTGGCTTTCCTACTTTTTTTCCCCCTACTTTTTCACTTCACCCAAAACTATCTCCGAGATTTGATTTGGCACCAGTGTACAGAGGCCAAAATTTTAGCATCAGTAAGCACCAACTTTATATCTTCCAGGACTTTCCTGGATCACTCTCAATAGCCTGGGAGGTGGGTAGAGAGATAGATAAGAGAGACAAACTGGGAGTGGATATGGTGGACAGGGTCAAAGGCCAAAAGATTATGATATCACTAAGTGAAAGTGAAAGCCACTCAGTAGTGTCCAACTCTTTGCGACCCCATGGACTGTACAGTCCACGGAATTCTCCAGGCTAGAATACTGGAGTGGGTAGCTTTTCCCTTCTCCAGGGGATCTTCCCAACCCAAGGATCAAACTCAGGTCTCCTGCATTGCAGGCAGGTTCTTTAACAGCTGAGCCACAAGGGAAACCCAAGAATATTGGAGTGGGTAGCCTATTCCCTTCTCCAGGAGATCTTACCTACCCAGGAGTCCAATCGGGGTCTCCCGCATTGTGGGCGGATTCTTTACCAACTGAGCTCTCAGGGAAGCCATGATATCACTAAGCAGCTGAGAAAACAGATTGGGATGGAACCCTAGCTGGGAACTGATGGATTAGGACAGATGAACACATAGGCACCGAGGACCTGAAGATGCAAACAGCAGGGAAAACCAGTAAGTTCCCCCAGGAACAACAAATGGATAACACTGTAGACAGAACACCGAGTTCCCAAGACAGAAGCTCTGAACCGGAGACTTTGAAGATGCCTGTGTGTGCATGCTAAGTTGTTTTAGTCGTGTCCAACTCTTTGAGACCCTATGGACTGTAGCCCACCAGGCTCCTCTGTTCATAGGATTCTCTGGCAAGAATACTGGAGTGTGCTGCCATGCCCTCCTCCAGGGGATCTTCCTGGCCCAGGGATTGAACCTTCATCTCTTATGTCTACCTGCATTGGCAGGTGGGTTCTTTACCACTAAGGCCACCTGGGAAGCCCTGAAGATGCATACTTTTAAAATATGTATGTATATTTTAAATGTTATTACTTATTTGGCTGCGCTTGGTCTTAGCTGCAGCATGCAGCATATTTAGTTGCAGCAGGCATTTTGTTTGTGGCATGTGGATTCTAGTTCCCTGACCAGGGATCGAACCCCCGATCCCTGAAGTGGAAGGATGGAGTCTTAGCCCCTGGACCACCAGTGAAGTTCCTGGAGATGCATACTTTGATAGGATGGTGAGGCCTAAAACTGCAGAGTCCCAAGGCCTCGCATCTATCTGCACCCCCTGCCACCCCCACTAAGGCTGCCTCTGGGGTCAGGCTCTGCAGCCACTCAGCCACTATCTCATTCAAGCAGGTATGACTCTTCCTCTGCCTGACTCAACCCTCCTACAATTATCATCTTGGCTAAAGAGGAAAATGACAAGTCACTTAAATGCCAAGGGAAAAGATGACATCAAGAAAATTTAATTCTTGAGTGCCCGCAGATTCTCCCTTCTTTTCCCCAGCTAAGGATTTTTTTTCCTCCTTAACTCCTCTTAACGAGGTTATCAGAGCTCACGAGGGGAAACGGAAAGCTGACTATGAATGGCTGGCAAGCAAGCAAAACATCCCCATCCAGGCTCAGTGACAAGAGAATAACCAAAAAAGTATAGGGGACTTTTCCTGCTGAATTATAGAGATGGGGGTGTGGATTCAGGGTGTTCACCTCATCTCTCCAGAGCATCTCTCAGGAAAAGGGTGAAACCAAGTGGGGCCCTGTGGGGCCCCTGGGCTGGGAGGTCTTTTAGGTCCCCTGTTTCTTGTAGGCAAGATTCCAGCTTCCATGACCTTCCTTGAATCCCAAAGGGCAGATTCAAACAGCTGCTAATCAAGAGAGGCGTACATGCTAAGTCATTCAGTCGTGTCTGACTCTTTGCCGCCCCATGGACTGTAGCCGCCGGGCTCCTCTGCCCGTGGCATTCTCTGGGCAAGAATACTGGAGTCGGTTACCGTTTCCATCTCCAGGGGATCTTCCTGACCCAGGAATTCAACTCGTATCTCTTGTGCTTCCTAGTTTGGCCACCTGATGTGAAGAGCCAACTCCCTGGAAAAGCCCCTGATGCTGGGAAAGATTGAGGGCAGGAGGAGAAGGCAGTGACAGAGGATGAGATGGCTGAACGGCATCATCAACTCAATGGACATGAATCTGAGCAAACTCTGAGACATGGTGAAGGACAGAGAAGCCTGGCGTGCTGCAGTCCATGGGGTCTCAACGAGTCAAGACTTAGTGACTGAACAACAACATTGGCACTCGGGTTCTTTACCACTCGTGCCACCTAGGAAGTCCAACAGGGAGAGGAGCAGCCAAGAAGTCACTGGAGGCAGGATTAAAGGGACCAGAGAAGCTCATCAAGATTAGGAGACCTACCACCTGAGACCCTGCACACACCCTGATCTTGTCAGCAGTCTCCCCCTAAACTCCTCACCAAACTCTCCTGGGTTGAGACACATCATTTTCCAGAGCAAGAATCTGCTGTGTCTCTCTGCCTGGCAAAGCGATAAAGCTATTCTTTTCCACTTCATCCAAAATTCTGAGATTTGATTTGGCCCCAGTGTACAGGGAGGCTGTACACTTGGAGGAGGCAATGGCAACCCACTCCAGTACTCTTGCCTGGAAAATTCCATGGGTGGAGGAGCCTGGTAGGCTGCAGTCCATGGAGTCGCGAAGAGTTGGACATGACTGAGCGACTTCACTTTATAGGGAGGCTAAGCTTTTAGCATCAAGGGGAAGGATTGTAGTGTTTCTAGTTGAGGTTGCCAGAATAAGTTAAATTTGAATTTCAGATAAACAATAAATTGTGTTTAGTATATAGGCTTTCCTGGTGGCTCAACAGTAAAAATCCGCCTGTACTGCAGGAGACTCAGGAGTCATGGGTTCAATCCCTGGGTCAGAAAGATTCCCTGGAGGAGGGTATGGCAACCCACTTCAGTATTCTTGCCAGGAAAATCCCATGGACAGAGGAACCTGGCAGGCTACAGTCCTCAGGGCCGCAATTTGTTTAGTATATGTGTATGGCTAGTGCAATACTACTGACAAGTATTCATTGTTTACCTGAAATTCAGATTTAATGAGCATCCTATATTTAACCTCACAACCCTAATCCTACATGCTAGATGCAAGGCCTGGAGTCGAGTCTTTAAATAAAGGAAACTTCCTGGATGGCTCAGAGAAGCCAGATAATCTGGGGTCACTCTGAAGATGATGATGGTAGAGGTAAGTATCCTTATGGTTAGAGTTAAGATGAGAGAATTCAATAACAGTTATGAAAACTCACAACTCAGGTTGGGATTTGAATCCAGCCAAAACTCAGATTTGGGACTTGAACCCTCTGTCTTTTTATTACAATCACATACCTGCTGTAAGGACTTAATGAAGCTCAGGCTCTTTATGTCTCCATGCAGAAGGAACTCAACAAGAGGCAAAGTGATAGGTAAGAAGTGGATTTATCTAGAGAGAGATATGTTCCAGAGACAGAATGCAGTCTGTCTCAAAAGGCAAGAGTGACCCTGGGAGAAGCACACTCTACAGACAGAGCGTGGGCCACTCTCAGAAGGTGGGAGACCCCAAAATATGCAGTAGTTAGTTTTTAATGGGCTGGCTTCCCAGGTGGTTCTGTGGTAAAGAATCCACCTGCCAATGCGGGTGGATATGGTTCAATTCCTGGGTCAGGAAGATCCCTGAGGAGGGCACAGCAACCCACTTCAGTATTCTTGCCTGGAGAATCCCACGGACAGAGAAGTCTGGCAGGCTACAGAGGGGGTTGGTTGCACAGAGTCAGACACGACTTAGTCACTGACGAGTGAGGGGATTATTCCAACTATTTGGGGGAAGGGGCGGGGATTTCCAGGAACTGAGCCACCACCTGAGTCAGGAAGATCCTCTACAGAAGGGAATGGCTACCCTCGCCAGTATTCTCAACTGGAAAAGTCCATGGACAGGGGAGCCTGGTGAGCTACAGTGCATGGGGTCACAAAGTCTGACACTACCGAGCAACCAATACTGCTCCATCTGTCACGGCACCTGTGGGTGTGTCACTTAGCTAATGAGTTACAATGAGCATAGAATGAGGCTCAAGTTCCACTGGAGGTTGACTCTTCCACCGTCTTGGATATAATCAGTTCTGACCAGATCTTGGTATATCCCCGACAGCAATCCTTCTTTTAAAGGTTGTGCGGCCTGCCCTGTGGTTCAGTGGTTAAGACTTCACCTTCCAATTCAGGGGTTGAGGGCTCAGTCTCTGATGAGGGCACTAAGATCCCACATGCCTTGGGGCCAGGAAACCAAACATAAAACAAACAGAAGCAATATTCTAGCAAATTCAAGAAAGACTTTTTTAAAATTAAAAAATAAAGGTTATGCCCTCTCCTCTTCCCCCATTTCAATTTTATATACATATATAATAATGCACACACATAGTCATATAGTTATAGGAATATATTACATAAGTATTGACATATTACGCTTTGCAACTAAGTGACAAATTGCTTTGTGACTTTACCCAATCAAAGGAAAATTAAAGTGCAAGGCAGTGAGTTAATGTGACTGAGTTCTGTCACTAGCTCTGGCATGAGTAGTTTGTTGGATGTGTGTATTAACTTATAAATTTGTACATCTTTCAGTTTTCATTATTTTGCCCATCAGAGATTATGGTTTTTGGAGGAGAGAAACAAGAGAGCCAATCTCCAAAGTCAATATATTCTTGAGCCTGTAGTGTATCTAAGTTTATTTCTTATTTGTCACAATCACTTTCCAAGTAACCACGTAACACAAAATACCATGGGCCCAAGAGAGGACAAAAGCACAGAGCAACCCTGAGTCACCATCTATTTTGTTTGAGTTGTGATAAAAACCAGGTCATTCTCAATCATAGCAACACTGACCTGGGGATTCTGAGACATATGCTATGTTCCGTTTGTGTGATTCCTAGAGGCAGTGTTTTCCAAAGCAGAGGAAAGACGGCAAAGAGCTCCTCTACCCAACTGAGCATTATAGCCCAATTAATGTCTACAAACGGGAGGAAAAAAGGAATATCACAACATTCTAGTTTTCCCCCCAGCCTCTCAATAAGACATTCTTAAAAACCAGCAAATGTCAGCGTGCAGTTTAGCCCTAATCACTGCTCTGCAACAGAGAAAAAAGGAAAGATCATAACAAAAAAATTTCTGGACTAGCTGATGGAATATGAGTGTGTGTGAAAGAAAGCTATTGTGAGGAAACCTCACACAGATAAAGAAATAGGTCTTAATTTACAACGCGGGCTGACAGTTTGTTCCAGACTGACTCAACACTCCACAATAACTGGTCTCAGCACACCTGAGTGACTCATGCCAAGAGAGCTTTAAGAGGGCTGGGCAATTTGCAAGGGACTGTACACAAGCCCAGATGATGCACAAATGGTCAAAAATTAGGAAGAGAAAGAAATCAACTTCTCAAATCCACAGACAGGTGTTTGGGGCTTCCCAGGAAGGGCAGGAAGGGCAGCAAGGATGATTCTAAATCAATGGTTAGTTACAGAGCAAACATTACTGAGAATTAGCGAAGAATTGGTACAAGTCGGCATGAACCAAACAGGTGACAAGACCATGGGCACTCTCTTGTCCACTTTCTCTTGATAACTGGATCATTTAAAAGACATTTAAATTATTTAAATGATTGCAGAGGGATCTTCAACAACGCACCATGACACAGGCACAAGGTTGAAATCAATTCGACTCCAGTGCTAAATCATAAGGTAGAAATTTACAAGAGAACAGCTCCAGGGTGGGGTCGGTAGATATATACGCCTGTCAGAAACAATTATAGTGGAAACCCAATGGCTATGCGGGGGACCTGGGTTCGATCCCTGGGTTGGGAAGATCCCCTGGAGAAGGGAAAGGTTACCCACTCCAGTATTCTGGCCTGGAGAATTCCATGGACTATATAGTCCCTGGGGTGGCAGAGAGTCGGACACGACTGAGCGACTTTCACTTGCAAAATGGCTATAGCCTCGTCATTTAAGCAGCAGAAAAATTGCCCCATGCCCCAAATATACGACAATAATAAATGAAAATGAGGGGGCCTGTCTCCTGGGCAGGATTGTCAAGAAAAAAGTGAAAGACCACTGGAGGAACACATGCCATTCTGGAAGCTTCCTGTGCAAAGACAAATCAGTATGTGGGGCCTCCAGCAACCTCCCGTCGGAGGGGTACCAGGGTGAGAGTGGGGTGAGAGCTGGCCAAGTAGCCCAGGCGAGGCTATATTTGGGATTCGGATGTGCCCCGCACTGGACTCCGGCGGGGGAGACAGAGGGTGTCGCAAAGGTCTGTCTCCCCGGCGTCCAGACATGACGACCCCCGGGAGTGACCACAAACTCGTTTTCTCTAGCCAAGGCACAGCAACAGGGTGCCCGGGCTCTGCTTTAGGTCCCCGGGCAACACGTGGAGGGACTGGGCCCGCTCTCGGCCGCGCCGGGGTGCAGGACGCAGGCGCTCTCCTTCCAGGCTGCGCGGAGGCGGCGCGACTCCAGGCCGCCAGGGGCCGCTGTGGGACAGCCCCGCCGGCCCGCGCTATCTGGGCCACGGACCGTCGGTCCCTCTTGTGCACGGCCTTGCCGGTTTGGCGGGGTGAAAGGTTGCGAAGATGGCGACGGCCTTGAGCGAGGAGGAGCTGGACAATGAAGACTATTACTCGTTGCTGAACGTGCGCAGGGAGGTGAGGCCTGCGACGGGCCGCCGTCCGAACCGAGGCCGGGCCGGGTCGTTCAGGCGGGGCCAGGCTGGCAGCGACCGCCCCGTTCCCTCCTCGGGCGGCCGGACCCTGGCGGGGAGGCCGCGTGACCCCGGCTGACGTGCGCGATCGCTGGTCGGCCAGACTGTCCCCACCGTCCTGACCCTTGCGCAGGGGGTATCCTATCTGGCCTCTCCCCCAGCTCTCCGCGCCCGGTGCGCCGCGTGCACTGTGTCCCGGCAAAGCCAGGGGGCCCCGCGCCCCCAGAGGGAAACAGAGTCCCGAGGTGAAGGTGGAGTGGGTAATCCAAGTCCTCCAGGACCAGTTGCCACGCTCGGCTCACACACCCGCCTAGGCCGAGGGGCTGTGTCATTGTCCCGCAGCCGGCAGGATGGGAAACGGAGTCCCAGGCGCCAAGGTCAAAGCCACCAGAGAACCTCCCCAGGGGTCTGTCCGGTCCCCAAGTCTTCCACGGGGACATCCCGCCTCTGAAGTGAGTCCAGGCTCAGAGGCACGTGTCTTGTGTCCTCCTTCTTCCTGAGCGGCTTTCAGAAATTGAAGAAAGAGTTTCCTGGACAAATAGCCTCCATTCGGAGGCCCAGGTTAGGAATAAACTCAGGAAGAAGCGAGGAAGAGTTAACGCCACCACTTGCATCCGCGTTTCCAGACGCCAAGTGTTTGTCCCTCGTTTCCTCACCAATTGAAAGATAACACTAGAGAGCCTCACATGGTGTCTTGGATATAGTGGGGGCCCAGTTAAATTTCCTTTCTTGTTGACAAGTACATTTGAGGTCAGCGTGAAGGGCAGAGAGGCTTCCAAGGTCAGATCATGTTCATGAAGTGAACTCTCTCTAAGCTGCTAGGTAGGGTCTTCCCAGCCCTGCCATAGGATCTCTGATTCTGGCTCAGATTTTCCAGTGATCAGAACTAGCCTCGTGTGGCTGTCCTTGGCAAAACTGATCAGGCTGTTATGTCAGTGAGCTCAGGTCTTCGTGATGTTAATAATAGCTAATGTTCTGTGAGTGCTCACTTTGTGCAGGGCCACAGTGCTGAACAGACACTTTGTTTTTTGTTATTGCACTTAATTACCGTATTAGCCTTTAAGGTAGGTATTCAGAGAGTTCTTGATTGAGGAACTGAGGAAACTGAAGCACAGAGAGATTAAGTAACTTGCCCAAAGCCACACCACTAGAAATGGCAAGAGCCTAGATTCAGCCCTGGGCAGTCTGACTCTGAAGCCTCAGTTCTTGACCTCTGTGCTGTACTGCCTAGCTTACCACTCCTCAGACTCCAGAGCTGCTGGACTCTTTGGGCACTCCACATGGGAATTCCTTAAATGTGTTAGTCACTATTTACTGTGGAAACATCCAGTGAAATATTTTGGTGAATTTCAGATCTTGTTAGGCTGCAGTAGGGCCACCTAGAGATTCTTGGAACAAGTCATTGGTAAGGCTTCTTTGGCCTCTATTTCTTTCCCTTTGAATGGAGCTGTCTGGCTCGTTATTCTTTTTCTCCAGTTCTTAGAAGTAAAGTGGTAAATGAAACCAGCTTTTCTGAAATCAGCCTTTCTTACCACTCATTTATAGTTCGCCTGTGGAAAGATACTAATATCTGTTCACTGAATCTTACATGCCAAGTCGCTTCAGTTGTGTCCGACTCTTTGCAACCCTGTGGGCCATAGCCTGCCAGACTCCTCTATCCATGGGATTCTCCAGGCAAGAATACTGGA
The DNA here is from genome assembly GCA_006410875.1 of Neotragus pygmaeus. Lineage (NCBI taxonomy): Eukaryota > Metazoa > Chordata > Mammalia > Artiodactyla > Bovidae > Neotragus > Neotragus pygmaeus. The sequence continues at coordinate 2,105,522 of SJYV01009798.1, forward strand.
GTAGGTTGCCATACCCTCCTCCAGGGGCTCTTCCCNCAGAAACAATTATAGTGGAAACCCAATGGCTATGCGGGGGACCTGGGTTCGATCCCTGGGTTGGGAAGATCCCCTGGAGAAGGGAAAGGTTACCCACTCCAGTATTCTGGCCTGGAGAATTCCATGGACTATATAGTCCCCGGGGTGGCAGAGAGTCGGACACGACTGAGCGACTTTCACTTGCAAAATGGCTATAGCCTCGTCATTTAAGCAGCAGAAAAATTGCCCCATGCCCCAAATATACGACAATAATAAATGAAAATGAGGGGGCCTGTCTCCTGGGCAGGATTGTCAAGAAAAAAGTGAAAGACCACTGGAGGAACACATGCCATTCTGGAAGCTTCCTGTGCAAAGACAAATCAGTATGTGGGGCCTCCAGCAACCTCCCGTCGGAGGGGTACCAGGGTGAGAGTGGGGTGAGAGCTGGCCAAGTAGCCCAGGCGAGGCTATATTTGGGATTCGGATGTGCCCCGCACTGGACTCCGGCGGGGGAGACAGAGGGTGTCGCAAAGGTCTGTCTCCCCGGCGTCCAGACATGACGACCCCCGGGAGTGACCACAAACTCGTTTTCTCTAGCCAAGGCACAGCAACAGGGTGCCCGGGCTCTGCTTTAGGTCCCCGGGCAACACGTGGAGGGACTGGGCCCGCTCTCGGCCGCGCCGGGGTGCAGGACGCAGGCGCTCTCCTTCCAGGCTGCGCGGAGGCGGCGCGACTCCAGGCCGCCAGGGGCCGCTGTGGGACAGCCCCGCCGGCCCGCGCTATCTGGGCCACGGACCGTCGGTCCCTCTTGTGCACGGCCTTGCCGGTTTGGCGGGGTGAAAGGTTGCGAAGATGGCGACGGCCTTGAGCGAGGAGGAGCTGGACAATGAAGACTATTACTCGTTGCTGAACGTGCGCAGGGAGGTGAGGCCTGCGACGGGCCGCCGTCCGAACCGAGGCCGGGCCGGGTCGTTCAGGCGGGGCCAGGCTGGCAGCGACCGCCCCGTTCCCTCCTCGGGCGGCCGGACCCTGGCGGGGAGGCCGCGTGACCCCGGCTGACGTGCGCGATCGCTGGTCGGCCAGACTGTCCCCACCGTCCTGACCCTTGCGCAGGGGGTATCCTATCTGGCCTCTCCCCCAGCTCTCCGCGCCCGGTGCGCCGCGTGCACTGTGTCCCGGCAAAGCCAGGGGGCCCCGCGCCCCCAGAGGGAAACAGAGTCCCGAGGTGAAGGTGGAGTGGGTAATCCAAGTCCTCCAGGACCAGTTGCCACGCTCGGCTCACACACCCGCCTAGGCCGAGGGGCTGTGTCATTGTCCCGCAGCCGGCAGGATGGGAAACGGAGTCCCAGGCGCCAAGGTCAAAGCCACCAGAGAACCTCCCCAGGGGTCTGTCCGGTCCCCAAGTCTTCCACGGGGACATCCCGCCTCTGAAGTGAGTCCAGGCTCAGAGGCACGTGTCTTGTGTCCTCCTTCTTCCTGAGCGGCTTTCAGAAATTGAAGAAAGAGTTTCCTGGACAAATAGCCTCCATTCGGAGGCCCAGGTTAGGAATAAACTCAGGAAGAAGCGAGGAAGAGTTAACGCCACCACTTGCATCCGCGTTTCCAGACGCCAAGTGTTTGTCCCTCGTTTCCTCACCAATTGAAAGATAACACTAGAGAGCCTCACATGGTGTCTTGGATATAGTGGGGGCCCAGTTAAATTTCCTTTCTTGTTGACAAGTACATTTGAGGTCAGCGTGAAGGGCAGAGAGGCTTCCAAGGTCAGATCATGTTCATGAAGTGAACTCTCTCTAAGCTGCTAGGTAGGGTCTTCCCAGCCCTGCCATAGGATCTCTGATTCTGGCTCAGATTTTCCAGTGATCAGAACTAGCCTCGTGTGGCTGTCCTTGGCAAAACTGATCAGGCTGTTATGTCAGTGAGCTCAGGTCTTCGTGATGTTAATAATAGCTAATGTTCTGTGAGTGCTCACTTTGTGCAGGGCCACAGTGCTGAACGGACACTTTGTTTTTTGTTATTGCACTTAATTACCGTATTAGCCTTTAAGGTAGGTATTCAGAGAGTTCTTGATTGAGGAACTGAGGAAACTGAAGCACAGAGAGATTAAGTAACTTGCCCAAAGCCACACCACTAGAAATAGCAAGAGCCTAGATTCAGCCCTGGGCAGTCTGACTCTGAAGCCTCAGTTCTTGACCTCTGTGCTGTACTGCCTAGCTTACCACTCCTCAGACTCCAGAGCTGCTGGACTCTTTGGGCACTCCACATGGGAATTCCTTAAATGTGTTAGTCACTATTTACTGTGGAAACATCCAGTGAAATATTTTGGTGAATTTCAGATCTTGTTAGGCTGCAGTAGGGCCACCTAGAGATTCTTGGAACAAGTCATTGGTAAGGCTTCTTTGGCCTCTATTTCTTTCCCTTTGAATGGAGCTGTCTGGCTCGTTATTCTTTTTCTCCAGTTCTTAGAAGTAAAGTGGTAAATGAAACCAGCTTTTCTGAAATCAGCCTTTCTTACCACTCATTTATAGTTCGCCTGTGGAAAGATACTAATATCTGTTCACTGAATCTTACATGCCAAGTCGCTTCAGTTGTGTCCGACTCTTTGCAACCCTGTGGGCCATAGCCTGCCAGACTCCTCTATCCATGGGATTCTCCAGGCAAGAATACTGGAGTAGGTTGCCATACCCTCCTCCAGGGGCTCTTCCCCACCCAGAGATCAAACCCACCTCTCCTACACTTGCAGTGGCAGGTGGGTGCTTTACCACTAGTGCCACCTGAAAAGCCCCTGGAATCTTAGGTGGCTGCATATGATCAAAAAAGTAAGCTTGGCTGAAGTTCTAGGTAAACATTTGTCAGAGGTATACCTTGAAATTGCCAGAATGTTGGGACTTGTTATTGTTATTAGACGGATGGGTGAAAGTCAAAGAAGTATTTCTTTAAAAATTTCACTTCTCCGGAACAGTGAAGGCACCTCCCACATTTCTGGCTGTAGGTGAAAGTCCTGTGAAATAAGTCCTCTGGCTTAAGTCATTTTGTGTTGCTGCTGCTAACAAACTCGGTATAGAATACCATACTCTGTGGTGTGATTTTCCAGGGTTCCATTAGAAAAGAAGCTTGGAAAGTGATCTCTGGACTTGATTTTAACTAAGATTTTTTTTTGTGAAATTAGAAATCATCCTGAAGTTGAAAGACCATGATTTAGCTGAAGAATTAGAGAAGAAAATAGAAGTAATCTTTATCTTACATATGTGGTCAAAAGAAGGTAATAACCCCGTTGATATTTCAGGTCTACAGCTTGATGGCATTGAAGTGTAACTAGGAGGCAAGGTCCTCTTCCCACCAGCACCCCAGAGCACTTTCAGAAGTCTCATGTTCAGGAGGTTCGTGACTTTCTGCCAAGAATCTCAGATGGAAGCAAGCTGAACCCAAACAAGGGAACTCTAATTAATAAAGTTTTAAATGTATAAGTATGATACATGACGATAACAAATGGAGTAATACAGAAATATCAGAAATCTGCTTAAGAATCTCCCTTGCCATGTTTTAAACTTTAAAATGTCCCCTCTGTAAATTGTATCCCAGAGAGTGAAGCAGGCAGCTAGATAAAGCTTTGATAATCTTTAATAATTCCCTTTCTCTAGTGTTCCTACATTGCCTGCAGAGTGGAGCAGTTATCTGCCTGCCACACATTGAGGGGAGGGAATAATTTATCATTAACTAGGCATATTGAAACTGGATTGGCATCTCTGGTTTACATAGCCAGATGCACCAGCAGGGGCCCAAACTCTGATCTGAGATTTCTGAGATAATTTTCCAAAATTTATTTGGAGAAAGGATTCCTGAAGAATTAGTGAAAATTTCTTGATGTACATGCTTTTTATCAACATTATAATTGACACATTTTAAACCTAATTTATTCCTAAATAATTGAGTTTAACTCCTACTTTAACCAGTGTTGTAGCTGAAAGAGTTTCATTTTTATGCATAACAGTCAGAAATGTTTATAACCTGTTGTAAGATCTCTGGTCCCAATCAGTTTTAGCCTTAAAGGAGCCAATCTCCTTTTCAAGTTGTAGATACTTTTGTTAAAAAAAAAAAAAAAGTAATTAAATAAAAAATAAACTCAAGAAGAAATGTCTTTTCTTGTAGCCCACACATGGAGGTCAGTGTTCTGGGATCTTCATCCTTCCAAAATAGCCATGAAACTAGAAGTGCAAAATCATCACCTAAATAGAAAGTTTTCCCAAAGTCCCTGCATGTTCATTCCTTCCCTGGTATAGGGCATCTCATCCTCTCCACAGTTTTTGGTTGTCTGGGTTACTCTGGCTGCAGGGTACAGTCACAGAGTTGGGGCTGAAAAATCTGAGTTTGGACTGCAGATGAAAAGACTAGAGCAAAAGAGGAAGGTCTACCCGTCACAGCCAAGATTGACCTTGGGGGACAGTCACCCAACCCCCAACCAGGGTGGCAGGGCCATCCGCAGAAATTGAATGTAAAAGGGTGGTGAGCCAGGGCGCACATAGGTACCTAAAGCCCTGAGGTACTTATCTAACCTGATGGGCAGGTGATGAGTCTTAACGAGGGATGTGAAGGTGAGTCTATGAAGGTTTCCTTTAAAGAGTTTTCCATTTGCTGCCTTAGGTTCAAAGTCTGATAGTCACACCAGTGAACCCGCTTGTGCTGAGCAAGTAGAGTGTGCCTTGGTTGTCCAGAAACCTGACTTAGCCCAATGGTCACATTCCTAAGGCTGCCTGTCAGTGAAGGGGAGCATAGTCCTTAAGAGCAGGGCTCTCAGGCCAGTCAGGCCCCCAAGGGTGACCTTGAACACGTCATTCAACCTCAGAGTCTCCTTTACTGATATGCAGCGAGACCATCCTGTGTTCAAATCCCAGTTTAACCCCCGGGAGGTGTGTGCCTCTAGGCAGCTAGTAGTTGAACTTCTTACTGTCTGTTTTTTAGGGAGCTTTTCTTGAAATGTAGGTTAACAGATAAAAATGTATTAATATGAAGTACTTGGTCTGAGCCAGGATGTTGTATATTGGAGTGTGAGGCTATGTATAAAGTACCTGACGCATAAGTAGGTATTTGATTAATCATGTTTATTGTTGCTCCTTCCTGGATTTTGATAAACATGAGGTTTTCTTTGTTTTAAAAAGACATACATGTACATAGAAGGCTTAAGTCTGTCTCATCCAGGCTGTTTACTATTGTAGTAATTAAAAAAAAACATAGTGCCAAGCATAGTTTAAGATTTTATGCTAAGCATTAGGTTCTAAATTCCCAAAGCTTTCTTCTTTCTGTTCAAATTACTAAGTTTATTCTCTTCAGAAGACAGTTATCTGAACTCTTCCCGCAGGGTCATGCATTTGACTTGGGTGGCAGGACGAGTGGTCCCCAGCAGCTGGGCTAAGCCTGGGAGTGGGATGCAGAGCCATGGGGTGATCAAAAGAGACGGCGTCTGGGTGAGAAGCAGAGTGGGACCCACAGATCAAGTTGTTGTGAGTGGTCATCTTTGAAGGGGCTAGGCAGAGAGGGCAGGGCCTGGCAGAGGTTCTGCTCCAGCGACAGGATGACAGCACTGGTGGTCAGGACGGTGACCGGTGGAGCTCTTAGGCGTCTTCCTGAGGGTGAGGAGGGGGCTGTTAGGGTACCCCTCAAGTTCCAGTGATTAGCAAACACCACGAGGCTGAATTTTGAAATTGTTTTTTTTAATGAACCTTAAGCTAGTTACTACCTTTCTGCTTTGGGCATTTCAAACAATTGGATCTTGAAATTTTAATGCTCTACTTCTACATTATTGACTAAACTACCTCTCTTTTTTCTTTTGTTTTTTTCCTAAAGGGCATTCAGTTGAAAGCTTTTCTATTTGTTGTGAGTTCTGTAAAACAATGGAGAGGAAACTAAGGGACACACAAGCCACATGTCTTGCTTGGCTATAGAATTTTAGTGTTTACTTTCATTAAACTTTCATTTTAATTTCACTTGTGTATTTTATTTACACCCTACCATGTTCAAAGAGAGGATTTAAGACGGCTAACAGAGATGAAAAGACAAAAATAGCAGAAATGTTTAAAAGGGGTTACCCTCTAAAAAAAAAGAAAGACCGCTGGGAATGCTACTGCTTTCGTGGCCCCTGAGTTGAATGGATCACATTCCTTTGCAGAAGCTCTTGGGGTCTGATGGCTGCGGCCTTCTTGGCTCTTGGGCTTTTGGAACCACTTCTGCCTGCAGTGAGTGCGCAGTGTTTCCACCCGGGTTTGCTGCGGCAGAACATTCCTCAGTAGTAAAATGCCAACAGACATCAAACTACAAGAAGCATGTGGGCATCGAGTGGGCAGGATGTAGCAGATGGGCATGGACCACAGACAGTATAAGGTCAGGCATGTAGGGGAAAAGAAGCCGAACCCTTGATGCAAGAGAGGATCTGAACTGTGAGTTTTGACCCAAGAAGGAACTTGAGCTCGTTGCCCTCAGATGATGGCCTTTTTATTTACTCTTGTGTCTCAAAGGCACCAAATAAACATACAGACATAACCAGGAAGAGAAATGAAGACAGAGTTGTGCAGTGGTACGGAAGTCTCTCCTGAGCCCTTGGAATGATCTTTAATCAAGAATCACCTTGTACCTGGCATGTGAGGCACCTGTGAGTGTGTTGATGATTATTTGAAAAGGCCAAAGGTGAAGATGGAGTTTCAGAAGAGGTCCGTGGCTTAACAAAGCCTTTGAAGTCTAGTCCAAGTTTGACTTTCTAGCCACCTGGGCTAAGTTCCTTAACCTCTCTGAACCTGTTTCTTCATCGATAAAATCCAGAGGATAATTTTACTGTCATAGTGCTGTTGGGAGGATTAATCGAGAATGCATGTAAGTGCTTAGCATAGTAATGGGCACATTATTATGTAAAGTAAATGCCAGTATATTTTTATTAGTATCATGTGCATAAAAGTTAATAAGGAGTGCTCTCACTGATTTGTAGGAGTTCTTCACAGAATTCGGATGAGTCCTTTGACAGGTTAGTATAATAAATGTCCCCTCTCTGTAGTTTGCCTATCCTTGTAATTGTCCATCAACCAAAGTTTGGTTTGAGCCAGGCTACACACGAGTTCTAATTTCTAGCCAGCTTTTGGGTCAGGGATACATAATCAGGTAAATTTCTCCATCTCAGACGAGTCACTTAGTTAACCTTTTAGATGTTCACTCTTTTTATCTGAAATATGAGGGTTCTAATGCCAGTCTCCAGGCATTTTATGAATATTCAAATGTTAAAGGAGGAAATACTGGTGATAGTGCTTTGTTAGCTTTGCTCTGACTGCATCTCTGCCTTTGGCCATTACAATTACATGTCCGTATCACCTGCCTCCTGTGCCCGGCTGCCTCCCAATGTCATGCTCACCTGTGCATCCCAGTGAAAAGCCTCGGATGCTCTTTGATTTTTCTTTGAGTAGTAATGAGTCCCTTCTCAGGTTCCCCACAGATACTCAGTCCATGAATCCTCCCCACTCCAGCTGACTTTGACCCCCTCATTTCTATTTTCTGTTTTCACATTTTGTCAGTTTTGGTCAAGCTGTACCAGTTAATATTAACACACAGTACTGGTCACGTTTCTCTAGCCAGAAATCTTTTGTCACATCCTATTTTTTATTGGATAAAGGTCAAATTCTTGGCTCTGCTTTTAAAGCCCCTTACAAACTAAATGTTGTCTATATCTTCTGCCCACTTTGTGCTGATGTTCTGTTTTCTTCCACTGCAAAGCAGGCTCCATGTGGGGTCAGGCACCGTGGTTGCCTGGCTCGCCATTGGGTCCCTAGCACTGTGTGGGCACAAGACACATACCTGTCAGATGTTTGCCAAGTGAATGAGCAGGTGGGGGGGATGTCCACGTTAATTTCTTGCCTACTTCCTGCCTTCTTCTTTGTCTTTAATAAGGCCAGTTTGTCAGTGTTCTGCCTCACCTGTTTCCTCGGGGCACTCTTTTCCCCTGAAATGCCCCAGCCTGTTGTCAATACTGAAACAAATTCAGTCTTCCTTTTGCATTATTTCAACCTTACTGGCTCCATGAAGTTTTCTTTCCATTCTGACAGCGCTGAACTTAGTTTTAAGTCTTTATTGAATTTGTTATAATATCGTTTCTGTTTTAATGTGTTTNCTACCTTTCTGCTTTGGGCATTTCAAACAATTGGATCTTGAAATTTTAATGCTCTACTTCTACATTATTGACTAAACTACCTCTCTTTTTTCTTTTGTTTTTTTCCTAAAGGGCATTCAGTTGAAAGCTTTTCTATTTGTTGTGAGTTCTGTAAAACAATGGAGAGGAAACTAAGGGACACACAAGCCACATGTCTTGCTTGGCTATAGAATTTTAGTGTTTACTTTCATTAAACTTTCATTTTAATTTCACTTGTGTATTTTATTTACACCCTACCATGTTCAAAGAGAGGATTTAAGACGGCTAACAGAGATGAAAAGACAAAAATAGCAGAAATGTTTAAAAGGGGTTACCCTCTAAAAAAAAAGAAAGACCGCTGGGAATGCTACTGCTTTCGTGGCCCCTGAGTTGAATGGATCACATTCCTTTGCAGAAGCTCTTGGGGTCTGATGGCTGCGGCCTTCTTGGCTCTTGGGCTTTTGGAACCACTTCTGCCTGCAGTGAGTGCGCAGTGTTTCCACCCGGGTTTGCTGCGGCAGAACATTCCTCAGTAGTAAAATGCCAACAGACATCAAACTACAAGAAGCATGTGGGCATCGAGTGGGCAGGATGTAGCAGATGGGCATGGACCACAGACAGTATAAGGTCAGGCATGTAGGGGAAAAGAAGCCGAACCCTTGATGCAAGAGAGGATCTGAACTGTGAGTTTTGACCCAAGAAGGAACTTGAGCTCGTTGCCCTCAGATGATGGCCTTTTTATTTACTCTTGTGTCTCAAAGGCACCAAATAAACATACAGACATAACCAGGAAGAGAAATGAAGACAGAGTTGTGCAGTGGTACGGAAGTCTCTCCTGAGCCCTTGGAATGATCTTTAATCAAGAATCACCTTGTACCTGGCATGTGAGGCACCTGTGAGTGTGTTGATGATTATTTGAAAAGGCCAAAGGTGAAGATGGAGTTTCAGAAGAGGTCCGTGGCTTAACAAAGCCTTTGAAGTCTAGTCCAAGTTTGACTTTCTAGCCACCTGGGCTAAGTTCCTTAACCTCTCTGAACCTGTTTCTTCATCGATAAAATCCAGAGGATAATTTTACTGTCATAGTGCTGTTGGGAGGATTAATCGAGAATGCATGTAAGTGCTTAGCATAGTAATGGGCACATTATTATGTAAAGTAAATGCCAGTATATTTTTATTAGTATCATGTGCATAAAAGTTAATAAGGAGTGCTCTCACTGATTTGTAGGAGTTCTTCACAGAATTCGGATGAGTCCTTTGACAGGTTAGTATAATAAATGTCCCCTCTCTGTAGTTTGCCTATCCTTGTAATTGTCCATCAACCAAAGTTTGGTTTGAGCCAGGCTACACACGAGTTCTAATTTCTAGCCAGCTTTTGGGTCAGGGATACATAATCAGGTAAATTTCTCCATCTCAGACGAGTCACTTAGTTAACCTTTTAGATGTTCACTCTTTTTATCTGAAATATGAGGATTCTAATGCCAGTCTCCAGGCATTTTATGAATATTCAAATGTTAAAGGAGGAAATACTGGTGATAGTGCTTTGTTAGCTTTGCTCTGACTGCATCTCTGCCTTTGGCCATTACAATTACATGTCCGTATCACCTGCCTCCTGTGCCCGGCTGCCTCCCAATGTCATGCTCACCTGTGCATCCCAGTGAAAAGCCTCGGATGCTCTTTGATTTTTCTTTGAGTAGTAATGAGTCCCTTCTCAGGTTCCCCACAGATACTCAGTCCATGAATCCTCCCCACTCCAGCTGACTTTGACCCCCTCATTTCTATTTTCTGTTTTCACATTTTGTCAGTTTTGGTCAAGCTGTACCAGTTAATATTAACACACAGTACTGGTCACGTTTCTCTAGCCAGAAATCTTTTGTCACATCCTATTTTTTATTGGATAAAGGTCAAATTCTTGGCTCTGCTTTTAAAGCCCCTTACAAACTAAATGTTGTCTATATCTTCTGCCCACTTTGTGCTGATGTTCTGTTTTCTTCCACTGCAAAGCAGGCTCCATGTGGGGTCAGGCACCGTGGTTGCCTGGCTCGCCATTGGGTCCCTAGCACTGTGTGGGCACAAGACACATACCTGTCAGATGTTTGCCAAGTGAATGAGCAGGTGGGGGGGATGTCCACGTTAATTTCTTGCCTACTTCCTGCCTTCTTCTTTGTCTTTAATAAGGCCAGTTTGTCAGTGTTCTGCCTCACCTGTTTCCTCGGGGCACTCTTTTCCCCTGAAATGCCCCAGCCTGTTGTCAATACTGAAACAAATTCAGTCTTCCTTTTGCATTATTTCAACCTTACTGGCTCCATGAAGTTTTCTTTCCATTCTGACAGCGCTGAACTTAGTTTTAAGTCTTTATTGAATTTATTATAATATCGTTTCTGTTTTAATGTGTTTTTGGGTGAAGCATGTGGGATCTTAGCTCCCTGACCGGAGGTCAGACCTGCACACCCTGCGTTGGAACGTGAAGTCTTAACCACTGGACAATCAGGGAAGTCCCGTGTCTTCATCATTGCTTAGTTAAATCCATGTGTGGGGAGTTTTAGGGATTGGACACACACACTTAGTTTATAATCTCTTTGAGGGCAGGGATGATGTACTTCTTCTGTATCTCTTGTGGTACTTAGAGCAGAGTTGACATTCAGTTAACGTGGTGGTTTGAAATGACAAAATACTTGCTAATGCCATACCCACCTTGTGCAGGTGCATTTTACTTTGTGGGATACCTGAATTGAGGAACATGTTCCAGTTCTGGTGACACGTCATCCTAGAGGAATGTATTGAAAGCAGTTTGACAATTTTCAGTTTGGTAAATCTAAACTTTCCTTTAGAAAAATTGCTTAATCAGGGAATAAAGGATGACAGCAAATTCATAGCTGGGGGCCCGGTTTAAGCCAAGACCTGTGGAGACTCACTTCAAGACTGGATGCCGTGTGAGAAGAGGAAGGAACGCCTTTCCCCGCAGGGCCTGTCCTTTTCCATCCAGCAGATATTGATCATCTTTCTCTTACGTTTCTTTATTGCGATGAGAAAAGGTTACGTATTTATCATCTTTTGTACTAGCACCAGTAATGGTATTTGTAGAAAGCTTCAGATGGATTAGATTTATTTTTGTACAGTTCTTTTTCCTTTTGTCAGTTAAACAGAGCTGAATTTTACCATAGGCATTGGTTAGTTTCTCTTGAAATCTTGTTCCATTTGAAATGCTAGGACAGTCTGTATCACACTTGAGGGTGAGTCCACCTACTTAGCAGTGTTCTGTTACTCAGTCGTGTTCAACTTTACCCTCAAAGCTCCTCTGTCCATAGGGTTTTTCCAGACAGGAATACTGGAGTGGGCTGCCATGCTCTCCTCCAGGGGATCTTCCCGACCCAGGGATCAAACCCACATCTCCTGTGTCTCCTGCATTGACAGGCGGGTTCTTTACCATTGAGCCACCTGGGAAGCCCCACATACATTGTCAGGGTCTATTATTGTTCATGGATGAACCCCTATGTGCAGGAACTTATTTCCAGAGCCTCCAAAGATGTCCCTATAAGTAAACAAAAGGAGTAGAAGACTGTGCTGAGCAGAGGAAGTGGCATCAGAACAGGGTAGGGCCGTGTGGAGGACAGTTTTCTGGTTCTGAAGCTGCAGACCATGCGGGAACCTTTACACAAGCTAGTCTCTTAGTGTGACCAGTATCTACTCAATGACACCATGTACTCTAGCACCCTTCCTCTTCGTGAAGCGGCTCTCGCTCAGCACAAAGTACCCATGCTGTCTTGCTGTTAATTAGCTCTGAAATCTGCCTTTTCCTTTAAATTCTGTGAGCACCAAGTATCGTAAAAAAATTACAGCCTTTTATTAGCTGATGCAGTTTATGTCGATCAGATTGTCGTGGAGCATATGGGCAGTCATGAATCTCCAATTGCGGTAATTAGGCAGACTTCCCACAATCTAAAAGAACATAGTTTGTGGAGGTTTTGTTGCTGAGATACAGTAATATAGATATAGCCTGGAAGTTTGAGCTTGAAATTTATAGGCTTCAGCAATAAAAAGCCTGGTAGCTTTACTTTTTTAAATTTGTACTTATTTATTTATGGATCTTCGTTGCAGGCTTTCTCTAGTTGTTACAAGCAGGGGGTTACTCTCCAGTTGTGGCTACAGGCTTCGCATTGCAGTGGTTTCTCTTCTTGAGCACGGGCTCTAGAATGCACAGGCTCAGTAGCTGTGGCTCACAGGCTTAGTCACTCTGAGGCATGTGGAACCTTCCTGGACCAGGGATTGAACTGGAGTCCCCTGTACTGGCAGGCATATTCTTAACCACTGGACCACCAGGGAAGTCCAGCTTTAACTTTTCTTAAAGTGAAGGTCTGCGGTATCACTATGTTGTTGCTTGTATACTCTATCGGGTCTTCAAAGTATTGAATGAAATATCATTGTACTAGTTAGATGAGCTGCTGTACACCAAACATTATTGGCTCTTAACTAGGGAGGGGCTGCACTTCCTTGTCCCCTGGTGGTTGAGTGTGGGCACATGACCAGCTCTAGCCAATGGAGTGAGTGGAAGTGGTGTATGTGCTGCTCAGGCTGGGACACTTAAAGGGCAGGTGAGCCAGCGTCTTATGCTCTTCCCTCTGCCTCCATGATCGGCGGTGGTTCCAAAGGGTCTGTTTTGTCCACCTGGGACCTGAGGACATTGCCAAGCAGAGAACTAGCTGGCCCAAGATGGACATGTAGTGTGAGGGAGAAATAAACTTTCAGAATCTGGGGGCTGTTTGTCACTGCAGTATCACCAACTCAGCAGTTCTCAAACTTTTTAATGTCGGGACCTGTTTGCATTCTTAAATTATTGAGGGCCCCAAAGAGCTTTTGTTTATGTGGGTTATAGCTATCAATATTTAACAATAAGACACAAAATGTACTTCTTATATTTCAGTATAAGCATGAGAAAAATTTACGGATTTCAAAATAACTATGTATTGGACAATAATGAGTTTGCAGGCAGAACGAAAGATAGTACACTGAGAATCAATTGAGGGAATCTTTGAAAACCCTTGTGTTTATAGCATAAAGCTACCACCTTACAAGCTTCTAGAAAACAAGAAAGTATACAAGTACACATTTCACTAACCATCAGAACAGTGGTATCATCACACCTCATGTTACCTCAGGAAAATCCCACTGTGCTTATTGAGAGAGAAGGAGAAGGGGGCAACAGAGGATGAGACGGTTGGATGGCATCACTGATTCAATGGAGATGAACTTGAGCAAAGTCCAGGAGATGGTGAGGGACAGGGGAGCCTGGTGCGCTGCAGTCCATGGGGTCACAAAAAGTCATATCTGACTTGGCGACTGAATAACAATGCTTATGAGAGGATGAGGAGAAGGCAGATAACACCTGAGTATTATTATGAAAATAGTTTTGACCTGTCCACCCCCTGAAAGGGTCTCAGGAACTCCCAGGGGCCCCACACCACTCTTAAGAACCATTGACGTAGCCCGTCCAGTGGATAGCCATACTGATGTCCCCACATGCTGTAGCTGACTTTGCTAATTGAAGATAGGAAATAAAAGCAGAGTGACCGTATACTCTTTGACTGTGTGCTGTCACTTTGAATGCAGAGATGGTCTCCATCACTAGAAATTAAATAAAGTGAAAATGGAGCAGTGTCTTCTGTGCCTTAATTATCTAAGGGAAGCAAATACAATGAAATTGTTATCAGGAGACTTTTCTAAGCACGATACCACAGCAGAAATCAGAAAAGAGAGCATGGATAGGTTTGATTTTACAAAAATGAGAAACATCTCTAAAACCTTTAAAAAATGATAAGCACATTTAAAGACTTAAAAGGAGTCTATATTTGATACAAAATCACATTTCCAACATATATAAGGAACTCTTGGCTTTAAAGGGGGGATAAAGAATGAATACCCCAACAGGGTAACGATAAAAAGGAAACAAGTAGAAGAAATCTGAAATGCAAATAAATGATTGAAAAAATTTTCACCCTCACTTGTAAATTAACAAATGCAGGTTAAAACAAGGCTTTTTTGTTTGTTTGTTTTGCTTTTTCTCTACTGGCTTGGCAAAGGCTTTTTTTTTTCCTTTTTAATGATAGTATTCAGCTCTGACAGATGAAAATCTGTTAGCCCACCCGGCCAGAAGACAGGAGGATTATTCGCTGGAGAAATTGAACCAGAAAGACTCTGGAGCTTAGACATAGACAGTAGAGGGTGAGAGTGGCTTCCTAACAAAAGCAGGGAGACATAAGTGTTTGCACCCTGCATGGTGAGGCGTCTAGCTTTTTTCCTCTTATTCCTGGGCTCTTCTGTGAAGGAACTAGCCTATAAAGAGAAAAGACTGCCAAATGAAACTTCTAGGTTCCCTACCAGCCATTTCAGAAAGAACCTCATCAGATGACAAGACCTGTTCACACATACAGAGCTTCCAAATAGCCTATTCGTGTCTTACTATGAAATGTGAATCAACTATCAAAGAACATCAGATGTTTGAGGGAAGCCTCCAGAGGAATTCTGAGAGATCATGCTGACAGCAAGGAGAAACTAGAAGGAAGCAGACAATGCAAGGAGTTTGGGAACTAGATTGCCTTCAGATAGATAAGATACTGCATGTAAGAAATGACAGCAAGGTGATTCATCGAAAAGAAATACTACATAAAAAAAGAAGGAGTTCTTGGAACTTAACAGAAATAAAAAACTGAAAGTTAAAGATGAGGAAATATCCACAAAAGTAAATTTTAAAAATTAGATGATCAAATTTTTTAGGTATTAAGTAAAATGAAGGGGAAGGCATTATTAATTAATATGAGAAAAATTTCTCAAAAGATGTGAGAATACAGGTAAAAAGGGCCAATCAGATAACTTGCAGCATAGTGGACTGGGGAGTAAAAGAACCCCATACTAAGGGAAATCATAGGTTAAAAAGGGTCCTAAAAGTTTCCAAACCAGGTTGCAAAGGATTGGATTGTTTCCAACTTTTTAACTTGTAAGATACACAAAATTTTGTGCAAATTTTTTCTTAGTCATTTTTAAGTATACAGTTCTGCGGTGTTAAATGGTTACATATTGTTATGTACCTGCCACCATTTACATCTCATACACTCTTCATTTTGCAGAACTCAAACTATCCCTGTTAAACAGTGACTCCTTACCTCCCCTTCCACCAGCCTCTGACTGCCACCATTCTACTGTATGTCTATGATTTTGACTACTTCTAGGTACCTTACATAAGTAAACGTGTACAGTATTTCTCTATCTGTGGCTCGTTTATTTCACTTAGCATAATGTTCTCAAGGTTCATCCTTATTGCAGCACATATCAGGATTTCCTGCCTTTTTAAGACTGAATAATATCCATTGTCTTTATATGCCACATTTTGCTTATCGATTTATCTGTTGATGGGCAGTGGGCTGCTTCCATGTTTTAGCTATTGTGAATAATGCTGCTCTGAATATAAGTGTACAAATATCTGTTCAAAACTCTGCTTTCAGTTCTTCTGGGTATTTACCCAGAAGTGGAATTTCTGGATTGTATGGTAAATCTGTTTTTAATTTTTTTCAGGAACTGCCATGCTATTTCCCATAAAAGCTCTACCATTTTACATTCCCCCTAGCAGTGCACATGGGTTCCAGTTTCTCTGCATCTTTGCTAACACTTACTTTTTTCTTGTTTTTGTTTTGTTTTGAATAGTAGCCAGCCTAATGGGTTGGAGTGATGTCTCATTGTGGCTTTGACTTGTTTTTCCCTAGTGGTTAGTGATATTGAGCATCTTTTCGTATGCTTTTAGCCATTAATATATCTTCTTTGATGTATTAAGTTCTTAGTCATATTTGAATCAGATTGTTTTTGTTGAGTTTTAGGAATTCTTTACATATGCTACTTATTAATCTCTCATCATATATACTATCTGAACTATTTTCTCACATTCTTCAGACTTTTTCTACTTTCTTGACAGTATTCTTTGATTCACAAAAGTTCATAATTTTGATGAAGTCCAATTTATCTCTCTTTCCTTTCTTTTGTTGCCTGTATCTTTGATGTTACATCTGAGAAATTGTCACCAAATCCAATGTCTTGAAGCTTTTGGTCTGTTTTCTTCTAAGAGTTTTAAAGTTTCAGCTCTTATGTTTAAATCTTTAATCAAGTTTGAGTGGATTAGCCAAATTGTAGGATACAAAGTCAACATACAAAAACCAGTTGCATTAATTTTTGTATATGGTGTTAGGTAATGGTCTTCACTCTTTTCATGTGGATATTCTGTTATCCTGGTACCATTTGTTGACAAGCCTACCTCTTCCTGTTGAGTAGTCTTGGCACACTTGTCAAAAATAATTCGATTGTTTGAGGGTTTACTTCTGGGCTCTCTGTTCTATTCTGTTGGTCTATATGTCTGTCTTTTATGCCAGTATAGATCTGTTTTGGTAACTGTGGCTTTGCTGTAAATTTTGAAATAGGGAAGTATGAGNTGCTTATGAGAGGATGAGGAGAAGGCAGATAACACCTGAGTATTATTATGAAAATAGTTTTGACCTGTCCACCCCCTGAAAGGGTCTCAGGAACTCCCAGGGGCCCCACACCACTCTTAAGAACCATTGACGTAGCCCGTCCAGTGGATAGCCATACTGATGTCCCCACATGCTGTAGCTGACTTTGCTAATTGAAGATAGGAAATAAAAGCAGAGTGACCGTATACTCTTTGACTGTGTGCTGTCACTTTGAATGCAGAGATGGTCTCCATCACTAGAAATTAAATAAAGTGAAAATGGAGCAGTGTCTTCTGTGCCTTAATTATCTAAGGGAAGCAAATACAATGAAATTGTTATCAGGAGACTTTTCTAAGCACGATACCACAGCAGAAATCAGAAAAGAGAGCATGGATAGGTTTGATTTTACAAAAATGAGAAACATCTCTAAAACCTTTAAAAAATGATAAGCACATTTAAAGACTTAAAAGGAGTCTATATTTGATACAAAATCACATTTCCAACATATATAAGGAACTCTTGGCTTTAAAGGGGGGATAAAGAATGAATACCCCAACAGGGTAACGATAAAAAGGAAACAAGTAGAAGAAATCTGAAATGCAAATAAATGATTGAAAAAATTTTCACCCTCACTTGTAAATTAACAAATGCAGGTTAAAACAAGGCTTTTTTGTTTGTTTGTTTTGCTTTTTCTCTACTGGCTTGGCAAAGGCTTTTTTTTTTCCTTTTTAATGATAGTATTCAGCTCTGACAGATGAAAATCTGTTAGCCCACCCGGCCAGAAGACAGGAGGATTATTCGCTGGAGAAATTGAACCAGAAAGACTCTGGAGCTTAGACATAGACAGTAGAGGGTGAGAGTGGCTTCCTAACAAAAGCAGGGAGACATAAGTGTTTGCACCCTGCATGGTGAGGCGTCTAGCTTTTTTCCTCTTATTCCTGGGCTCTTCTGTGAAGGAACTAGCCTATAAAGAGAAAAGACTGCCAAATGAAACTTCTAGGTTCCCTACCAGCCATTTCAGAAAGAACCTCATCAGATGACAAGACCTGTTCACACATACAGAGCTTCCAAATAGCCTATTCGTGTCTTACTATGAAATGTGAATCAACTATCAAAGAACATCAGATGTTTGAGGGAAGCCTCCAGAGGAATTCTGAGAGATCATGCTGACAGCAAGGAGAAACTAGAAGGAAGCAGACAATGCAAGGAGTTTGGGAACTAGATTGCCTTCAGATAGATAAGATACTGCATGTAAGAAATGACAGCAAGGTGATTCATCGAAAAGAAATACTACATAAAAAAAGAAGGAGTTCTTGGAACTTAACAGAAATAAAAAACTGAAAGTTAAAGATGAGGAAATATCCACAAAAGTAAATTTTAAAAATTAGATGATCAAATTTTTTAGGTATTAAGTAAAATGAAGGGGAAGGCATTATTAATTAATATGAGAAAAATTTCTCAAAAGATGTGAGAATACAGGTAAAAAGGGCCAATCAGATAACTTGCAGCATAGTGGACTGGGGAGTAAAAGAACCCCATACTAAGGGAAATCATAGGTTAAAAAGGGTCCTAAAAGTTTCCAAACCAGGTTGCAAAGGATTGGATTGTTTCCAACTTTTTAACTTGTAAGATACACAAAATTTTGTGCAAATTTTTTCTTAGTCATTTTTAAGTATACAGTTCTGCGGTGTTAAATGGTTACATATTGTTATGTACCTGCCACCATTTACATCTCATACACTCTTCATTTTGCAGAACTCAAACTATCCCTGTTAAACAGTGACTCCTTACCTCCCCTTCCACCAGCCTCTGACTGCCACCATTCTACTGTATGTCTATGATTTTGACTACTTCTAGGTACCTTACATAAGTAAACGTGTACAGTATTTCTCTATCTGTGGCTCGTTTATTTCACTTAGCATAATGTTCTCAAGGTTCATCCTTATTGCAGCACATATCAGGATTTCCTGCCTTTTTAAGACTGAATAATATCCATTGTCTTTATATGCCACATTTTGCTTATCGATTTATCTGTTGATGGGCAGTGGGCTGCTTCCATGTTTTAGCTATTGTGAATAATGCTGCTCTGAATATAAGTGTACAAATATCTGTTCAAAACTCTGCTTTCAGTTCTTCTGGGTATTTACCCAGAAGTGGAATTTCTGGATTGTATGGTAAATCTGTTTTTAATTTTTTTCAGGAACTGCCATGCTATTTCCCATAAAAGCTCTACCATTTTACATTCCCCCTAGCAGTGCACATGGGTTCCAGTTTCTCTGCATCTTTGCTAACACTTACTTTTTTCTTGTTTTTGTTTTGTTTTGAATAGTAGCCAGCCTAATGGGTTGGAGTGATGTCTCATTGTGGCTTTGACTTGTTTTTCCCTAGTGGTTAGTGATATTGAGCATCTTTTCGTATGCTTTTAGCCATTAATATATCTTCTTTGATGTATTAAGTTCTTAGTCATATTTGAATCAGATTGTTTTTGTTGAGTTTTAGGAATTCTTTACATATGCTACTTATTAATCTCTCATCATATATACTATCTGAACTATTTTCTCACATTCTTCAGACTTTTTCTACTTTCTTGACAGTATTCTTTGATTCACAAAAGTTCATAATTTTGATGAAGTCCAATTTATCTCTCTTTCCTTTCTTTTGTTGCCTGTATCTTTGATGTTACATCTGAGAAATTGTCACCAAATCCAATGTCTTGAAGCTTTTGGTCTGTTTTCTTCTAAGAGTTTTAAAGTTTCAGCTCTTATGTTTAAATCTTTAATCAAGTTTGAGTGGATTAGCCAAATTGTAGGATACAAAGTCAACATACAAAAACCAGTTGCATTAATTTTTGTATATGGTGTTAGGTAATGGTCTTCACTCTTTTCATGTGGATATTCTGTTATCCTGGTACCATTTGTTGACAAGCCTACCTCTTCCTGTTGAGTAGTCTTGGCACACTTGTCAAAAATAATTCGATTGTTTGAGGGTTTACTTCTGGGCTCTCTGTTCTATTCTGTTGGTCTATATGTCTGTCTTTTATGCCAGTATAGATCTGTTTTGGTAACTGTGGCTTTGCTGTAAATTTTGAAATAGGGAAGTATGAGTCCTCCATCTTTGACCTTTTTCAAGATTGCTTTGGCTTTTGGGATCCCTTGAGATTCATGTGAATTTTAGAGTGGACTTTTGTATTTCTGTAAAAAATGTCATTGGGATTTTAGTAGAGATTACGTTGATTTTGCTAGTTGCTTCGCATATTATTGACATTTTAGTGATATTGTTTTCAAATCCAAAGTTTTCCAAAGACACTTGACATAAAGTATCTTTTTCATTTATTTATGTCATCTTAATTTCTTGTAAGCCTTTTTTTTACCTCCCTGGTTAATTCTTAAGTTTCGTTTGTTTGTTTTTTATGCTATTGTAAATGGACCTGTTTTCTTCATTTTCTTTTCAGATGGTTTATTGTTCATGTATAGAAATGCAGCTAATTTTTATGTGTTGGCTTTGTAGCTTGCAATTTTGCTGAACTCATTTGTTAGTTCTAACAAGGTTTTTGTGTATGTGGAATTTTTATAGTTTTCTATGTATGATTGTATCATCTGTAAACAGATAATTTTACTTCTTCCTTTCCAATTTGGATATTTTTTATTTCTTTTTCTTACCTAATTGCTCTGGCTAGGACCTATAGTAATACTACGTTGAAGAGAAGTGGTAAGAACAGACATTTTTCCCTTGTTCCTGAACTCAGGGGAAAAACTTTCAGTCTTTCACCATTGAATATGATGTTAGCTTTGAGTTTTCTTCCTCAGTTTGTAAAAGCCTCTTTATGGCTTTTTGTTTCTTTTAGTTTCCTTCTGTTGCTAGTTTGCTGAGTGTTTTTATCACAAGAGGGTATTGAGTTTTGTCAGTGCTTTTTCAGCATCTATTGAGATGATCATATGGGGTTTCTTTGAATATGGTGTATTGTGTTGATCAGTTTTCATACATGGAACTGTCATTTCATTCTAAGCATTAATCCTGCTTGGTTGTAATGTTTATCCTTTTAATATGCTGCTGAACTCTCCTGGTATACTGTTGAGGATTTTTGCATCACTGTTCATAAAGGATTCTGGTCTGTAGGTTTTTTTCTTTTTTGTGGGGTCTTTGTTTGGCTTTGGCATCAGGGTAATAGTGGCCTCATAGGATGAGTTTGGAAGTGTCCCCTCCTCTTCAATATTTTGGAATAGTTGAAGATTGCTATTAGTTCTTTAAATGTCTGGAAGAATTCACCAGTGAATCTATCAGGTCCAGGGCATTTCTTTGTCAAGAGGTTTTGGTTACTAATTCAAGTATCCTTGGCTTCCCTTATGGCTCAGCTGGTAAAGAATCTGCCTGCAATGTGGGGGATCTGGGTCTGATCCCTTTGTTGGGAAGATCCCCTGGAGAAGGGAAAGGCTACCCACTCCAGTATTCTGGCCTGGAGAATTCCATGAATATGACTGAGCGACTTTCACTTTGAATCTCTTTATTAGTTATGGGTCTATGCAGATTTTCTACTTCATCATGATTTGATCTTGGTAGGTTTTGTGTTTCTAGTAGTTTGTCCATTTCATCTGTTCATTTTTTTTGGTGTACAGTTATTCATAGTGCTCTTTTATGAACTATTTTGTATTTCTATAGAATGAATAGTAATAGCTCCACTTTCATTTCATAGTCATTGGCGTCTTCTCTCTTTTTTGCCTTCAATCTAGCCAAAGGTTTGTTGATTTTTGTAATCTTTCTGAATAACCAACTTTGATTTTATTTCTATTGCATATCCGTCCTTTATTTCATTTATCTCTGCTCTAATCTTTATGATTTCCTTCTGCTGTTTTTGATTTTAGCTTTTCTTTTTCTCTCGTTTTTTCCTTTTATTTTTTTAATTTATTTTTATTGGATTATAGTTGATTTTGTTGTTTTTTGTTGAGTTGTGTCTGACTCCTTTGCAACCTCACGGACCGTAGCCTGCCAGGCTCCTCTGTCAATGGATTTTCCAGGCAAGAATATTGGAGTGGGTTAACCATTCCTTCTCCAGGGAATCTTCCTTACCCAGGGATGGAACCCACATCTGCTGCAAGTCTCCTGCATTGCAGGCAGATTCTTTACCGCTAAGCCACCAGGGAAGCCCATAGTTGATTTACAGTGCTGTATTCGTTTCTGCTGTACAGCAAAGTGGATCAGTCATACGTACACACATATTCACCCTTTCTGTAGATTCTGTTCCCATATAAGTCTTTATAGAGTGTTGAATAGAGTTCCCTGTGCTCTACAACAGGTTCTTTTTAGCTATCTGTTTTACAGATGGAAGCGTGTGTGTTCATGGTAGAAAGTGAAGAGGAACTGAAGAGCCTCTTGAGGGTGAAAGAGGAGAGTAGAAAAGCTGACTTGAAATTCCACATTCAAAAAACAAAGATCATGGTGTCTGATTTCATGGCAAATAGAAGGGGGAAGAGTGGAAGTAGTGACAAATTTTATTCTCTCAGGCTCCAAAATCACTGTGAATGCCAACTGCAGTCATGAAATTAAGCGAAACTTGTTCCTTAGAAGGAAAACAATGACCAACCTAGACAGCATATTAAAAAACAGAACACTTTGCCCACGAAGGTCCATATAGTCAAAGCTATGGTTTTTCCAGTAGTCATGTAGGGATGTGAATGTTGAACCATAAAGAAGGCTGAGTGTTGAAGAATTGATGCTTTCAAACTGGTGTTGAAGAAGACTCCCTTGGACAGCAGGGAGATCAAACCTTCAATCCTAAAGAAAACCAACTCTGAACATTCACTGGAAGGACTGATGCTGAAACTGAAGTTTATAGTTATTCTATCTTCTTGCTGCACTGAACCTTTTATTATTATTGGGTGTCTTTCTTTGTGTCTTATAACCTTTTCTGATTTCATGTCTGTATTGTTTGGTGTTAATAATAGCCTTGCTCTCTTTCGGTTACCACAGTGGTTGCAAGGAATGTCTCTTTCCATCCTTTAACTCTCTGCCTATTTATTTTGGATCTCAGCTGAATCTCTTGTTGGTAGTATACAGGTGGTCATGTGTTTTTATCTGTTCTGCCGGTCTTTGTCTTTGATTAGAGAATTTAATCTATTGATGTTTAAAGTAATTACTTATAAAGGAATATTTTTGCAATTTGTTTTCTGTGCACTGTTTTGGTTGTTTTGTTTTTTTGGTCTCATGTCCCACATTATTATCTTTTGTGTTAAACTGATTTTTTGTAATGAAATGTTTTAATTCACCTCTCATATCCTTTCATGTATATGCTATAACTGTTTCCTTTGTGGTCACATTTAACTCTTTAGATTACATTTAACATCCTAAAGTTGTAATACTCTAATTTGAACTTATTCCAGTTTAACTTGAATAATGTACCAAAACTTTTATTTTGCAACTCTGTCCTACCTCTTTCAGTTATTGATGTCATAAAATTACATTTTTACATATTGTGTGTCTAAAAAATAAACTAATGATTATTTTTTAGAATCCATTAGTCTCTTAAATTATGTAGAAACAAAACATGAAGTTATAAGCTGGAGTTACAATAAGACTACCTTTTTTTTATAATGTGTTAGTGCCTGAAATCATTGAGAAAACAAGATGTGGAGTTACAAGTCATTTTTATAATGATACTAGCTTTCATAATTGCCCGTGTATTTCCTTTTCTGAAATCTTAATTTCTTCATGTGGCTTTGAGTTACTGTCTGGTGTCCTTTCATTTCACCAGGCAGGTCCAGTATCTCACAGTAAAGGTCAAGGTTCAGTTTTCCACATGTGAGTATTCCTTTCTTCCATCATCATTCATTGAAAAACTATCTTTTCCGCTTTGCACACCTGACCACATATATGGGGGTCTGTTTGTGCACTCACTTCTGGTCCACTGATTTGTGTATATCTGTTCTTTTACTGGTAGCATGCTGTCTTGATTACCAGAGCAGTCTTAAAGTCCAGTATTGTGAGTCCTCCAGTTCTTCCTCAAAGTTATTTTGGTTAGTAAAATAACTGGAAAGTAAAATTTCTTCTTGCTCCATATTGTTTTTCCATATAACTTCTAGAACTGTCTTGTCAGTTTCTACCCAAAAAATAAAGCCTACTGGAATTCTGATTGGATCGCATTGAATTTGTAGGCTGCTTTGGGGAAGTTTGACATCTGAATGATACAGAATCTTCTGATACATGAAGGTAGCTTATCACGCCATTATTTTTGGTCTTCTGTCATTTCTGTCAACAGTGCGTTGTAGCTTTCAGTGTATGGGTCTTGCAGTTCAGTTTATCCCTAAGTAGTTCATGTTTGTCAGTGATACCAAGTTTCCGTTTTTAATATATAGAAATAAATTGATGTTTATTGATCCTGTATCCCATGACCTTGCTAAAATCACTTAGTAGTTTTTCTAATAGACTCTTCATGATTTTCTACATAGACGACATCTGCGTAAATAGAGACATTTTAACTTTTTACTATGTTTGTCTTGAATTTCTTTTTTGTGCTTTATTGCACTTTTGTATTGTACAGCATCTAATCCAACAGTTTTAACAGACTACTAAACTCTACAGGTCTCTAGGGATCTTTTCACTATGAATTTTATGATATATAAAGATTGAATTTATATTAGATTTACTCTCCATTAAAATTATAACTAGATGATTGAGATGATGAAACTTTCCAGACTTACAGCATGATACATCACTTAATTTTATATACAATTTTAGGAATAAGTACATAATTTGAGGTATCATTTTTAATGTTATCACCTATTTTGAAATGACATTAGCATTTTTATTTTATTCATTTTTTGGTCATGCCAGGTGGCATGTGTGATCTTAGTTCTCCAATTAGAGGTTGAACCCATGCGCCCTGCGTTGGAAGCACAGAGTCTTAACCACTGGACCGCCAGGGAAGTCCTGATATCAGTATTTTTATGATAGTGAAAGAGTTTATCATTTATGAAATATCGAACCAGTGACCTTAGCTATTCAGTTATGATAAAAGGCTCAATCTAACCTTTTATTGAATGTGATATTTATTAAAAATGAAACTTCTTGTTTCTATTACTTAATCAATAGCACATTAAGCCATTTATTAATATGACTAAAGAAGGTATTGCAAACTAAGTACTCTACTCCCTTGTCTCTAGTTTACTTTTTACAGCCAGGAAATAGCAGTCTAACCTACAGACAGTCAAATCTATCTAATCCTGCACTTGTAATTTTTATGAGATGCTGGAAAGAACAATTAAATTTGTAGAAAGAGACTAATTCATTGTGGCTCCTCAGGAAGGAACAAGCCCCTTTTATATCATCACATAAGTAAACCTATCTGGAGAAGACATTGCATTTGCCACTGGTTAGCTGTTCTTTATTTGCATTTAAGCTTGGTGCAANTTTTTTCTTTTTTGTGGGGTCTTTGTTTGGCTTTGGCATCAGGGTAATAGTGGCCTCATAGGATGAGTTTGGAAGTGTCCCCTCCTCTTCAATATTTTGGAATAGTTGAAGATTGCTATTAGTTCTTTAAATGTCTGGAAGAATTCACCAGTGAATCTATCAGGTCCAGGGCATTTCTTTGTCAAGAGGTTTTGGTTACTAATTCAAGTATCCTTGGCTTCCCTTATGGCTCAGCTGGTAAAGAATCTGCCTGCAATGTGGGGGATCTGGGTCTGATCCCTTTGTTGGGAAGATCCCCTGGAGAAGGGAAAGGCTACCCACTCCAGTATTCTGGCCTGGAGAATTCCATGAATATGACTGAGCGACTTTCACTTTGAATCTCTTTATTAGTTATGGGTCTATGCAGATTTTCTACTTCATCATGATTTGATCTTGGTAGGTTTTGTGTTTCTAGTAGTTTGTCCATTTCATCTGTTCATTTTTTTTGGTGTACAGTTATTCATAGTGCTCTTTTATGAACTATTTTGTATTTCTATAGAATGAATAGTAATAGCTCCACTTTCATTTCATAGTCATTGGCGTCTTCTCTCTTTTTTGCCTTCAATCTAGCCAAAGGTTTGTTGATTTTTGTAATCTTTCTGAATAACCAACTTTGATTTTATTTCTATTGCATATCCGTCCTTTATTTCATTTATCTCTGCTCTAATCTTTATGATTTCCTTCTGCTGTTTTTGATTTTAGCTTTTCTTTTTCTCTCGTTTTTTCCTTTTATTTTTTTAATTTATTTTTATTGGATTATAGTTGATTTTGTTGTTTTTTGTTGAGTTGTGTCTGACTCCTTTGCAACCTCACGGACCGTAGCCTGCCAGGCTCCTCTGTCAATGGATTTTCCAGGCAAGAATATTGGAGTGGGTTAACCATTCCTTCTCCAGGGAATCTTCCTTACCCAGGGATGGAACCCACATCTGCTGCAAGTCTCCTGCATTGCAGGCAGATTCTTTACCGCTAAGCCACCAGGGAAGCCCATAGTTGATTTACAGTGCTGTATTCGTTTCTGCTGTACAGCAAAGTGGATCAGTCATACGTACACACATATTCACCCTTTCTGTAGATTCTGTTCCCATATAAGTCTTTATAGAGTGTTGAATAGAGTTCCCTGTGCTCTACAACAGGTTCTTTTTAGCTATCTGTTTTACAGATGGAAGCGTGTGTGTTCATGGTAGAAAGTGAAGAGGAACTGAAGAGCCTCTTGAGGGTGAAAGAGGAGAGTAGAAAAGCTGACTTGAAATTCCACATTCAAAAAACAAAGATCATGGTGTCTGATTTCATGGCAAATAGAAGGGGGAAGAGTGGAAGTAGTGACAAATTTTATTCTCTCAGGCTCCAAAATCACTGTGAATGCCAACTGCAGTCATGAAATTAAGCGAAACTTGTTCCTTAGAAGGAAAACAATGACCAACCTAGACAGCATATTAAAAAACAGAACACTTTGCCCACGAAGGTCCATATAGTCAAAGCTATGGTTTTTCCAGTAGTCATGTAGGGATGTGAATGTTGAACCATAAAGAAGGCTGAGTGTTGAAGAATTGATGCTTTCAAACTGGTGTTGAAGAAGACTCCCTTGG
The DNA here is from genome assembly GCA_006410875.1 of Neotragus pygmaeus. NCBI lineage: Eukaryota > Metazoa > Chordata > Mammalia > Artiodactyla > Bovidae > Neotragus > Neotragus pygmaeus. The sequence goes on from SJYV01009798.1 coordinate 2,132,206, forward strand.
ACAGCAGGGAGATCAAACCTTCAATCCTAAAGAAAACCAACTCTGAACATTCACTGGAAGGACTGATGCTGAAACTGAAGTTTATAGTTATTCTATCTTCTTGCTGCACTGAACCTTTTATTATTATTGGGTGTCTTTCTTTGTGTCTTATAACCTTTTCTGATTTCATGTCTGTATTGTTTGGTGTTAATAATAGCCTTGCTCTCTTTCGGTTACCACAGTGGTTGCAAGGAATGTCTCTTTCCATCCTTTAACTCTCTGCCTATTTATTTTGGATCTCAGCTGAATCTCTTGTTGGTAGTATACAGGTGGTCATGTGTTTTTATCTGTTCTGCCGGTCTTTGTCTTTGATTAGAGAATTTAATCTATTGATGTTTAAAGTAATTACTTATAAAGGAATATTTTTGCAATTTGTTTTCTGTGCACTGTTTTGGTTGTTTTGTTTTTTTGGTCTCATGTCCCACATTATTATCTTTTGTGTTAAACTGATTTTTTGTAATGAAATGTTTCAATTCACCTCTCATATCCTTTCATGTATATGCTATAACTGTTTCCTTTGTGGTCACATTTAACTCTTTAGATTACATTTAACATCCTAAAGTTGTAATACTCTAATTTGAACTTATTCCAGTTTAACTTGAATAATGTACCAAAACTTTTATTTTGCAACTCTGTCCTACCTCTTTCAGTTATTGATGTCATAAAATTACATTTTTACATATTGTGTGTCTAAAAAATAAACTAATGATTATTTTTTAGAATCCATTAGTCTCTTAAATTATGTAGAAACAAAACATGAAGTTATAAGCTGGAGTTACAATAAGACTACCTTTTTTTTATAAGGTGTTAGTGCCTGAAATCATTGAGAAAACAAGATGTGGAGTTACAAGTCATTTTTATAATGATACTAGCTTTCATAATTGCCCGTGTATTTCCTTTTCTGAAATCTTAATTTCTTCATGTGGCTTTGAGTTACTGTCTGGTGTCCTTTCATTTCACCAGGCAGGTCCAGTATCTCACAGTAAAGGTCAAGGTTCAGTTTTCCACATGTGAGTATTCCTTTCTTCCATCATCATTCATTGAAAAACTATCTTTTCCGCTTTGCACACCTGACCACATATATGGGGGTCTGTTTGTGCACTCACTTCTGGTCCACTGATTTGTGTATATCTGTTCTTTTACTGGTAGCATGCTGTCTTGATTACCAGAGCAGTCTTAAAGTCCAGTATTGTGAGTCCTCCAGTTCTTCCTCAAAGTTATTTTGGTTAGTAAAATAACTGGAAAGTAAAATTTCTTCTTGCTCCATATTGTTTTTCCATATAACTTCTAGAACTGTCTTGTCAGTTTCTACCCAAAAAATAAAGCCTACTGGAATTCTGATTGGATCGCATTGAATTTGTAGGCTGCTTTGGGGAAGTTTGACATCTGAATGATACAGAATCTTCTGATACATGAAGGTAGCTTATCACGCCATTATTTTTGGTCTTCTGTCATTTCTGTCAACAGTGCGTTGTAGCTTTCAGTGTATGGGTCTTGCAGTTCAGTTTATCCCTAAGTAGTTCATGTTTGTCAGTGATACCAAGTTTCCGTTTTTAATATATAGAAATAAATTGATGTTTATTGATCCTGTATCCCATGACCTTGCTAAAATCACTTAGTAGTTTTTCTAATAGACTCTTCATGATTTTCTACATAGACGACATCTGCGTAAATAGAGACATTTTAACTTTTTACTCTGTTTGTCTTGAATTTCTTTTTTGTGCTTTATTGCACTTTTGTATTGTACAGCATCTAATCCAACAGTTTTAACAGACTACTAAACTCTACAGGTCTCTAGGGATCTTTTCACTATGAATTTTATGATATATAAAGATTGAATTTATATTAGATTTACTCTCCATTAAAATTATAACTAGATGATTGAGATGATGAAACTTTCCAGACTTACAGCGTGATACATCACTTAATTTTATATACAATTTTAGGAATAAGTACATAATTTGAGGTATCATTTTTAATGTTATCACCTATTTTGAAATGACATTAGCATTTTTATTTTATTCATTTTTTGGTCATGCCAGGTGGCATGTGTGATCTTAGTTCTCCAATTAGAGGTTGAACCCATGCGCCCTGCGTTGGAAGCACAGAGTCTTAACCACTGGACCGCCAGGGAAGTCCTGATATCAGTATTTTTATGATAGTGAAAGAGTTTATCATTTATGAAATATCGAACCAGTGACCTTAGCTATTCAGTTATGATAAAAGGCTCAATCTAACCTTTTATTGAATGTGATATTTATTAAAAATGAAACTTCTTGTTTCTATTACTTAATCAATAGCACATTAAGCCATTTATTAATATGACTAAAGAAGGTATTGCAAACTAAGTACTCTACTCCCTTGTCTCTAGTTTACTTTTTACAGCCAGGAAATAGCAGTCTAACCTACAGACAGTCAAATCTATCTAATCCTGCACTTGTAATTTTTATGAGATGCTGGAAAGAACAATTAAATTTGTAGAAAGAGACTAATTCATTGTGGCTCCTCAGGAAGGAACAAGCCCCTTTTACATCATCACATAAGTAAACCTATCTGGAGAAGACATTGCATTTGCCACTGGTTAGCTGTTCTTTATTTGCATTTAAGCTTGGTGCAAGTGGCATCTTGGTAAGTGTGGCAAGGAATGTGTTGTATAATTAATTGACATAAGTATAGAAAGAGGCCTACGGTGGGAAAAAGAAAGGGGAACCGTAGAGATGGGTGCATTGAGGCCCCTGTCTTCCATGGAGTCTTGTTTTGTTTTGGGCCACACTGCAGGCAGGGCGTGCAAGATCCTAGTTCCTTGACGAGGGATCAAACTCAAGCCCCCTGCAGTAGAAGCCCAGAGTCTTATCCACCGGACCACCAGGGAAGTCCCTGGAGTCTTATGTTCTTATTGACATAGAACATATGCATAGAAGAGTCCACATCATGGACATGCAGCTCAGTAAATTTTCACAGACGTGGGCCTTTTCATGAATGAATGCTCCGTCATCTTCCCACAAGGGCTGTAATTATCCCAGTTTCCGTATTCCTGCTGCCAAAAGGGTAGCGAAGCTGAATTGTGGCATTAATGACAGCTATAGTGATTAAATTCCTCTCACGTGCAAGGCACTGTTAAGAGCTTGTACACATACTATTTACTCCTCAAAATAAGTGTGAGAGAGGTACTGTTGTCTACAGTGTGGAGAAAAGGTTTTAGAAGAGCTATAGAGAATAGGTTGTTGCCTTGTACCATAAGAAGCACTGTGGTCACTGTCTCATTTTATTCCCACAGCATCCCTGAGCATGGTTGTCATCTGCTCTAGCAGGTGAGAAAGCCAAGGGTCAGAAAGCTCATTTGCCTGAAGCCTCTGTTCTTAAGGGCTTCCCTGATGGCTCAGTGGTAAAGAATCTACCTGCTAATGTAGGAGACGCAAGTTCCAATCTCTGGGTTGGAAAGATCCCCTGGAGAAGGAAATGGCTACTCCCTCCAGTATTCTTGCCTAGAGAATCCCATGGGCAAAAGAGCCTGCTGAACTACAGTCCATGGGATTGCAAGAGTCGGACTTGACTTAGCGACTCAACAACAACAACAGAAGTACTCATTACTCCTAAAATTGGAAGATATTGAAAAACGGTGGAAATTACAGAAAAATGCAGTTTGACATCTTCCCTTGTAACCCTGATGCCTTGATTCGTCACACTGTGACTGCTTTTCTGTGTTCTGGGGCCCAGAGCTCCTGTCCTTCCTCAGCATCCTCACTGTGGACCTGGTCCCATCCTCCACCTGGAAGGCTGGCTTTTCAGGCCCCTCTGGCATGTTGTCAGTGACCCAGAATTTGCTTCTGTTGCCAAAATGGTGGAGTTGCCTCCCAAAATAAAATGTTCTTTACTTGACAAATCACCTGGACAACATAGATGTCCATCAACAAATGAATGGATAAAGATGTGATAGAGGTATACAATGGAATATTACTCAGCCATGAAAAGGAACAAAATTAAGTCATTTGTAGAGATGTGGATGAACTTAAGAGACTCGTACAGAGTGAACTAAGTCAGAAAGAGGGGGGAAAATGTCATATATTATTGCATATATATGAAATCTAGGAGAAATGGGACTGATGAAACTATTTGCAGAGCAGCAATAGAGACGCAGACCGAGAACAGACTTGTGGAAAGGGAGGAGGGGAGGAGAGGATGGTACAAATTGGGAGAGAAGCACTGATGTATATATACATTACCATGTGTTAAATAGATAACTAGCAGGAAGCTGCTGTATAGCGCTGGGAGCTTAACTCTATGATGGCTGAGAGGGGTGGGATGGGGTGAAGGTGGGAGGGAGGCTCCAGAGGGAGGGGACATATGTATATATGTATGGATATGGGAGTTGGACCATAAAGAAGGCTGAGCGATAAAGAATTGATGCTTTCAAATTGTGGTGCTGGAGAAAATTCTGGAGAGTCCCTTGGACTGCAGGGAGATCAGACCAGTCAATCCTAAAGGAAATCAACCCTGAATATTCATTGGAAGGACTGGTGCTGAAGCTGAAGCTCCAATATTTTGGCCACCTAATGCGAAAAGCCATCTCACTGGAAAAGGCGCTGATGCTGGGAAAGATTAAGGGCAGGAGGAGAAGCGGGGGAGGGGGGAGCAGAGGATGAGATGGTTAGATAGCATCACCAACTCAATGTTTGTGAATATGAGCAAACTTTGGGAGATAGAGAAGGATGGGGAAACCTGGCATGCTGCAGTACGTGGGGTCGAAAAGAGTCCAGCAAGATGTAGCAACTGAAGAACAACATAGCTGATTCATGTTGCTGTATAGCAGAAACTGACACAACATTGTAATGCAATTATATTCCAATTTAAAAATCTGACAAAGCTGCACATTTGGTATCACCTCTGATAGACTAAAAAGTTCCCTGAGGTTGATATAAAATCAGACATTGTACTTTCCCAGAGCACACCTGAGGGCCCAGCCAGAGAGGTGGTGCAAGAGATGGTGTGGTGTTTGTAGAGCCTCCAATGAAGACTCATTTTGAGAAGCTCTTGGTGGCTGTGAGTTAGGCAGAGTACAAAGTGGATTTCTGTCTGCCCTCCTCCTTCTTCCCTTCTGCGTTGTTAAAACACACCCAGAGCCCTCTGTGCTCTGTGTCATCTGTGCTCTTCTAATGGCACCTTCTCCCCTCAAACTGATTACTTACAAGATTGGAGAGGGACTTCCCTGGTGGTCCAGTGGCTAAGACTCTGTGCTCCTAGCGCAGGGGAAAGGGCAAGTATTAGTCACTCAGCCATGTCCAACTGTTTGTGATCTCATGGACTGTAGCCCGCCAGGCTCCTCTGTCCATGGAATTCTCCAGGCAAGACTACTGGAGTGGGTAGCCATTCCCTTCTCCAGGGGATCTTCTTGACCCAGGAATTGAACCGGGGTCACAGGACAGGGGTCCCAGGTTCAATTCCTGGTCAGAGAATTAGATCCCACATGCCACCACAAAGATCAAAGTTCCCAGTGCTACAACTAAGACCTGGGGCAGCCAGTAAATAAATAAAAAGGCGTTGGAGAGTTGTATGTGTTGAGCCTTTGGGTGCTGTGGGTAGGGAGGCTTGTTCTTACTACAGATCGTGAAGCATTTTTGCCTGCCTTGTGTGCCTCCTTTTAGAATTAGCGGTTGAATAGAAATGCGTTGATTTGACAATTTTATGTCTTTGATTTTTTAAGGATGAATATTCACTGAGTTTCCTTTGTCTGAAGACCGAGTAAATGCATGGCATTTCTTTCTGATGTTTTATAGCTCTTCTCCCCTTCTGAACAGTCTCTGTTGAGAGTACTTTGGCACGATCGACTTGGAATGACTTGAGTTAAAGAGCAAGCAGGTCTCTGTGATGATCCTCATTTCCGCTCAGAGCACAGAGAACCAGGGTGGGGACACATGCTTTCATTCTCTCTGATAGCAGCATTTCCCAGCAAAACACAGTTGCTTTCAATGTACATAATTGATCGCTTTATTAACTGGAAAAAGAGGCCTTATTGAAGTAATAAAGCATAACTTCATTATATCCTGCATGTAGACAGCAGACATGTTGGAACGTGGCTGATAGCTTCCCATTTCAAGGCTGATTCTGATCACGATAATATTTAAGTCACATTGATTGTCTTCTAATTGGATTTTTCTTCCTGCAGGCCTCTTGCGAAGAGCTGAAAGCGGCCTACCGGCGACTGTGTATGCTTTACCACCCCGACAAGCACAGAGACCCAGAGCTCAAATCGCAGGCCGAACGGCTGTTTAACCTCGTTCACCAGGCTTATGAAGGTCAGTGTAGGGCTTGGCTCTGTAGAAACAACGGTGTCTTGTAGCAGACACTCGATTTTTAAGAGGCTTGATTTGTAGAGGATAAAAAAAGAGAGTCCTTCGAGGTGCATAAAAGAAGCAGTTAGTTTAGTGCTTTTTTACTGACGGGGTCCTTTGAAAGAGTAGTATTTTGCTTTGGAAATCAATATGTGTCCAGTAAATAGAAAATGAGACCGCAGGTGAAGTAATAGTCCCGGATCTGAATTGCAGGGGGATACTCCAGTTTTAAATCGTTTCCTCGTTTTCTTCTAAAGGGAACTCTTAAACATGAAAGGCTGATCTCTACAGACAAGCTTACATTGTTCTCTCTTTTCTTTTGAGAAGATACAAAGAACATTTTTTCCATCTGAAAGTGATTTTCTTGGTTCTGTAGCATTGAGTTAAAGCAAGGTTCTAACAAAAGGAAGAAAATGATGTTAAAAAGTATAATAGAAAATAGAATCAAGTAATTCAGATTTTTATACTTACCTCATATATTTCAGAAAGAAAATTTTATAATATATTTGCTTGTGAAATAGTAAAATCACTCATAGGTACAGTTTCTGTTTGAGAGGATGAGACAGTTCTAGTAGATTGTGGTGATGGTTATACAACATAGTGCATATATTTAACACCAGTGAATTGTGCACTTACACATGGTTTAAATGATCAGTTTTATGTTGTGTATATTATAACCACAATTTTTTAAATTAAAGTTAAAAAAATGTGATCTCACTCTTAGGATATATGCCACGTAAAGTAAGTTATTCACCAGGGCCACTTGGTGATTTGCTCCTTAATTAAACAAACCAAAAATTAGATTTTCTTTATGAAATAAAGATTTCTCATTGTGGACGTAAAAGCACTTTGCTGTATTTCACTATAGTTTTACCAAAAAGTTAGATTTTAATGACCAGTAAAACTGAGACTGTGGCACACCGGTGTGTATAGTCAGCCTGTGTCTTCACCAGATGTAATTGTTCGGGCTATTTGTCTGGTCTGAATATAGCTTGCTCCTTTTCTTGTGTTTGATTGTTTGAATTACCCTCATAGCTGGACTGTGTTGTTTTGGAGATTTGGGGAAGAGTTAGCAGAAGAGCCCACCAGTGCTTGTGAACATGTTGCAGCAGCAGGCCTGGCCCCAGTATTTGGCCTGAAGGGAGACAAGTGGTGAATGAATAATTCCTTCTTAAATCTTAGAGATCAGCTCAAGAAGTTTGGTTCCCAGGTTTTACAATGGTCAGCATTTCTTTCTTCCCTGTTAGATTTGAATATGGATAAAATCATTTACACGGGCTTCCCTCATAGCTCAGTTGGTAAATCATTTGCCTGCAATGCAGGAGACCCGGGTTTGATTCCTGGGTCAGGAAGATCCCCTGGAGAAGGAAAGGGCAACCCACTCCAGTATTCTTGCCTGGAGAATCCCATGGACAGAGGAGCCTGACATGATACAGTCCATGGGATCACATGAGTCGGACATGATGTCGCGACTAAACCAACGACTAAACCAACCAAGAGACATTTACAGGGCTTCCCTGGTAGCTCAGCTGGTAAAGAATCTGCTGCAATGTAGGAGACCCCAGTTCGATTCCTGGGTTCAAAAGTTCCCCTGGAGAAGGGATAGGCTACCCACTCTAGTATTTTGGGGCTTCCCTGGTGGCTCAGGCGGTAAAGAATCCACCTGTAATGCAGGAGACCTGGGTTGGGAAGATTCCCTGGAGGAGGGCATGGCAACCCATTTCAGTATTCTTGCCTCGAGAATCCCTAAGGACAGAGGAGCCTGGCAGGTTACAGTCCATAGGGTCACAAAGAGTTGGACATGACTGAGTGACTAAGCATAGCACAGCACAGTGTCATTTACATCATTTTTTAATTAGACCTAAAAATATATGGGAATTCTCAGGGGTCAGTGTAGGGGAGAGTGGGGAGATTCAAAGGTCTTGAACAGAAGTTGGCCCAGTAGAAATAGCTGTACGGATGTTCAGTCAGTTAGCTACCACCCTTTTAATTTTTTTAATGTAATATTTAAAAATATTTATTTAGTTTTTTTGCCACACCATGCAGCATGCAGGATCTTAGTTCTCCAACCAGGTATCAAACTTGGGCCTCTGCAATAAAAGCGTGGAGTCCTAACCACTGGACTGCCAGTAAAGTCCCTCTCATTCTTATTGAACAGTCTTCTTCTGATGCACTTTAGGTGACATGGCTGACACCATAGTGACAGGTGTTTGTGCTTTTTAAAATGATTTATAAATAAAGAAGAGAGGTGCAAAAAAAAAAAAAAAAAGACCTTACATAGTTGGTTGTAGAAGTTAGTGAAATTCTATAGGGTAAATAAGAAGACAGATTTTTCCAGTCAGAGCCTGTCCTTAGGTTTACATTAGGCTTTATTAGAAACTGGAATTTGCTGTCTCAAGCCAAGGTACTCTGTAGACTGTGACAGAAACTTAGGACAGTCTTTTAAAAACAACTGTCCTTTAGTGATACAGAGTCAGCACCCCTCACAAAGTAGCTCGGACATGAAAAATGCAACATTTCCCACCTGGAGCCGCCTTTAAACACGTTCTTAGTTGGATCTGGAAGGCAAGTAGAAGGAAACACACACCAGGAATGGCGGAGTCTCTGGGAAGATTGTGATTGGAAGGAGAAGGACAAAGGAAGGTGGGCTTGCCTGCTGCTGGTGTGGTCAGCACTAAGCGGAGGATTTAGTGCTTTGTAAACACATTGGGTTTTTCATTTGCAGTGCTCAGTGACGCCCAGACCAGGGCGATCTACGACATCTATGGCAAGAGAGGATTGGAGATGGAAGGCTGGGAGGTAAGAGAAGCTCTGCGCCCTGTGTCCCAGGAAGGGACACCTCAACAGCTACAGAATTACACCCCTCAAAACCCTGCAACCTGCTGTACGGCCTGTGGGAATGTCTGACGATGTCAGAGTCCCCTTCTTACCTTATATTTTGGTTTAAGGGACTGAATTTTACACTTGGCTTTGCCACTTTATAGCTCTGTGAACTTGGGACCATCCGTCATTGAACTTGTCCTGTGTTTCCTCTGTTCAACCCGTCAGGGTTGAACTAGACCAGTAAGTTTTAACCCCGGGGAGGGAATAGGCTGGTCAGGGTGGGAATAGGCTGGTCGGGGTGATGATCAGAGGGTGTCTGCAAGGGTACAGTTCTGTCTACACGTATACGTCCTTCCACACACACTTCTTTCCACCCTCCAGGGTCCTGAGTGCCTCTCTCCAACCGAGGTCATAACTGCATGTAGGAATTGTTTGGTGATATTAAGAGCTGTACATGTGAACAAAACAGAAGCAGAGAAAAGTTGAGAGCTACTGGATTACATTCTCTGTAATGATCCTTCCAGCTCTAATGAGCTGTACTGTTAGGATGTTATAGAGAGTAAAACGAAATAGATAGCAGTGTCTATGTAGTAGATAACCTGGGCCACCGTGCCTTGTGAGAACAATCACTGAAGTCAGAAGTTTCCGTGTGGGGACAAGAGTTCAATCCCTGCTCCTGGAAGATCACACATGCTGCTGGGCAGCTAAGCCCATGGGCCACAACTACCAAGCCCGTGCACCTAAAGCCCGTGCTCCAGCGAGGAGCCCGTGCACTTCAACTGGGGAGTAGCCCCCACTCACATAACTAGAGAAAGCCCGTGCACCGCAGTGAGGACCCAGAGCAGCCGAAGAAAGAAGGTTCCATTTTCTTTCACTCTGCCCCTGAGCAGTCTTAGAACCTTGGGCCAGCCGTTTGATTGCTTCACACTTCCAGGTTATTATCTGAAAAATAATGGTAGGCAGATCAAGTAGAGAAATTAATCTGAAAACTGTGAAACTCTGTACTGGCAATAAGAACATGTAGGTGTTATTACTTAATTTCATTATAGAAACTTGGTTCCGATGCCCAAGAAATTCTGGTAGATGTTAACGTTAGCTGCTGTTGAGTTACTTCTTCACTGATGTGTAAACTCTCCCTTGAAGTTCTTTTTTGTTTGTTTGTTTTCTGAAGTTCTTTTGATCTCAAACCTGTGTGCCTGTCTCTTCTAATTCTGATATGAAAACCTTCTAAAGACGTTTGCGTACAGATGGGAAGACAAGCCAAATGGGGTTTCTCCACTGCCTAACATTGGTAGCCTACAGGCCATTTTCTACATGCAGCTATGTTTTGGTTGTCCACACAATGAATTGTAGTTGCTGACTTTAAAATTTGGGGAGCTTTACATAGAAATATTTTATCTTCTCTGGAAAAATCAGAAGATCTAACAATACTGTATCTTAATTCCCCTTTGAGGCAACAGTTGATCCAGATATGAGGAGCCCCTGCTGTTTGGACTGGACTGTACCATCCAGTTTGCCCCAGTCCGCACCACTCCGTATCGTGTCTGGCCCTTGACCCATCCGCAGTCCCAGTGAGCTCCCAGTGAGCATTTGGTTTCTGGCTTTTGGCTCGGTAGAAGTAGCAGTGCATCGTGTCACATTAGTTCATGGTAGCAGAGTGTTAGATCTAATCGCTTACAATTTTTTTCATCAAAAAAGGAAAATAGAATCCTGTAGTATTTACTGAATTTTGCCTCACACTTCATGCCCCAGTTTAAAGCTCCCTTGTGTTTTGAAGATGTGGGTTGGTTACAGTTTTTCACGGCAACAGTTGGGGCCACTGAAAAGCCTCAGGCCTCAGGTACGCATCCTTCCTCAGAGTCTAGGCTTTGCATTGCCCCACTCAGTGGAACAGCAGAGTGACTTCTTCCAGCAAAACATCATGGTTTCCTATTACAAGACTGAAGCGTCTCCCCGTTAGAAACAAAGAAGCACCACGTACACTGCAGTGATTGTAAGAGCGTGTAGGCTGAGACTTTCCCAGTGGTCCAGTGGTTAAGACTTCACACTCCCGACGCAGGGGGCCCAGGTTCAATACCTGCTCAGGGAACTAGATACCACATGCTGCAGTTAAGAGTTCAAATGCTGCAACTAAGACCTGGTGCAGCCAAATAAATAAATAATTTTTAAAAAATAATAAAAATGTAGAAGTATGTAAGCAATCATAGGTGGTAACTGGATAAGCTTTTATGTTCTCATTTTTCAGTAGACTACTTTAAGGGAATCAAGTTATCATCCATCAGAATTGGCTTTTTTTGCACTGATATTAATACTAAGCCTTCCCTGGGACTTCCCTGGTGATCCAGTGGTTAGGATTTTGCACTTTCAATGCAGGGGGCCCGGGTTCAATCCCTGGTCAGGGAACTAAGGTCCCTCATGCCATATGGTGCAGCCCAAAATAAAAATAAATACTAAGCCTTCCCTGACAATAGAAGGAAAAGACAGGAAGTTACCTCCCCTGATACATATTTACAAGAGATATATCGGTGCCTAATGTAATAGGAAGATTGACCCCACTATTCACACTGTGGAGAAGTCTCACTGAACTCAAGAGCAGTTCACAGAGCTGGCGTCACCACTCCCTCGAGGAATTCTGCAGGTGGTGGTTTGTTCAGTGCAAGGGTTCTCTCTCTTCAGTCACAGCTTCCACCCCACAGAGGAAGCTATGTTCCCCCAGGGTGTTGTTGGTGTTTTTAGACTATTGAACTTTTTACTTGCCGACCAGTATCCATTTGCCACACATCTGTTGGTCTAAACTCACTGGTGGTCAGGAGGGTGGATGGCACTGCTAAAGCCCCTAATGTCTAGGGCACTTTTAATCCAAAGATGTCAGAGTAGCCACTGACATGCTGGTCACTCCTGTCCCAGCAGTGGTATCATCCCCTTTCTGCCGGCGGAGGCTGGGGGTGAAATTGAGCGTTTATAGGTTGCCTCAAATATTGGCTCTGTTTTCAGGCATTAGATAGGTTTTGGTCTTTTCTGTCTCTCTCTCTTTTTGTCTTTAATCTTTAAGAAAGTAGATCATCCTCTGGCAGCATTCCAAAGGAATAAGATGCCGCCATTCACAGCTCATAACACCAGCCACCTGAGTCCCTAAAGTTGCAGTGTTTGTGCAGATACCCATGTTGAAAATGAAATTGGCTGCTTCTTTCAAATGGCAGAAATCCAGCACTGAGCTGTGGAAGTGGAGTGGAAACCATACCACCCGGAGGGTGCTTACAGACCAGCTGACGTTACATTTAGAGGAGCAGCCTTGGGCCTGGATCATCCATGCTTTGGTTTTTATCTGCAGTGCTTTACATTCATCCATATCTCACTTTTCCCTATCTATTTGACATCATCCTTACAGCGTCTAAGAAGGTTAGCCTGAGGAATTGCCTCATGGTCCACTGGCTGAGACTTTGAGCTCCCCATTCAGGGGCTGGGTTCAATCCCTGGTCAGGGAACTAGATCCCACCTGCTGCAGCTAAAGATCCTACATGCCTCAATGAAAATCGAAGATCTCGCATGTCACAACCAAGACCCAGCACAGCCAAATAAATACATAGCTGTCTTTTTAAAAAGAGACAATCAGCCTGTATTAAGAAGTACAATATGGTCAAGATCATGAAAAAGAAGACAGAAACTCCCACAGATCAGAGGAGACTTAATGAGACATGTGATTAAATGCAATCCTGGACCCTGAATTGGACCCTAGGACGTAACTGTGATGTTAGTGGAAAGACTTGTGAAATCCCAGAAATCTGGGTTCAGTTAATAGCCTTGTACTACTGTTGGCATCCTGGAATTGACAGGTGTTCGTTCCTGGTTATGTAAGATGTTCATATTTGAAGGAGGCTGGGTAGATGAGAACTTTCTGTATCGTCTTTGTAGCTTCTCTAAAGTTCTAAATAATTTTCTAAAATTATTCCAGAGTGAAAAGTTGTCTAACCAGAATCATAGAACAGACAGCACCTCGTGTGATTTTAATGCCCCAGGTGGCACTAGTGGTAAAGAACCCACCTGCCAATGCAGGAGATGTAAGAAACCTGGGTTCTATCCCTGGATCAGGAAGATCCCCTGGAGAAGGGAATGGCAACCTATTCCAGTATTCTTGCCAGGAAAGTCTCATGGACAGAGGAGCCTGGTGGACTACAGTCCATAGGGTGGCAAAGAGTCGAACATGACTGAAGTGACCTAGCATGCACACACTGTAGTTGAGAAGCATTTATAGGAGGAAGCTGAAGCTTAGTGAACTGACTCACCTGAGTTCTCCAGGAGGTTCAGGTGGTGTCGGAAAGCCAGGGTCCCTGTCCTCCTCCCACTGCGCCACCTGCTTCTACTGGTCTCTGCATCCCTTTGTCTGTAGGATAAGTCGTCCGACTAGCACAGGGTAGACCTAGCGGATAGGTGGTCAGGGTAGACCATGCAGGTGTACAGACTCATGGGCTGCATATGATACACTTCACTGATGAAAAACATTGAAAATATCTTTCTAACTGTACTTTCCAATTTAACGCACTTTTGGATGCTGTGTTCTGGGCACATGTATCTAAGGGTTACCCAAGGGAAGAAAATGTGACTTGCAGCTGGCTTAGGCATCTTCCACTCTCCACCGTGACCTTCTCTGTGTAGAGAAGGATGTAAACAGTAAAGGGCAGGGGGCGTCCCTAGTGGCTCAGTGGTAAAGAATTTCCCTGCCAATGCAGAAGACACAGGTTGGATCCCTGGTCCGGGAAAGCCCCACATGCCGTGGAGCCACTAAGGCTGTGTGCCGCAACTGCTAAGGCTGTGCTCTAGAGCCCGTGTGCTCCGCACCGAGAGAAGCTACCACAGTGAGAAGCAAGAAACACCATGCACCACAGCTGCAGGGTAACCGCTGCTCTCTGCAACACAAAGACCCAGCCAGAAATAAAGCAAACAGATGGTTTTTTTGAAAAATAATAAAGGGCCCCATGGGAGTCAGAATGAGATGCCCAGCCAAGGTATTTATAGCTCTAGAGTGGCCAGCCAGCTTGACTCTGCAGTTAGCTGTGATTAGGTACGAACTGTTTGCAAAACTTATGTCAAATAGACTAGAAACAGAGTGACTTAACACCTTTGGAATATTTGCCTCTTCATTCTGTCACACAGTGTGGCAGAGAAAGTTATTTGCAAAAGTCATACAGCTGGAATTGTTGAAAATAAATCTTGTTCTGCTCTGGGCCCCATGGAGGGAGCACCCTATCAGTCCAAGATGGGGTGACTCTGGGGAAGTGAAAGCGCCATAAATAGATGTGCATGGGCACTTCCTGGCAGTCCCATGGCTAAGACTCCATACTTTACCTGGGGCCCAGGTTCAATCTGTGATCCAGGAACTAAGATTAAACAAGCCAAGGGACTTGGACAAAAAAAAGAAAAGATGGGCAAGGCTGCGTGTTTTTAAGCACTAGAGTTGTAAGCAGGCTGCATCAGTTCAATATCACCGAGGACGTTTTTGTGAGGTCACCAAGCAATCGTTACTGTGCCATTTGGACTTTCTGTTCCTAGATTATTTTAACAGTGTTTTTGTTTTAAAACCCCCTTTAAAAGAAACACTTGCCCCTTTTTGGTAATGAGCAATTTATATGGGAGAGGAGAAAATGTTTTCATTATTTTTTCCGGTTTACTTGCTGAAAGCAGTAGTGAACAGATTTCTTAATTTTGGGGGAGTAGGCCAGCTCCTGTATTTATTTTTCTGGATTGCCAAATAATAAAATCAGGTTGCACAAAGCCTGTTTTTAATGTATACTTAAAATTATACATTAACTTTAATGTATATATTTTAATTTTAATGTATATATTAATTATATATGTACATATAATTATATGTGTGTACATGTATTATATATGTGCATTTATAATATATACATATATGTGTGTGTGTGTGTAGTTTTAATGTATATATTCATACATATGCATAGGTTTTTAGGAAGATACATAAAAAATTGTTATCCTGTGAGGAGGAGTATGGGGAGGGACTGTACCTTTTTACTTCATATTTTTCTGTACCATTTTGATTTTTTGCTATAAGCATGCATTTTTTGAATGATTTTTAAAACTTGTGATTTCCAAGATAGCTTTCTTTCACATCACCTGCCTTTGTAGGTGTTCTCTGAGCAGCCCCTCCAGTCTCCCCTGTGTTTCTTCCACTACCACAGGGTCAGGACTGTTTGACCTTTTCCTCCAATGACCTTGGTGGTGTCTATCCTGCTCCCACTCTCAGTGTCCCTCATGGACTTGTAGCTTTTGGGGCCCTTGGGAATCACTTGGTGCAGGTTCCTCTCTCACAGGCATGGTACCCAAGACTCATGTGGCCCTTCCCAACCTGTTTGAAATCTGAGAGACTGTCTTGCATTTGGATGAGCTATACAGTAGGGAAAACCACTAGACCATTTGGGTATGACTTAAATCAAATCCCTTATGATTATACAGTGAAATAGATTCAAGGGATTAGATCTGATAGACAGTGCCTGAAGAATTATAGACGGAGGTTCGTGACATTGTACAGGAGGCAGGGATCAAGACCATCACCAAAAAAAAGAAATGCAAAAAGGCAAAATGGTTGTCTGAGGAGGCCTTACAAATAGCTGTGAAAAGAAGAGAAGTGAAAGCAAAGGAGAAAAGAAAAGATATATTCATGCAGCATTCCAAAGAATAGCAAGGAGAGATAAGAAAGCCTTCCTCAGTCAATGCAAAGAAATAGAGGAAGACAATAGAATGGGAAAGACTAGAGAGCTCTTCAAGAAAATTAGAGATACCAAGGGAACATTTCATGCAAAGATGAGNAGGGTTACCCAAGGGAAGAAAATGTGACTTGCAGCTGGCTTAGGCATCTTCCACTCTCCACCGTGACCTTCTCTGTGTAGAGAAGGATGTAAACAGTAAAGGGCAGGGGGCGTCCCTAGTGGCTCAGTGGTAAAGAATTTCCCTGCCAATGCAGAAGACACAGGTTGGATCCCTGGTCCGGGAAAGCCCCACATGCCGTGGAGCCACTAAGGCTGTGTGCCGCAACTGCTGAGGCTGTGCTCTAGAGCCCGTGTGCTCCGCACCGAGAGAAGCTACCGCAGTGAGAAGCAAGAAACACCATGCACCACAGCTGCAGGGTAACCGCTGCTCTCTGCAACACAAAGACCCAGCCAGAAATAAAGCAAACAGATGGTTTTTTTGAAAAATAATAAAGGGCCCCATGGGAGTCAGAATGAGATGCCCAGCCAAGGTATTTATAGCTCTAGAGTGGCCAGCCAGCTTGACTCTGCAGTTAGCTGTGATTAGGTACGAACTGTTTGCAAAACTTATGTCAAATAGACTAGAAACAGAGTGACTTAACACCTTTGGAATATTTGCCTCTTCATTCTGTCACACAGTGTGGCAGAGAAAGTCATTTGCAAAAGTCATACAGCTGGAATTGTTGAAAATAAATCTTGTTCTGCTCTGGGCCCCATGGAGGGAGCACCCTATCAGTCCAAGATGGGGTGACTCTGGGGAAGTGAAAGCGCCATAAATAGATGTGCATGGGCACTTCCTGGCAGTCCCATGGCTAAGACTCCATACTTTACCTGGGGCCCAGGTTCAATCTGTGATCCAGGAACTAAGATTAAACAAGCCAAGGGACTTGGACAAAAAAAAGAAAAGATGGGCAAGGCTGCGTGTTTTTAAGCACTAGAGTTGTAAGCAGGCTGCATCAGTTCAATATCACCGAGGACGTTTTTGTGAGGTCACCAAGCAATCGTTACTGTGCCATTTGGACTTTCTGTTCCTAGATTATTTTAACAGTGTTTTTGTTTTAAAACCCCCTTTAAAAGAAACACTTGCCCCTTTTTGGTAATGAGCAATTTATATGGGAGAGGAGAAAATGTTTTCATTATTTTTTCCGGTTTACTTGCTGAAAGCAGTAGTGAACAGATTTCTTAATTTTGGGGGAGTAGGCCAGCTCCTGTATTTATTTTTCTGGATTGCCAAATAATAAAATCAGGTTGCACAAAGCCTGTTTTTAATGTATACTTAAAATTATACATTAACTTTAATGTATATATTTTAATTTTAATGTATATATTATATATGCACATATAATTATATGTGTGTACATGTATTATATATGTGCATTTATAATATATACATATATGTGTGTGTGTGTGTAGTTTTAATGTATATATTCATACATATGCATAGGTTTTTAGGAAGATACATAAAAAATTGTTATCCTGTGAGGAGGAGTATGGGGAGGGACTGTACCTTTTTACTTCATATTTTTCTGTACCATTTTGATTTTTTGCTATAAGCATGCATTTTTTGAATGATTTTTAAAACTTGTGATTTCCAAGATAGCTTTCTTTCACATCACCTGCCTTTGTAGGTGTTCTCTGAGCAGCCCCTCCAGTCTCCCCTGTGTTTCTTCCACTACCACAGGGTCAGGACTGTTTGACCTTTTCCTCCAATGACCTTGGTGGTGTCTATCCTGCTCCCACTCTCAGTGTCCCTCATGGACTTGTAGCTTTTGGGGCCCTTGGGAATCACTTGGTGCAGGTTCCTCTCTCACAGGCATGGTACCCAAGACTCATGTGGCCCTTCCCAACCTGTTTGAAATCTGAGAGACTGTCTTGCATTTGGATGAGCTATACAGTAGGGAAAACCACTAGACCATTTGGGTATGACTTAAATCAAATCCCTTATGATTATACAGTGAAATAGATTCAAGGGATTAGATCTGATAGACAGTGCCTGAAGAATTATAGACGGAGGTTCGTGACATTGTACAGGAGGCAGGGATCAAGACCATCACCAAAAAAAAGAAATGCAAAAAGGCAAAATGGTTGTCTGAGGAGGCCTTACAAATAGCTGTGAAAAGAAGAGAAGTGAAAGCAAAGGAGAAAAGAAAAGATATATTCATGCAGCATTCCAAAGAATAGCAAGGAGAGATAAGAAAGCCTTCCTCAGTCAATGCAAAGAAATAGAGGAAGACAATAGAATGGGAAAGACTAGAGAGCTCTTCAAGAAAATTAGAGATACCAAGGGAACATTTCATGCAAAGATGAGCACAATAAAGGACAGAAACAGTATGGACCTAACAGAAGCAGAAGATATTAAGAAGAGGTGGCAAGAATACACAGAAGAACTATACAAAAATAATCTTCACAACCCAGATAATCATGATGGTGTGATCGCTCACCTAGAGCCAGACATCCTATGAAGTCAAGTGGTCCTTAGTAAGCATCACTACAAACAAAGCTAGTGGAGGTGATAGAATTCCAGTTGAGCTATTTCAAATCCTAAAACATGATGTTGTGAAAGTGCTGCACTCAATATACCAGCAAATTTGGAAAACTCAGCAGTAGCCACAGGACTGGAAAAGGTCAGTTTTCATTCCAATCCCAAAAAAAGGCAGTGCCAAAGAATGCTCAAACTACTGCATAACTGCACCCATCTCACAGGCTAGCAAAGTAATGCTCAAAATTCTCCAAGCCAGGCTTCAACAGTATGTAAACCATGAACTTTCAGATGTTCAAGCTGGATTTAGAAAAGGCAGAGGAAGCAGAAATCAAATTGCCAACATCTATTGGATCATCAAAAAAGCAAGAGAGTTCCAGAAAAACATCTACTTGTGCTTTATTGACTATGCCAAAGCCTTTGACTGTGTGTATCACAACAAACTGTGGAAAATTCTTAAAGAGATGGAAATACTAGACCACCTGACCTGCCTCCTGAGAAATCTGTATGGAGGTCAGGNTTTTTTTTTTTTTTTTTTCTGTAACATTGAAATCTTTGCTCCATCTGGAATATATTTTGGTGTAAAGAATTAGGTGAGAATCCAGCTTTACTTTTCCCCCCAAAGGTTAGCTTGTTATCCCAATACCATTTATAGGATAATCCTCCTTACAGACAAATACTTTAAATAAATCCTCTTTCGAGGGGGTCACAGAAGCCTTTGAGAATCTGACGAGTGCTATGAACCTTCTCTCTAGGAAAAGAAAATGTACATAAATAAACACTAAATTTCACAAACAATTTCTACAGAGCCCATGGACCTTTCAAAGCATATTCACTGACTCCCCAGGCATCTGTAATGGCTTAAAATCCCTTACTTCAAATGAAAGAAGCAGTGCTTATGTGGTAAAGGCCCCTCAGCTGATCCTCAGTGCTGGGGGACAACTCAGGATGCCACCAGACCCTGTCCTCGGAATTCAGAACATTGCACATTCTCTTCTTCCAGCTTAGAGCGTCCCTCAGATGCCATAAGCACCTCCCTCCTGAACCCAAGACTGCAAGGACATCAAACCAGTCAGTCTTAAAGGAAATCAACCCTGAATATTCATTGGAAGATCTGTTGCTAAAGTGCCAATACTTTGGCCGCCTGATGTGAAGAAATGACTCATTGGAAAAGACCCTGATGCTGGGAAAGATCGAGGCCAGAAGGAGAAGAGGGTAGCAGAGGATGAGATGGTTGAATGGCACCACAACTCAATGGACATGAATTTGAGCAAATTCCAGGAGACAGTGGAGGACAGAGGAGGATGGCGTGCTGCAGTTCATGGGGTCACAAAGCGTCAGACACGACTTAGCAACTGAACAACCTGAACCCAAGGACATGTAACAGGCTTCACATGACTCAGTTTCCCTTGATTTGACTTTAAAGTCTCAACCCATGTCAGACTGTCTTTTTTTTTTTACCCCAAATCTGTCTTCCCCTCCCAGAGCCTGTTCTGCGGGGTCACATTTTGTCTCTGCTCATAGACCCACCTTAAATTATCTCCCACCATCACTAGAAAGCCCACGCCATCCCTCTGTTGGCCAGAAGGGGTCACTGCTTCTGTGTCCCCCAACCATCCTGGGCAACGGGACTTCCGTCCACCCCACCTCCATCCAGGCAGCAGGGCACCCGCCCTTCCACACTCCACAAGCTGCCGCCTCACCTCCGGAGAGACTCAGCTCTGAACTTCCTCCAGCAAGGATGCCGAGGGGCTCCCTGCCAACAGTGTTCTCATCTTCCCAAGTCATTGCCCTCTGCGAGGTCGTGGCCACTGTCTGCAAATGGAGTTTGGCCATACTGGTGGCTATTAAAAAGCATGTTTAAATAACATTATGTGATCATCTTTTATGCCATCACAATTACCACTTAAATCAGGCAGGGGAAATGAGCTTAGCTTGTCCTCTCTCCAACACCTTCTTCATTCTAAAGTGTTAGTCACTCAGTCGTGTCTAACTCTTTGTGACCCAGTAGACTGCAGCCCGCCAGGCTCCTCTGTCCCTGGGATTCTCCAGACAAGAATACTGGTGAAGGTTCCCCTTCCTCAGGGGATTGTCCCCACCCAGGGGCAGATCCCGGGTCTCCTGCATTGCAGGCAGATTCTTTACCATATGAGCCACCAGCTCTTCATTCTAAGAGGGACCCAAACCAAGAAGGGTTGAAACCGGCTTCTCTGCTTCTCCAGGAAGGACGGGCCTGGGTGAGGGTGTGCAAATGGCAAGCCCGTCAACAATCCCAAGGCCCGTGCCTGTGGCAGGCATAACTAATGGAGCCCCTATCTTCCCCCCACCTCTGAGTCCAGACGCAGCCCCACACCCCTTCCAACAATCACTCCCAAACTCATGCGAGAATTCATGCTAGAATCTGATATGAAACTAATTTGCTATCTGTGGTCCAGATTAACCTTTCAGAATCTGAAAACAACTGTGCAACAATTTGTGGTTTTCAAACCACTAATTTGGGCATAAAGTACAGAATAGCAGGTAATAGTCTATGCAAAGCACTGTGAACTATTGATACACTGGATCTAGATATGTAATGCCGTGCTAAATCAAATCCTGTTTAACGTGAGATTCTGGTACTGATGACAGGACGACGTGTCAAAAGACCAAAAAGAACACTGAGAAACAGGGTTTATAATTGAAGAAATTATATGCACAAATGTATTCTATCTACAAATTGTGAAAAGATAGTCATTACTCTATTTGACCAATAGAATGAGCCCTTTCGTTCAGCCTGCAGCCCCCAAAACTGTTCAGAGCAGAGACCGGGAACCACAGCCACATGGAGGATATAGCAGGGAATTATGAGCCAGCGGGTAGGATTCTGGTCCAGGTCCTGCCAAGAATACTATCTGAACTTGGGCAAGATGCTTCAGTTTCCTCATCTGTAAAATGGAGACCGTAGTGTCTACCTTGCTTGGTCATTGTGAATGTTAAGAGCAACAACATACACAGAAGTGCTGGGTCCTGAATCACTGCTTTCTGGACCTGGCTGAGGCAGCGCCTGACCCTGCGCTGAAGCAGGGAAGACCCGTCACCCCCTAGTGCAAATGAGGGAGCCTGGTGGGTATGTGCCAGGCTGATCGGGGCCCCCGCCGGCATCCTCACTTTGTCAGTGGAAGCCGGGAGCATAGCCCTGCACACGCCCCAGGGACAGGGTGTCTGCTCAGAAAGGGTCCTTTTCATCTTCTTAACCTTAACATCTTTGCAAGTCTTCTCTGTCATCTCCTTTCTCTGTATAAACACAGCAAGCAGGCTTGGGGGCCATTAGGAGGTGAGGACCCAGGAGTATCACAGATGCCTGGAAATGGAAAGAGAAACATTTCTTGGGGAGCCTGTGGACCAACATCCACATGCATCTCACGTGACTTGCATTCCAGCCTTCCTCACAGAGAACTTGAGTACACTCGCCACCACCAGTAGCCAGTGGGACCTGAGGGGAAGCTTTAGGGGCTCTGGAAAAGGTTTCACTCCCTAATCCAGTGACATGTGGGATTAGAAGCTGCTGTTGGATATAGCTGTGTGCTCTCAACAGGTTGGGAGCTACGGCAGCCACTTTGCAACCGTGAGGGCACGGGGCAGAGCACAGAGCTGGAAAAATCCTCTGCCTCTGATCCCAGCACCGTGTCACAACGCAACTCTGGAACCTCGTTACCTGCAGACTTCATGTGAAGGGAGAAAAGGACTGGCTTGTGGGTCAGGGACAGTTGAGTCTTCTGAGCTGGAGTTGCTGGTATCTGTGCTGATGAGTTAACAGGGCAGGGCTGGCTATGGTGGTGGGTCACGACTGTATCCTTAGGGCCCTGCAGAATGCCTGGCATGCAGGAAGTGTGTGAGTCACTCTGGGGGCTCAGACGGTAAAGAATCTACCTGCAGTGCGGGAGACCCGGCTTTCAGTCCTTAGATTGGACAGGTCCCCTGGAGTAGGGCATGGCAGCCCACTCCAGTGTTCTGGCCTGGAGAATCCCTGGGACAGAGGAGCCTGGCGGGCTACAGTCCATGGGGTCGCAAAGCGTCGGACACGTAGTAGGTGTTTGCTAAGCGCTTGTTGACGGAATCAGTAAAGATCAGAGGGACCCATGCCACGTGAGTGAATGCCCCCGTGTCACCCCATCCTTCTCCCTTCCCTTCTCCTGGCAGCTTTGAGAAGCCGCCTCTCCCTGCGGGGAGACCAGGTCGGGGACTGCCAGAGCCGTCTTTGGGGGCGGTGAGCACAGGAAGGCTGGGCTGCTTCACACACACAGATGACTCATAAAGGCGGCTTTTTACCCCCTTCGAATGGCGATGTTCCTGTAATAAAGAATTTAATAACCCGCTGTGCCTGTGCAGGGAGAAAACTCATTTGTTTAATAGGCAGCAGTTTGGCTTTGTCATGTTCATTTAGCTTTTAATGACACACAGTTGTGCCAATATTGATTTTAGCTTATAGGGACTCAAAAATTTACTGTCCAGATGGATTCAGGATGCAACCGTTTTCGTTTTTTTCTTCTTTTTTTTTTAATCTTTGCCTGCTCTGAAGACACATGGCCCCCCTTCCACCCAGATCTGCGAGGGACTTGGCAGGCTAGGGCCAGGGATGCTGGTCCAGATTTGATACCGTCCTCATCTCATCTGGATGCCCTGCCTCTCCCACGTTCTGCCTGCCTCACCTCTTGCCCTCATCAGATGGGAGGGAGGCGGCGGCTGGGGGAGGTGATATGTCTTTCATCTTGGAAAGCAGAGCAGGACTGTGTCAAGGAAACAGAAGTTAGCTTTCCAGGCACACGCACACTCACACACACACACACAGAGTCATGAGGTGTGTGTGTGCGTGCACACATGCTCTAGCACGTGTGTGTCCACCCACTCACATTCAAGCCCCAAGCATGTATTCCCAACAAGGGCTGGGACCCTGTTGGTTATTCCACGAATAACTCCACATGTCACTTGGAGCCACCCGGCTGGGGCACCTCTCTTTAAACATTACTTACGGCTGTGTTTCTGCTTTTATCTTTCACTGGGGACAGGATCAAAATAGCGAGAGGGATCATGGTGCAGAGCCGAACCTACTCTGTGTTTTCTGAAGAGTCAATTACCCGTCAAGACAGACAGCAGACCCTCGGTATTTGTGGGCCTGACACTTGTCATCTCGGTTCTGTCGTAACTCCAGTTACNGATCAAAATAGCAAGAGGGATCATGGTGCAGAGCCGAACCTACTCTGTGTTTTCTGAAGAGTCAATTACCCGTCAAGACAGACAGCAGACCCTCGGTATTTGTGGGCCTGACACTTGTCATCTCGGTTCTGTCGTAACTCCAGTTACCTGAGAAAACAGCTCGAAGGAAGAGGGCTGGGAAAATACAGTCAAAGTTTATGCGGCACAGGCCGTGCGCGCGGCCCCTAGCCGATCACCGTTGACAGGGATTATCTTGTCCATCTCCATGTCGCCCCTTTAAGGTTGAGAGCTGGGCGTTTTCATCCCCATTGTAGAGGACACTGTTGCTTGCAGAGGTCAAGTGCAGGGACCAAGGTCACAGAGAGGACATGATGCCAAACACAGGTGCCCGGCCACTCCCAGCATTTTCAGTGACACTGAGTTGGAGGCTTAACCCAGTGCTGCTGACGACACGGTAAACCAGTCTCTGCCTGGCAGGTGAGCCTGCCGGAGGCAGTGGCTGCGCCTCTGGGGGAGTGAGCAGGCGGGCGGGCCCGCAGCCAGCCCACAGCCACGCACACGGCGTTGGTTTCCTGCTGTGGCTTCTCACGGCCGGACTCTCCCCGGGGAACCCTGGCACGTTTGCTCGGTGACTGCCTTCTCGAACCCTTGTGTTGCCATGAAAATAAGGTAGGCAGTAGGGAGAAAAGAGATAGCTCTGTATATAGCACATGCTGATAATGAATCATATTAAATATAATTTCATGTCATGGCCTATTTAATCTATTTATGTAAGTTTTAGCAAGGGCTTTCTTCATGATGGGAGACTCATCTTAGAACTGATTCTTTAGATTCACAGAATTTGAAAGGCCCTATAGATCATCTATGCAAGGCCTGTCCCCAGAGAGGCGAAGTGACCTACCCAAGGTCGTGTGATTAAATTTGGAGTGGCACCCTTTACCAGAAGAGGGGGGCTTTAGGGCCCTCAGCAGGAAGGTGACCCCCTCGGGCACCTGGGTTCTGCTGGATGATGGGGATCTGCACGCGTCATTTCAACGGACAGCACTCACCGTGGTCACTGGCCAGCCTGTGAGATCCACGGGTGCTGCTTCCAGGCATGGCTGTGGCCGAATTCCCATCATGTCGAGACTCTGCCTGGGTTCCTCTGATGTCCCCTGCTCCCCAACCTGTAGCACCCGTGGCCTCCTTGCAGCATCTCCTTGCTGCCCCAGGGACTTTGCTCGGGCCAGAATACTCCTCCTCCTGCCCCCAGGAAATCCCTCCTTCCTTTAGTTCCCACTCAACCCTTCCCCAGGGCATCTTCCCTGCCCTCCCTGAGCCAAGGTACCCTTGGAGGTTTTCGGGGTAGCACTGACCTCAAGCATAATTTCATGATAATTTGGAGGAGACTTTAACATCTGGACTGGAACATCTGTCTCCTACTGGACTGTGAGTGCCACCAGATCACGTCCCAGTCAGTGAGTGCTGTGTAACAAATGGCCCTCCGGTTCAGTGGTTGAAAACAACTGCTGCATTTCATCGTGACTCGTGGGTCAGAAATCTGGAGAACGCTCAGCCAGGTGGCTCCCACTTGACTCTCTTAGGCGGCGGCAATCCCCTGTCGGCCAGGGAGCACGGTCACGTGAAAGCTTAACTAGGCTGGACATCCGAGGTTCGGGTGCGTTCACATGCCTCCCGCTTGATTGCTGCCAGAAGCTCAGATGGGTTGTTGACCAGAGCGTCTTCACGTGGCCTCCCTGACGCGGTAGTCTGAGGGCACCTGAGCTCCATGCAGCCCACAGATTGCTGTACAGCTTTTCCGGTCCACTCTTGGAAGCCGTTTTTTCTGGTCCACTCTTGGAAGCCGTTCAGTGACATTTGACTTCAGCTGCATTCTACCACTTACAAGTGAGTCACTGAGACCAGATCCAGGGAGAGGGGCGTGGGCCCCGCCCCTTGATGTGGGAATGGTGGGATGACACAGAAGAAGAGCTTACAGGATGGGAGAGATTTTTGCAGCCACTTTTGATAAATGCAATCTGACACACAGCCAGAACAATGCCATTTCCTATCTTCCATTGATGCCTAGTACTTAGCACAAGAATTCAAAACTGATTTGGTAAATAAGTGAATAGATAGATGGATGTGTAAATACATATAGTACTATGGTCTGAAAATTTATGTCCCTCCAGAAATCATATATTTAAAATCTAATGCCCAAGGGGCTGGTGTTGGAAGGTGGGGCCTTTGGGAGGTGATTAGGGTCATGAAGGCAGAACCCTCATGAATGGGATGAGCGCCCTGATAAAGAGAGGCTCAGGAGTGATCCGCGGGCCTTTCCACCAGGTGGAAATGTATGAAGCCTGCAACCTGGAGGACGGCCCTCACCTGCCATGCTGCACCCTGATCGTGGACTGCTAGTCTCCAGAAGCACAAGGAATAAAGTTCTGCTTAAGTCACTGCGTGTGTAGTATTGTGTTATAGCGGCTCCAAAGGACTAAGACATAGGTATACATGAAATCAGGGAGAAAAGGATGGAAGGAGGGAAGGGAGGAGGGAGGGAAGCAGGAGAGGAAGGAGGGAGGAAGAGGAGAAGGGATGGGAGGAGGGAGGGGAGCAGGGAGGGGAGGAGAGAAGGAAAGGGTACTCCAGAAGTGCAGATGAGGAAGGAGGTGTACTTAAGCACAAGAGCACAGAGACGCCGGGGCCTGAAGGAGCACTGACTCCCTGGAACAGACTTCCCATCGTCTTATTCAAGAGAGGCTCCTCTCTGCCCCACCCACACACCCAAGGACGACTCCTTGTCGACTGCGGGTTTGAGCCCAGAAAGGGAACATCATCAGAGCAAAGTGAAGTGAGTCCAGCAGATCTGCTGTGACACAAACCCCCAACAACAGCGAGACACCCCAACAAGCTGCTGGTGCCTTTCAGGGCCCAGAAGAAATATAACGTGATTATCTAAGCGTCCTGAGTCTGCACCTGTCACCACTGAGAGGCGGCAGCCTTGGATGCTGCGTCACGCAGCCGGAGGCCAGCAGTTCGATAACGTCGGCTTCTTTGATTTACTTGCCTGGGTGGGTGGCAGGTTAGTAAAACCTCAGCCAGCTTGGTAAATGGCCCGTCCTGGTTCTCAGGACCCAGGGGGTTCACGCGGACATCTCGGAGGGCAGTCAGGGGCCAGCCGTGTCTCTCCTAGAAGCTCCTGGACCTGCCTCATCGACCCGGAGTCCCTGCAGCTCCTGGGCACCGTTACCCCTGTGTCATCCCCAGCAGGCTCCGGCCAGCGCACTGCTCGGGTGAAGACCCGGCTTGGCCTCCCAGGTCAGCAGGACGAGACAATCCCTCTGAGGCCCCAGGTCAGCAGCCCCGTGGCTGTTGCTCAAGCGGGACTGGCCTCCACTAAGCTCCCCCCAGGGCCCCAGGGCCACTCTGCCTCCCATGGCACAAAGTGACAGCTGACAGAAAATTATATTGGCAGGCCCTTATTGAATATAACTACCCACCAGGAATTTTCCTGAATCCATCAGCCAGAGAAGAACTCAGCTGTGAGTCTGCGGGACTCCCAACGCTCAGGAAGATGCTCTATCGGCCGTCAAGAGTTGTTCTTTAAAAAGGCCCCCAGCCTGGAAAAGGGAACATTGGAATCACACATTTCCTGTCTCCTATGTGTGTTACCTACTTTTAATAGAGTATTTAAGAACCAATTCTTATCTGCTATCATTATTATTATTAGGTACTATTATTTCATCTCTATTTTCAATCCTAAAAGAAATCAGTCCTGAATATTCATTGGAAGGACTGATGCTGAAGCTGAAACTCCAATACTCTGGCCACCTGATGCGAAGAACTGACTCACTGGAAAAGACCCTGATGCTGGGAAAGATTAAAGGCAGGAGGAGAAGGGGATGACAGAGGATGAGAGGGTTGGATGGCATCATCAAGTCAATGGACGTGAGTTTGAGCAAGATCCAGGCATTGGAGATGGACAGGGAAGCCTGGCGTGCTGTAGTCCATGGGGTGGCAAAGAGCTGGACATGACTGAGCAACTGAACTGAAATGATTCCTCTCTACTAGAATCTTACGAGGGGCTGAGTATCATCTTTCATGGATAGATGAAGACATCGAGGGTCGGAGGGGTTAAATGATAAACATACCACAGCTGGTGAGCGGCGGGAACGGGGTCGAAGCCCAGGTCTGTGATTCAGAAGCTGGGTCTCCCCCCACTTTGCACAGTGGCCTCCTCCCGAGAGGGCTTGCCCCTGCTTCTGGGGTCAGGTGTGTCCCCCAGGGTACCAAGGTCGGCCGGACAATTCCCTGGCATCAGTGGACCAGGTACAGGGGTCCACGTTCGCACCCAGCCCATCGCCATACCGGGGCTGTACTCACTGAGTCGCCCAGTCAACTGTGACCCCATGGACTGCAGCACGCCAGGCCTCCCTGTCCATCACCATCTCCTGGAGTTTGCCCACATTCATGTCCACTTTCCTCAGTGATGCCATCCCACTATCCTCATCCTGGGGCTCAGGGCCTCCAAATTCTGTTTCTCAGGACTGAGAGGGAAGTAGTCCTTGACATTCCCAGAGTCCACCCAGGTCAGGACTGATCTGGGGGATGAAGAGCCCCAGCTTTCAGGACCTGCTGGTGTCTGCTGACGAGGTGGGGCTGGGGGCTTCCTGATGCCGGGGACCATCCATTCCAGGCGCTTCATGAGCATCCGTACCCTGCATTCTCGTGACCGCCAGGAGAGGTAGGTATTGACACCGACCAGGGTTTTCAACCTTCCGTAATCAATAGCTCTTCAGGGGCCCCAGGGGCTAATTTGTTAAAAAAAAAAAAGTGGCCCCTCCCTGGCAAGTCAGCAGTGGGTTTTAAGCCCTCCTGTCTGTGGAGGACGCTGCCAAGGGTGAAAACCAAACCGAGAAACAGACAAACCCGGCTGCGCATCTTCAAGTCACGTGGTAGCACTGAAGCCAACTTCTTCCGGGGCCCCCGGACGCTGGGGAGACCCTGGCTGCCCCTTCCCCATGACCCCAGCCGCCGCCACACTCGCTGCCTGACGAGGGTCAGTGAAACACTCGCTATGTCTTTGCACGCCCTGGATTGGGAGCACAGGGCATGTGGAAACTGAGAAATCCATTTCCAGCCTTGAGAACTTCCTCAGAGACCTTCTTTCTCCCTAGAAGTATGAGTGCTGCAGACAGAGGAGGGGCTGAGCCCTCGGCGGGACCTTGGCCCTGAGCCGAGGCCGGGGGGGCTTGGTGATCAGCTGAACGTAAGCTCCTCTTACCTTCAAATATCCCAGAGTCCCAGGATTCACGGGGAGGGGAGACCAAGGTCCCCCAAACCCAGGATATGCGGTGTGTGTGTGTGTGTGTGTGCATGTGTCTGTGGCTGTGCGTGCCTGATGTGTGACTTATGTTTGTGTGTGTGTTGTGACTGTGTATGTACATATGATTGTGTGCGTGCAAGTGTTGTGGCTGTGTGTGTGATTCTGTGTACATGCGTGTGTGGCTGTGCGCTTGTATGTGTGTGTACGTATACACGATGTGTGTGCACGTATACACGATGTGTGTGCATGCATATGTGAGTGTGTAGATGTGTGTGAGCATGTATATGGTTCTATGCGTGCATATTGATACATGGTATACACGCATACATGTATGGCTGTGTGTGTGATTGTGTGTTCATGTATGTGTGTGAGTGGCTGAGGGTCACGGTGGGCAGCCAGGGCAGATGAGGGTCAGGCTGGTGAATCCTGAGATGCTCGGCTCCCTGGAGCACGTGGGCAGGGCTTCAAGCCTGTCTGCCTGCCATGACCCCGGGGACCTAAGTAGCGGGACAGGAGCCTTGGAGGGGGGCAATAGGTGTTGGAGCAAAGATATCCCGGGGAAGCGGGGTCCTAGCATCAGCTGCCCTCACGGGAAGCTCTGACATGTGAATTGAGCCACAGACAGGGGCTCTGGGCCACCCTGAAGGGGGTCGAAGGGAGAACAAGGCTCCAGAGAGCCTCAGGGGGGAGCCCTTCACGCCAAGCTCCTGGGGGCACCTGAGCTCTGATGGGGAGACCCAGTTCCGACACCCACAGCTTCAGCGAGAGATGCTCATGGGCGCGTCCCAGCCGTGGGAGGGGGCCCACATGTCCCTCCGGCCATGAGAGGGGGCAGCAAGGAGCAGCTGGAGAACGTCTCCAGGGGTCCAGCTCCACCAGCAACCAGCCCACTCCTCTTAGAAGGGGACACTCCCCCAGCCCAGACCTGTTCTGGGAGCTGCAGACTTAGATGGCTTCAGACTTCCCCGTCCCTCCTGTGCTCGGACACTGGCTGGGGGTCCCGCAGACGATGGGAAACCGGAGGGAGAGGAGGGGGGCCACGCTGTGGATACAGCTTTGGGACCTCTCTGTTCACTCAGGGACGGAGCAGCTGCCGCGGCTGGGACTTGTGTCTGCCCGTCTCCCGGGGTCAGAGGCCTGTCGGCAGACCCCAGGAACCAGGCACGTCCAGGCTCCACGCAGAGGGTGCCCTCCTGCATCCCCACCTCCAGAAAGAGAGGAGGGGCAGCCCAGGCTGGCTCTGTCCCGCCTCGTGCCCGTGGGCATCACCAGGGTTTACTGTCATCTCTCCAGCGTGGACTGCACAGCTGGCGCCATAAGAGATGCACGGAAGACAGAGGCTCGCCCCGCAGGGCTCACCANGTGTCTGCCCGTCTCCCGGGGTCAGAGGCCTGTCGGCAGACCCCAGGAACCAGGCACGTCCAGGCTCCACGCAGAGGGTGCCCTCCTGCATCCCCACCTCCAGAAAGAGAGGAGGGGCAGCCCAGGCTGGCTCTGTCCCGCCTCGTGCCCGTGGGCATCACCAGGGTTTACTGTCATCTCTCCAGCATGGACTGCACAGCTGGCGCCATAAGAGATGCACGGAAGACAGAGGCTCGCCCCGCAGGGCTCACCGTCCAGCCAGACGGACCAGCGGCTCCAGCAGCAAACGCTTGTGAGACTCGTGCGGAATCTGCCAGGTGGGGCCCTCAGTGTTCTTTCCACAAACTCTGTGAGAAGCTTGAAGAGAAACCCCACCCCGACACCCAGTTCTCTCCCTGCACCATCTTGAACAGAGAGCAATTTAGCGAGGGGGCAAACGACTCCCTAAGGACAGGTGGGGAAGCGGGGTCTCAGGCAGAGAAAGAATGTAATAACCAGCCGTGGCCCCCGGAAGGACAGTGTGATCCTCCACCACGGGCAGGACAGGACAAGAGAAGGAAGCGACAGGGGGCAGGAACTCAGGTCAGGCCCAGCAGAGGGCTTCCAGAGGGCTTGGAACCGCAGAGAAAAAACTGCCAGCCCTTCCACACATGGCTCACCGGCCAGGTAAGGATTGCGTGTCCATCGTTTTCTATGGTGGGATGAGGGCAGACGCTAGAGTGGTCACTCCAGACGGTGGACAGACCACAGTTGGATTATCGAGACCGCAGTGAGCGATGGAACAATCGTCTACATTTCCACGGTTCAGCTCCATGGCCGCCCCTTCCCTCCCTGCTCCCCGGCTTGTCAGAGGAGGGAAATCAGACAGTGACTTGAACAGGACGACCCCAAGGGTCAGATGCTGTCCTGATGAATTTCTATGGGTGAACTCATTTGCTCCTCTCAGGTAGCACAGGAGGCAGGGGTCATTTTGTCCTCAGGGATGAATGAGGAGAATCGAAGCATCAAGATGCTGAGTCATTCAACCAGGATGACCTACCCGGCTGGTAAGTGGAGATCACGGAGGTTTCAGGTTGTAACCTACTGGTCCTTGGGTGGAAGCTGAATGAGATCAGCTCTATAAAGGGCGTAACCAGTGTCGCCCAAGCCGTGGCCTGCTGCTGGGGCTTGTCATGGATCCCCAGGACAGATGGATGGGCTTGGGATTTTGTGGTCCAGGGAGCTCCTGGCCCACCTAAAGTCACTGGGGGCAGTCTCCTGTACAGTTGATCCAACAGCAGAAGAGCCATGCTTCTCGGCTGACTCTTGATCCTGTGTGTGTGTGTGTGTGTGTGTGTGTGTGTGTGGTTCTGAATGAATCATTTTTCCCACGATGGAGGGTGAGATAAGACTTGAACTGACCGGAGTGTATGTGATGGTCCCCCGGCTAATGCTCCCCAACTGCTGCTGAGGTGCGATCGGGCCCCAACCAAGGCGGGGAGACAGACACGTCAGCACAGGACCCAGAGGCGGCGTGGGAGTCCTGGCCCTCCGTATCCCCTGGTTTCACAAAGTACAAAAATAGGCAAGCTCGAGACGGCTCAGATGCCTGGCTCAGACAGTCGCAGCCAAGGCAGAGAAGGGGAGGGGGGAGAGGCGGAACACGAGGGAAAGGAGGAAGAAAGGAAAATCCACCACTTAAGGTCAAAGCAGCGAGAATAACATGAAAGTGCTGCCAATGGAGCGGAAGCAAGACGGCTTCCCGGTTGGAAATGTGACAACTGAGCTGCTGTTGCCTCTGAGATGGTGTCACAGCCGTAGTTGCCCTGAAGACTCGGATGCCGGCTGGAGGGCTTGGTGGGGGAGGTTTGCTGGGCTGGGGAGCTGGGACGAATGATGCCAGGGTCCTCCCAAGGAGGTGTGGGCTACTCGCCACGGCAGCCTCAGGACCACAAAGGATGCTGGCACTCTGAGGCCCTTCCACTCTTGAAGGCTGATGGCGCCGAGCTCTGATGGGTGGCGTTGATGGGATGCATGCAAATATATGCAAATGAGGCCTCCGAGAACCCGGTGATGCTTTTCTATTTGTTTATTTAGTTGAGACGGAAGAAATATCTGCTCATTGTAAACGAATCAGGAAAGACGGAGATATACAAAGAAGGAAATCAAAACCCCTTGTTAGCCCACCACTCAGGGAAAAAAAAAAAAAACCCATCGCTAACATTTTGGTGTATATTCTCCCAGACAATCTTCTTCCCATACAAATATAGTTGAAGGGCTTTTTTTTTTCTATGTAAAATAGATTCTTACTTTACATACTGTTTTGAAACCTGCTTTTTGGCATTGAAAATATGTTATAAATGTGCTCATGGCACTGTAATTTAACAAACTCCCTATTGTTGGAAATATAGATCGTGTTAGGCCCTGTGACTTGAGGGCTGAAGGCAGGCTGAGCATTCAGAAATGTAGGGACCCCCGACCTTTAGGGAACCGGGTGTGTGCAGGGGACTGGGGTGCACAGAAGCAGCTCAGACCACAGGGTTGGGGAAACAGAATTAGTGGGTTTTTTTTTTCTCTTGGGAGCTCAGGGGAAAATATGCTGCCCCCACATCAGGCCTGAAGACCAGAAGCAAGTAACCCAGACCCCTTTGCCGTCCTTGCAAGCAGCTCTGTGGGAGCAGCAGGGAGCTGGAGGCCAGGCAGCTTCCCAGGGACGAGGAGAAAGGGGACCCATCCTGGTGACTGACCACCAGGTCAAGAGCATCAAGAATTCGACATCTCCAGCACTAGGTCCATCCGTCAGCTCTTGTAAGGAAGGACAAGCAGAAGCAGTGGTCACCCCCAGTCGGATGGGAAGACACACTGAAGGGTCAGAGAGCATACCCTTGGCAGCTTGAAGACGAGAAGGTTCTATGTCAACTGCGTCCAGGTAAGAGGGTTGTCCCGCTGACTTCCGTTGAGCACCCACCGTGTACCAGAGCCCTCTACATATCGGTTCAGTTTAGTTGCTCAGTCATGTCCGACTCTTTGCAACCCCATGGACTGCAGCACGCCAGGCCCCCTGACCATCACCAACTCCTCATTTAAGCCCCAGAGCATGGGTGTGAGGAGGCAGCCCCGCCGATGGGAGCCTGAGGACCGGAGAGGGGATCAACGGGCCCAGAGTCACACAGCTCACTGGGGGCAAAGGTCAAATGCGAAGTCAGCTGCTCCAGGACCCGCCCGGGGTCCGCAGGAAGGAACACGCAGCCTACGAAGGGAAGGAGGCAGAAGGAGAGGCTGCTGGGAAGGGGCAACGGGAGGCCGGCCCCCCAAAAAAGGAAGAGGCACAGAAGGTGAGAGAAACAGGCGGAAGTGAGTGAGAGGGGAGGCAGACGGGCACCGCCCCCCACCCCAGGGTAAAGCAATTGGAAATCCAAGACGAGTACAGCGGGACAATTAAGGGAGGAGGCTGGGCCCTGCTCAGACCACACATTTCTCATTCCTGAAGTCGGGAGACCTCCCCAACCACAGGGGCACAGAAAAGGCTCTTTGGAGGCCAAAGGGGAGTCATGTCGAGGGATGCTCTACCCAGATACCTTTGTGGTAGGATCCATCTTGGCTAAGAGATGCGTGCGCACACCTGGGAGGGTCCTGAGATGTACCAAATAGGGGCTGTGAAGCAGGCAAATCAGAATGATTGGCCAAAGGAAACCAGGAAGAAAGGCCCCACGGAAGTAACTCAGACTGCCAGAGACTGACTCAGCAGCCCGGGGACTCGCCCTCTGAGTCTGCCGGCGTGTCTGCCCGCCCGTACTGCACTCTCTCTCCTCCTGATGACTGCTTCACCTGCTTCACTACGTTCCATCTTTGTGGAAACTCTCTTCCGCAAAACCGCAGGGCCAGGGCCCATGTCTCTGACCACTGGTCGAGTGGCTAGGACCTGGCGCTCTCACTGCTGTGGCCCAGCCCACCCGAGATCCTGAGAAGAGGGAGGGGAACAGGGGTGTGAAGGCGGCAAACCACCCAGGTCGGGGCGAAGGCAGTGGTGGGCAGAGCTGATGCTGAAGGAAGGTGAGGCTGGGGCGAGAGCCTGCATCAAGCGCTTGGAAGCAGCAGAGACAGGCTGCCCCTGGGAGCCCCAGAGGGCAGGTCAGGGTGAGATGGGAAGTAAG
>SJYV01009798.1:2167027-2223479 GCA_006410875.1 Neotragus pygmaeus
CCTGTTTGGAGTCCACGGGCCTCCTGTGTCCTCTCTGTGGCCAGAGGGGGCATCAGGCTTTCCATATGCCCACGTGGCTGGCTTTTCAATTACGCAGCGTGGGCAGAGCTGGGGCCCTGGGCAGAGCACAGAGCCGCAGCCAATATTTATCATCAGAGTGAGTATTTTCACCACGCATAACCCTGGCAAATGAGAAATTGGATCCAGAGGACTGGGGTTGCTAATTGAAACAGCACTGAGCAAAGATGTGGGTGGAGCCGCCAAGGGGGAGAGAAGTCCCAGCTGGCCTCCTCCTCTGGCGGGGACGGGATGTGCCCTGGGGAGTCAGAGGACATCGTGATGCTTTCTCAATTCTGGAGATGGGGAATGGGTTTGGGCAGACTTATGGGCTGCATGGGGCTTCCCAGGTGGCTCAGTGGTAAAGAATCTACCACCATCAATGCAAAAGACGCAGGTTCAACCCCTGGGTTGGGACGATCCCCTGGAGAAGGAAATGGCAACCCCCTCCAGTATCCTTGCCTGGGAAAATAAGAGTCGGACACGACTTAGCAAATGAACACCAGCCACAACACCTTGTCGGAGTTCAGCAGCACTGATCCGGTGAGCCAGACATCCATGATCATCGTGGTAGGCAGCACCGGTGAGGTCACCGGTGGTTTTCACGAGCCTCTCTGGGCGTCAGGCTTCCTGTCCCCAAGCTGTGCTTCCTTCCGCGTTCCCAGGGCTCAGCCCGGCTCCTGAGCCAGCACCAGTCATTCCCAGGGCGTCTGCCTCCCCACTCCCAAGAAAGGGCAAGGATGAGGCTCCGTCTTGCTCCGCTTTGGGTCCCCAGGCCCAGCTGAAGGCGTGGCACCCAGTGGTGGCTTAGTCACTCAGTCTGACTCTTTGCAACCCCATTCAGCCCACCAAGCTCCTCTCCTCTGTCCATGGGATTCTCCAGGCAAGAACACTGGAGCTGGTTGCCATTTCCTCCTCCAGGGGATCCTCCCTGCCCAGGGACTGAACCCACATCTCCTGCCCAGCAGGCAGATTCCTTACCACCGAGCCACTTGGAAATGCATGCTTGTTACAGAAATGAGGCCTGCAGACACGGCTTCACCAATCAGGCGTTGAGACCCAGGCTCACCCATCAATGAGACAGTCCTGAGAAAAGCTGTGAGGGGTTTACAGCTGGGATGCTAAATCAACTGAGTGTTCCTAATGATCTTAATGGGTCTTTTTATTTGTAATTAACTAATTAATCTGATTTGAATGCACTCTACCAGTGTAGATACCTCCTCATCATTTCATAGCTCTGATGAGTCAAGTCTTACGAATCCCTGCAACCATCCTGCTCAGCTGGTGTATGGCTGTCATTGACGATTTGTATGCAAATGTCCAGATTCCATCACAGACACCTAGGAGTTTTTAAAACATTTTTTAGTGAAGTATAGTTGATTTACAGTGTTCTGTTAGTTTCAGGCATATGGCACAGTGGTTCAGGTTATAGACATGTTCTTTTTCAGATTCTTTTCCATCTATACAGAACGCTGAGTATCATTTCCTGTGCTACGCGATAGGTTCCTTGCCGTTACCTATTTTGTGTGTAGTGGTACGTACGCCCTGCTGTATATCCTGGTTTATCTCTCTCCCTCAGCCTTCCCCTTTGGTAACCACAGGTTTGTTTTCTGTGTCTATGAGACTGTTTCTGTTTTGTAAATAAGTTCATTTGTATCATTTTCCTAGATTTCTCATGTAAGTGATATCACGTGATATCTGTTCTTGTCTGACTTACTACACTGAGTTTCATCATCTCTAGGCCCCAGTAGGCTGCAGTCCATGGGGTAGCGAAGAGTCGGACACTACTGAGCAACTTCCCTTTCACTTTTCACTTTCATGCATTGATGAAGGAAATGGCAACCCACTCCAGTGTTCTTGCCTGGAGAATCCCAGGGACGGGGGAGCCTGGTGGGCTGCCGTCTATGGGCTGCACAGAGTCCGACACGACTGAAGTGACTTAGCAGCAGCAGCAGCAAAGTCTGCTCTATCCTCTGGTGAGTCAGTTGATTGTCAATATGGAGTTAACACAGATGTTTATCATTTCAGAGGTTTTTTTTGGGAAAGGAAAGAAAACCGTCTTTAATGTTATTCTGGAAGTTTTAGCCAATACAACTAGACAAATAGTAAAAGAGATGTAAATATTGAAAGGATTTTCATTATTTGCATATGGTGTGATTGCCTGTCTTTATTTATTTAGTTGGCTGCATCATGTGACATATGGGATCTTAGTTCCCCAAGCAGGATTAAACCCATGCCCCCTGCATTGGGAGTATGGAGTCTCGATCAGTGGACCCCTAGGAAGTCCCTGATTGCCTTTCTTTAAAGAACCAACTGAGGGACTTCCCTGGTAGTCCAGTGCTTAAGACTCCCAAGTTCCCAATAAAAGGCACCTAAGTTTGATCCCTGGTCAGGGAACTAAGATCCCATGTGCTGGAACTAAGGGTTTGTGTGCCACAACTAAGACCTGGTGCAGCCAAGTAAATATTTTAGAAAGAAAGAGAGGCTCCCTTGGTGGCTCAGATGGTAAAAAAAAAAAAAAAAAACTGCCTGCAATGTGGGAGACCTAGGTTCAATCCCTGGGTCAGGAAGATCCCCTGGAGAAGGGAATGGCTACCCACTGCAGTGTTCTTGCCCGGAGAATNGGTGGCTCAGATGGTAAAAAAAAAAAAAAAAAACTGCCTGCAATGTGGGAGACCTAGGTTCAATCCCTGGGTCAGGAAGATCCCCTGGAGAAGGGAATGGCTACCCACTGCAGTGTTCTTGCCCGGAGAATCCCATGGACAGAGGAACCTGAGAGGCTACAGTCCGTGGGGTTGCAAAGAGTTGGACATGACTGAGTGGCTAACACTTTCCCCTTTCACTTAGAATGAGAGAACAAACTGAAAACTCATGAGTTTAATGAATTGGCCAGTGACAAAACTCACATATGTAAATCAGTGGCTCGTGAATCAGCGGTTATGATCCTGCTTCCCTCCTGGCCCCAGCACAGAGCCAGAGGAGCTGCAGGTCAGGCCAGGTGGCTCTGCTCTGCGCTTAGGTGGCTCACGTCCTTCACGGTCAGCCAGCGTCCTCACAGTGACCTGTAGGTGGGGCAGCTGTGCCATTCATCATCCAAACTAGGACATTTTTGAGAGTGAAAGGGATGTTTACAAGAAAGTAGCAGAAGCAGACTCATTATTCTTGGCACACATTCACATACTTTAAGTTCTCTCTCTGGTATTTTGTGTTCTGGTTACGTATTGCTGCATGACAAACCACTCCGGAATGCAGTGGCTTGTGATAACGATTTGCTCTCCTCTCACTCGTGGGTTAAAGGGCCTCAGCCCGATGCTGCTTGCTTGGAGTGTGCTCGTGTGCTCACAGCCGATGGCAGCTGTGTCCTATTGAAGAAGAGGCACACGGGTGCCCCTCATAACTGCAGCTGGGGTGGCTGAGGGTGGCCTGCCATTTCTTACATACAGCCTCTCCCTGCTCTAGGTCGGGCTTCCTCCCAGTCCAGCAGCCCAGCAGTCACAAGATACTTGGGTTGTTAAAGGGTAGCTAACTCCCCCTCAAAAGCACATCCCCAGATGAAGCTGCAGGGTCCCTTGTGACCTGGCCTTGGAGTCCACACCATCCTGTCCACAGCATCCTCTTGGACTAAGGCAAGTTCTGGATCCATGCAGGTCAAGGAGGGACTCTGTAAAGCCTGAGGTTCCCGCATGCGGGATTCTCAAGGCCACACTGTGTCACCACTGTTTTTCTGAAGAATGTCTTCTCAGTGTCTTTTTTTTTTTCCTTCATAACATTGCTGACCATATCCATGCAAGGTGCAAATTTGTTTAGTAGATTTTGACATTTTTGGCATATTTGATTCTTCTCTGTATACTGTAATATTCTCTTTTTCTTTTAGTTATTTCACTTAGCATCTTTTTAAAAGTTGTATAGTCAATTTACAGTATTATTTTAGTTTCAAGTGTACAACATAATGACTCAAAATCTTTATAGATTGTGCTCTATTTATATTCAAAGAATAATACCCTCTAGGTCCATACACGCTGCAAGTGACAAGCCTTTGTCCTTTTTTTGACTGAGTGTGTTCCATTGTAAATATATATACCACATCCTCTCCATCTATTCCTCTGTCAGTGGACACTTTAGGTTGCTTCCTTGTCTTTTGTAAATAATGCTGTTGTGATATAACTTAGGGGTAACATACATCTTTTCAAATAAATGTTCTCATTTTCTTTGGCTCTATACCCAGGAATGGGATTGCCGGATCATATGGTAGCTCTGTTTTAGTTTTTTAAGGAACCTTTCCACAGTGGCTGTACTGGTTTACATTCCCACCAACAGTGTGGTAGGATTCCCTTTTCTCTGCATCCTCACCATAATTTGCTACTATGGTCTGTAAACTGTAGTATTCTTAATTGAGAAAATACTCTCAATTTTAAACTTCTTTGTTTCAGAACATGTAAATATTTTTCACAGGTATTGTCTTTTTGCCTCCATTCAGAATACTTTTTTTTCTTTGAAAAATTTCTGAAATAAATTGTTTATGATCTTTTGAATACTTCAAGTTGAGATGCCATAAAACTGTAGGCAAACCTTGTTAATTTCATCCCATTCCAGAAAAGAATATAAATTTAATTGAAAATGACAGCTCCACCAGACGATTCCTACCCAAAATTGAGATATTCCAAAATGCCATTCTATAATTTCAAAATGCAATAAACAGAGCTCTTGTTTCATTTGTTTAGTTTTTCCTTCCTCGAGAGATCAGTTCACAGTATTCTTAGTTACACAGTTTTCAATAATTGCCGTTTCTTAAATATTTTAAAGTGCATGATTTAAGGGTTTTTCAAAAGCAGTTCTACGAAGGTTCACACTTTCCTAATACACAGATTTAACACATGCTGCAGTTCTTCTATTCAGAATAGGCTTCACAAGAAATGATCTTGTTACTCTGAATACACAAAAGTGTTTGTGTATTTTGACAACTTTAGCTTTATTTTCCGTAGGCAGAATATCACAGCTCATTTTAACAAAATTATGCATCGTGTACACTATAATTCTAAGACTATTTCTGTTCCATGGGTTTCTTGATTTAATTAAAACACTTTTACCAGGAGGCTGTACCTTCACCAAAATTGGTATTTGAGTATCACCACAAAAGCACACCATTTTACATTCAGTGTGGAGCTTTTTGACTGGGTGTACAGTAACATTGACAGTAATGTCAGGTGTTTCACCTTCAGCGAATCAAAGTCATTTTTCATTTGAAACGTCTGGTTGACACTGATGTAAAACTGGTGCATTCGCAGTTGTGAGCTTCTGCTGATACCAACTTACAAACAGCTATTGCTGTATCTTTCGTGTGTGCCTTATGAATCTTAGCCAGAAAAAAGAGTGAAATTAACATAGAGAAACTACCTTTTAATCTAAATGAAAAGTCATTTTTCCACAGCTGTATGTAAATACCCCTGCTGCTGGCAGCCTCACTTTTGGCCGTACTCTTTAAAGAACAACTCACTATTGAAGATGCTGGTGTTTCTAAGGCAGATCTGAGGCTTTTAATTTTCATATGGCTGGAATTGGCACTGTGGATGGTCAATATTGAAAAACGGTTTTTAGGGACTTCCCTGGTGACACAGTGGATAAGAATCTTTGTGCCACAGGTTTGATTCCTGCTGGTGATGAAAAAGGGCTTCCCTGGTAGCTCAGCTGGTAAAGAATCCACGTGCAGTGCAGGAGACCTGGGTTCAATCTCTGGACTGGGAAGATCCCCTGGAGAAGGGAGAGGCTACCCAATCCAGTATTCTGGCCTGGAGAATTCCATGGATTATATAGTGATGGTGATGAAAATACTGTTGGTGATGACATCACTTTTTAAAAAACATCTAGGGTGATTGCTGAGCCAACCAAAACATCAGGGTTAAACTGTGTTATCCCAGATAAATCCCACCTGTGACGTTTCCCATGACCACGGGCCTCCAGCCCCTCCTCTGCTATCTCCCTCCCACCGCACTCCTCACAGGCAGATGGATACTCACTGTCTCCTCCTGCGTTTCCCTCACACATTTTCGTTCACAAGTCCCCTTCCCCAGGAGAAAAACACATTCTCCTAAGCTTCTTTTAGGGTGATAGAAGTGTTTTGTATAGTGATTTTGGAGGTGATTTCACAAGTGTACACACCTGTCAAAACTCATGAAATTGTACACTTCAAACAGGAGCAGTTTATATTATATGTAAATTAAACCTCAATAAAGTTTTTTTCATGCACTGCAGAGAATTTAATGAAACTGTGTGTGGAATCATGTCTTTATATGTTGGACTAAGGTAGCTGCCCACTTGAGGGACTTCCCTGGTGTCCAATAGTTAAGAATCCACCCTGCAGTGCTGGGGACATGGGTTCGAGCTCTGGTCAGGGAACTAAGACCCCACATGCTATAGGGCAAGTAACCCTATACTTGCCACACACCACACACCACAACCAGAGAGCCTGCACACTGCAACAGAGATGCTTTGTGCCACAGCTCAGACCTGACAGAGCCA
The DNA here is from genome assembly GCA_006410875.1 of Neotragus pygmaeus. NCBI lineage: Eukaryota > Metazoa > Chordata > Mammalia > Artiodactyla > Bovidae > Neotragus > Neotragus pygmaeus. Next base: position 2,173,601 of record SJYV01009798.1, read on the forward strand.
AATAAAGCACTTTTTTTTTAAAGTATCTAATTTGAAAAGTTTTATGACAGTAAAAGAAAATAATAAATATTGATTTCCTGAGTAAAGAGCATTTTTATCAGTCAACAAAATTTTAGCTTGTTTCCTGAGAGAATAAGGGGTTCTGTTTCTCATAACTTGAGGCAGAATAATTTTTAAATCTCCCATTTGTATATAATTTGGTTTGCACTTCTCTGTCTTTGAAGGTATTTTTTTATGTTTTAAAGAAATTTAAGGTACTTTGTGACATATCAGTGTTCAGAATTGAACATTAAGAGTGTTTCTCCCATGTAGCTGGTTTCTGGTTGTTTTCTGCATTTGTGGGTTAAATCCATAGATAAGCAATAGAAAGCCATGAGCAGGGCAGTTTCATTTCATTTCCTGCCACTTGTCCTCGGGAAGTCACTCGCCCACTTCACACCTGATTTTCTGACTCTAGAAGACGTTGGTGCTCGGCCACTGTTTGGTGTGAGCTGTGACATTCATGCTCTCTGGGCCAGTGGAGTCGTGAGTGCCCAGTGAATCCCGTGGCTGCTGGAGTGTGTAATATTGTCTTTCTTCCCACAAATCCCAGGCCTGATGCTGACGGCTTGTTATTCTGCCACAGGGGACCATCAGCGTTGGCATCGATGCCACTGACCTTTTTGATCGCTATGAGGAGGAGTACGAGGATGTGTCCGGAAGTGGCTTTCCACAGATTGAAATTAACAAGATGCACATATCACAGTCTATTGAGGTAAAGCACACAGACACGTCTCCCAGTGCAGGGGGGCTTGCGGGGGGGTTGCTTGGGTTAATGAGGTGCAGCACAATGCACAGCTGGAATGAAAGTCTGCTCAGGGTTTTCTCATCTTTATTCATGAAAGGATGCAGTTAGCCACTTGAAAAAAGAATAGCTCCAGTCACAACCTTGTTTATCCTGCTTTCCTGACCCACATGTTAGCAGCATGAGTATGGGGTTGGGGGGTAGGGTGGCACTTAGCTTCAGGGTCTCGGGGATCTCCAGCAGGTGGTGGAGAGCCACCACCATGCTCATGGTCTAGGAGAAGTGGGAGCCAAAGTCATGATGATTTTAGGAGCAAAACCAGATCTCTGGGAAATTCCAGGAATGGGTCTTAGTTTGAAGGTACATGCTCCTATGTGCTGAGCCCTGGGGTCACTGAAGTGTCATCTCTCTGGCCGATGTTGGGACATGGCAGTGTTGGGCCATCTGCTGACGATTACAGCAGGTCTCTGCCCCTTCAGCTTATCCATTTCTGCTCAAGTGCATCATCCTGGAACGTGAAGTCCCAACTCAGGGAAACTCTCCCCGTCCTGGGGCTTTCAGTTAGTCAGTGCGGCCGCAGGCAGGACTGGGGAGTCGTGGACGTCCCCATGGGTGATGCCAGCATGGAGCCTGATGCCGAGGGGACGCTGGAAACCAGCATCTAGCCCTACATTGCTTCTGGTTTTTCGGAATTTGCACGTTCAAGCTTTTGCCAAACCTGACCGTGGTGGCCAGGTGCCATTCAATGGCACAGTGGGAGAGGGGTGCGGCAGGCCCACATCCTGCCCACTCCAGCTGTAGACACGCCTGTGCTTCTGGCCTCACACCTAGGGCGCATTGGGCAGACTGCTGTCCTCAGCACTTCCGGTTACTTCGATTACTGTATTACTGGCTGATATCATTTCCTAGGCACCCCTGACAGCTTCAGACACAGCCATCCTCTCTGGAAGCCTCTCAACCCAGAATGGGAATGGAGGGGGTTCCATTAACTTCGCGCTCAGACGAGTCACTTCTGCGAAGGGCTGGGGAGAGGTAAGCACGCCAGCGGGGGGTCAGGTTGTCAGCCACCGAGCCCACCCTCAGAATGACCTCAGTGGCCACATCAGATGTAACAGAGTGCAGCTGTCAAACTTGTATCAGCTGACGGTCCCCTCTAGAAACCTGTGTCTCACATCCGAGGGGCGCGCTGAGCCTGCCCGGCAGCTCACAGTCAGGACAGAGCAACAGGATTCCCCTGGAGCTGCCAGAAATCGGGAGACTCAGCGTCTCTGTCCCTTAAACAGGCCTGCAGGCCCTTCCTTTCTCCTGCACCGTTCGGAGGTGGGTCACCTCCGTCTCAGTGCGCTGCTTCACTGCTTGGCAGTCATTAAGCAGCCACTTCTGCCAAGCAAATTGAGCTGCATCAAATTAACATTGAGGAGTTGCCTTGAAAGTCACCCAGACTAGTAATGAGGCAGCCAGGATCGGCTGGACTTCACGGCTGTGAGAGCAGAGCCGCTGGTGGGTTTCACGTCAGACCCCCGAGAGCCATCTCCAGTCACCTGTGAGACCTGCAGACGGTGAGGCAGAGCAGATGGACCCTCACGGGAGCCAGCACTGCGTGGGCAGGGCCGAACCCGCCGGCAGAGGGCGGTGTGCAGACAGCTCCAGCTAGGGCAACGGGGACCAGGGGCCCGCAGCGCTGTCTGGGGAGGGGCTCCTTGAGGAGACTCACCTCATTGAAACCTGCCTCCTTTGGGTCTGTGCACATAGTCCTCTCCCTTTGTCAAAGGTTAAAATGAAATAATAAGAATCTTCCCGCCCCTACTTTTAGAGGCCTGGCAAGGGCTGGTGGCTTTGAATTAAATGAAGAAATTAGACCTTGGTTACTGCTGTGAGGTAGAACACTATTAATTCTTTTTTTTTTTTTTTTTTTGAACAGTTAGAATTTGGAGCTGGGGATCTGCAGGGGCCTTTATTTGGCCTGAAGCTGTTCCGTAATCTCACACCAAGATGGTAAGTATATCGAGATAAATGCCCTTTGGTGGTCTTTGTGGATTTAGACCAGAGCCTGTGTTTTTTTCTTGTCAGGTCATCTGGAGTTACCTTCTCTGACCTGCACGGTCACTGCAGGCAGACCCTGCCACACTGGGGGTCCAGGCGGTGTGCTTGGTGCAGACAGCACTGGATTGGGCAGTGGCGGGGGAGGGGTCTGCCCTTGTCCCAGCCTGGAGACAGGCCCTTCATGATCCTCAGGTTCCTGCTCTGTGGGGAAGGGCCCCTGCCTGGTCACGTGGGCTGTGAGGACCGTAATGGGAGGCACTGGAGGCAATGCACGCTCACAGGGAAGTGGATCCTGGTCTGAGTCTTTATGCACCAGTGGGTCATTTCTTTGTTGCAGAGAACAGTTTCGGGTTTGGAATGGGGCTTTACCAAGCAGTGAGGCAGGGAGTGAGGCGGCCTGTCAGTCTGTCTCTCTGGCAGCTTTGTGTTGGGCCAGAATATTAAACTGCCCCCACCCCAGCTTCATCTTTGCTTTTGCAGTGATGTTGCACCCCTAGGACTGTCCATTATAGGACACACGTGTTCTTATTCCCCATTAGGGGTACCTGTGTGAGCTCAGGTAGAAGAACTGGGTGGAGGATAAACAGCTCGTTCATCTGGTGACTGAAACGCAGCTGAAGGAGCCCTGGAAAGGAGCACATGTCTGAAAAGAAAAGCAGGGCTTCCCTGATGGCCCAGAGTTTGGGCATCTGATCACCAGTGCAGGGGACGGGTTCAGTCCCCGGTCCAGGAAGATCCACATGCCACGGAGCCGCTGAGCTCACAAGCCACAACTACTGAAGTCCATGCTGTAGAGCCTGTGCCCCATGATAAGAGAAGCCACCGCAGTGAGAAGCCCGCATACCGCAGCTAGAGTGTGTGCCAAGTCGCTTCAGTCAGGTCCAGCTCTTCGCTACCCTGTGGACTGTAGCCCACCAGGCTCTTCGAATACGGGAGTAGGTTACCATGCCCTCCTCCAGGGGATCTTCCCAGCCCAGAGATTGTAGCATCTTTTTAAAAAAAGAAAAAATAGTATTTCATCCCCAGTCAGATGTTCATCTACGAGCCTGCCTTCAGTTCCTGGTAAAGGCAAATGTGCTGTGTGATGCACAGAATGAGTGGTGTCTTGAGAGAGGGCATGGCTTCTTAACAGGTGGAGCTGGAAGCTGGTGGAGATGAGCAGAGTCCCTTGCAGAGATGAGGGGGACTTCCAGGCAGAGGGTGTAGGGTGAACCGGATGTCGTGGCTCGGGGACGCCCCCATGGTTTATCTGGCCTCTGCTCTGGGACTCGGACCCACTGGGTCTGGGATGGATATAGGGATTTAGGCTTTTAACCAGAACTTCCGGTGGGTAGTATGTATCCATATCAGCGTTGTCCTAGCCTTGTCTGCTTAGGATGTCACCACCCATGCTGAAGCTTTTGCGGGTCTGGAATTGAATTTCATCATGGTGCCTGGTTTATCAGACTTGGGATCATGAAGATTTATAGAAAGAATACTAGCTAATTAATGCTCTTATGGGTGCCTGAGTCCCAGGGTCAAATTATTTCCAAGTCCAAACTGGTGACTGTTGTTGGGTGTGGAATCCGCCCAGAGCCCGGCAGGCAGCCTGTGGGATGTTCTCAGTCTCCCCGGGCAGTGCCTGCCTTACTGCTCTCTCCCCAAAGTTCGTCTCTCTCCAGGACACGCTCCGTAAGAACACGAAATCAGATTACTTTGATTAAGCAGAGATCTCATTCTTTATGTTTTGATTTTTTTTTAATGTTGCTGCCTGACATCTCAGGGTGACTTTTATCTGTACTCTATCTGCTTGCCCCCCAACTCCAGATCCCACTCTGGCCAGAGCGGAATAATGGGGCCTCTGGCTGGTGTAGCTGGAGTGTCAGATAAATGAGGGCAGACTTGGGTTGGGGGCCCTGTGGAGAGCAAGGGGTTGGTTCCTCATTTGTCTAGTCTTGGGAAAAGTTTTGCATGCACAGGAGCAAATGTCATCAGTTACTACTTGTACTATTATTTTAGTGGCAAAAGCGAGACACAGACACCCAGTGGAGAGTGAAAGTGAAAGTCTTAGTCACTCAGTTGTGTCCAGCTCTTTGCAACCCCATAGACTATAACCTGCCAGGCTCCTCCATCCATGGGATTCTCNTATTATTTTAGTGGCAAAAGCGAGACACAGACACCCAGTGGAGAGTGAAAGTGAAAGTCTTAGTCACTCAGTTGTGTCCAGCTCTTTGCAACCCCATAGACTATAACCTGCCAGGCTCCTCCATCCATGGGATTCTCCAGGCAAGAATACTGGAGTAGGTTGCCATTTCCTTCTCCAGGGGATCTTTCTGACCCAGGGATCAAACCCAGGTCTCCTGCATTGCAGGCAGACTCAACTGTCTGAGCCAGTGGGGAAGAGCTTAGGAAGGAGAAAAACTAAACAGGCATCCATCTAGTGAGGGCTGCTCACTGGAGACCAGCTGTTTGCTCATCTTTAGTAAAGTTCTGTGAATCCCTTTGTTACTGAAATGAAATACGCCTATTTAACCAGAAGGTGGGGCTGACTCCCTTGGAAACGGAACTTCGCAGGCCTTACAGAGGGCCAGTTTCCTAGCTTTTCAAGCAGGTTCAGTCGTGTTGTGTGGCTGTGGGTGCACATCAGCCTCACACGGCAGCTTTGAAAACTACACTGATGCCTGCCCACTGCCCCCCAGAAAAATGACTCCCTTGGTCTGGGGTGGGCTCTGGGTGAGGGGCACTTAGACATGGCCTCGCGTTAGCCCCACTCGGCCAGCTTTTCCATGCCGAGTCTATCAGTCAGCACACCTGGGGTGGAGCCTACAGGTGGTTCTGACTTGCAGCAGGATTTGACCTGCTGGTTTAGGAATGCAGATGCATGGGTGCCTCTGTGGTTGTGGCTGCAGTTGGAATGGGATGGGGTAGGGGGATAAGTAGGAGAAGGCAATGGCAACCCACTCCAGTACTCTTGCCTGGAAAATCCCATGGACAGAGGAGCCTGGTAGGCTGCAGTCCATAGGGTCACTAAGAGTCGGGCACGACTGAGCGACTTCACTTTCACTTTTCACTTTCATGCATTAGAGAAGGAAATGGTAACCCACTCCAGTGTTCTTGCCTGGAGAATCTCAGGGACGGGGGAGCCTGGTGGGCTGCCGTCTGTGGGGTTGCAGAGTCAGACACGACTGAAGCGACTTAGCTGCAGCAGCAGGGGGATAAGTGGACAGAGTCCCCAGATCACCCTCCTGCCCCCTTGCGGGGAGCCTCCTGGGAAGCCGTGGGAGTGATGCTGAGCAGGGTGGGGACTGGCGTAGAGGACGCAGCCAAGCCTGGCAGCAAGCCCGGTGTCATCCAGGGCCCTTTCTCTGTGTATCCCCTCAGCTTTGTGACGACACACTGTGCCCTGCAGTTTTCGTCCCGTGGCATCCGGCCGGGCCTCACCACCGTCCTGGCCCGGAACCTGGACAAGAATACAGTGGGCTACCTGCAGTGGCGCTGGGGCGTCCAGTCAGCCATGAACACCAGCATCGTCCGGGACACCAAGACCAGCCACTTCACCGTGGCCCTGCAGGTGAGGACAGCTCGGGGGATCCTCCTCCAGTCCCTTGCCCCCCACCCCCAAGTCCACTGCCTGCAGGGCCAAAGGCAGGTTCTATCCATCCGCCCTCAGGAGCTGAAACAGGGTTGTGCTCAGGCTCCAGGGAAGCTGTGTTCCACCCATCATAAAGTGAGAGGTCTTCTCCACTGAAGGCCACAGGATCAGGGTAGGGATGCCATGGTGGCTGGGCAGGAGCTCAAGTGAGAACGCATGCTCGGGTGCAGGAGTTTTTATTTTTCCTGAGAAGTCAGAAGACTGGGTTTTTAAGTGGAATCTCCCAGTTTGTAAAGATCAGCTCCAGGTGGATTTTTATACACCCTGTGGGACAAGCGCCCTGCCCCGGACAGTGCTCGACCGCCGGGTGGGGCAACCCCCTCCGCTCAGTCTCAGCTGCCTTTTCTCCCTCCACCTCCCCAGCTTGGAATCCCTCACTCCTTCGCACTCATCAGCTATCAGCACAAATTCCAGGATGATGACCAGACCCGCGTGAAGGGGTCCCTGAAGTGAGTGCTGGCCAGGCCGACGCGGGAGTCCACCTGGTCTGTGCCATCGGGCGCCTGCTGGGGTTAATGTGCGTCTCCCTTGTGAGGCCGTGGGACTTGCTACCCTGGCATCCCACCCTGAGGAGCTCGGCATCTAATGTCGGACTCCTCTCCGGTCATTGACCAGGGGTATCTGTCCTGAACATCCTCCCCACGGGTGGTGGGAGGGCGAGGGAGTTGGCGATGGGAGCCTGGCCTCTATCCTGGGTGACGGCTGCCAGTGGTGATAGGGTTGGTGAGGGAGCAGGAGCAGGGGGCCTGGCTGGCTCACTGGTCCGCTCCTTGCAGGGCCGGCTTCTTCGGGACGGTGGTGGAGTACGGAGCAGAGAGGAAGATCTCCAGGCACAGTGTCCTTGGGGCAGCTGTCAGTGTTGGAGTCCCACAGGGCGTTTCCCTCAAAATCAAGTAGGTTGGACTCGGGTCCTTCTGGCCAAGGGTTGTCTTGCACCTGGTAACTCATCTGAGCTTCACCTACCTTAAGAAAGAAAGAGCCTTTGCTTAGAATTCCATTAGAAATGCGCTCACTTCTGTCTGGGGTGTGTCAGCAAACGACGAGTCCAGAAACCCGACATTCTGTCAGTAAGGCCAAGTCTCTGCTTCAGAGAACTTCCTATGTCCGCCTGCCCCTACTTGCCGCCCCTTCCCTGAAAGGCCCTGGGGCGGCCCCACACATCCGCTCACCCACACGCCCCACAACTCAGCGTGGCATGTACTTCATGGTCTGCAGGGCAGGCAGCATCGGGCTCTCTGTGCCAGATCCTCCCACCTCGGTGGCCCAGCTGGTTGCCTCTAAACGGAGGCCTCGCTGTCAGACCCTCGGCTGCTCCGACCTCCTGGCTTCACCACTTTTGGGCTCTGTGATGCTCACACAGCTCTCAGGGTTCCAGCTCCAGCCCGTGCATCCCTCATCCTTCCCTACACCTCTCCTTGGGGACCTCACAGTGTCACAAATGTTGCACCTCCACTCCCGTGCTCCCCCGCCCTCGGTCATGTGCATCCTTCACAGCCTGCTGGGCCTGGAGTCCGCCCCCTCTCGGCACCTCAAGCTCCATTTTTCCACCAGTGCTGGCCAGAAAGCCGGGAGTGAGTCTCCCAGTGAGTCTCCCAGTCTCCCAGCTTAACATCCTCTCTCCTCAGAAAGCACATCCTCAGTCTGATCGCTTCTCACAATGTCTGAGGCCACCATCTCCGGTCTGAATTACTGCTCATGTCCTCCTGACCAGTCTCCTCCCTCGGGACACTGCTCTCCATAGACTTTTAAAATCTAAGCCAGTGTCTCACAGCCTTCTGCTTAAGGCCCTCAGGGACTCCCTCAATTCAGGGCAAATCGGCCCCCTCAGAGCCCACAGGATCGAGCCCCTCACTCTCCTCTCTGCCCCCCACCCGACCCTATTCACTCTGGCCTCCAGGCTGCTCCGGGAGCACACCAAGCCCCTCCTGCTTCTGGGCTTGGCTGGCGCCTGCTGCTCCCCAGTCCCCAGGGAGCCACGCGGCTGAGTCCTTCAGGTCTCTGCTCACGTGTCACCTGATTGCCAGAACTCTCTCTCATCGCCCTGTTAGAACTGGTGGCCCTCGCCTTGCCCCGAGCTCTCCACTTCCCCTTTCCCCATCTCTTACTCTCCATGGTACCTTCTCCATCTGACAAGCCATCCATCCCTCGCCACCCCTCATTCAGAGCGCCGTAACTCAGTCCATTTTGTCTGTTCTCTGTGCTCCTGCCACCAAGGACACAGCCTAGCACTGAAGAGGGACCCTGAGCACACGAGTGAGAAGAAGCAGGCCACAGCTCGGCTGTGGAGCCAAGGTCAAGGCAGGCCCCCATAGCCACAGCTGGCGTCAGGCCCTTCTCTAACCTGAAACGTGAAGATGCCCGGGATTTAATAAAGAACACGGAGCCGGCAGATTTCTGCATTCCAATCCCTTCTCCCTCACCTTCCACATCGGGCCCTCCAGTGAGGCACCGTCCTCTGTTGTAAATGGCTCCTCCCCGGCAGAAGTCACCTTACACAGTCTGAACTGAATTCCTGTCCCAAGGATGCCAGCCTGCCTCTTTGTCCATAGGCTGCATTGTCCGAGTTATATTGGTAAATATAACTGGAAGGCAGTTCAGTTCAGCAATAGCAGCTGCTCTTTGCTAACTTATATTGTATTTATTTGACAAATCACACTAATCTTTGAATGTTAAACCAACCTTACATTTCCTGAGGCAAATTCCACTGGATCATGACATATGATACTTTATTTATATTGCTTGATTTGCTGATGTCTTACTAAGAATTTTTGAATCTTTGTTTTTAAGGGATGCCAGTTATAATTGTCTTTTTATTATGTATTTATCAGGTTTTGGACCAAGGTATGCCAGCCCGATAAAAGAGTTAGGAATTATGCCTTCCTCTGTTTTATGAAAGAATTTGTATAAGAATGGTCTTGGTTGTTTTTCCCCCCCTAGTTTCATAGAGTTTAGCAGTGAAATCAGCCAAGCCTGAGTTTTCATTATAGGAAGGTTTTTGATAGTGAATTCAATTTCTTTCATAAATACAGGGCTTCCCCAGTTTTCTGGTTCATCTCTTTTTTTCTTCCTTTCCAGTTTTCAGTTCAATTCAGTTCAATCACTCAGTCATGTCTGACTGTTTGCCACCCCGTGAACCGCAGCACACCAGGCCTCCCTGTCCATCACCAACTTCCGGAGTCCACCCAAACCAATGTCCATCGAGTCAGTGATGCCATCCAACCATCTCATCCTCTGTCATCACCTTCTCCTCCTGCCCTCAATCTTTCCCAGCACCAGGGTCTTTTCCAGTGAGTCAGCTCTTCGCATCAGGTAGCCAAAGTAGCGGAGTTTCAGCTTCAGCATCAGTCCTTCCAATGAACACCCAGGACTGATCTCCTTTAGGATGGATTGGCTGGATCTCCTTGCAGTCCAAGGGACTCTCAAGAGTCTTCTCCAACACCACAGTTCAAAAGCATCAATTTTTCGGCACTCAGCTTTCTTTATAGTCCAACTGTCACTTCCAGTTTTCCTGAGATATAATTGACCAAACAGTGCTTTATAAGTTTAAGGTGTATGGCATAATGATTTGACTTACATACGTCATGAAATGAGTATCACAGCACATTTAGTGAACATCTACCATCTCATGTAGATACAAAATTAAAGAAATAGAAAAAAAAATTTTGTTTTCCCTTGTGACGAGACCTCTCAGGATTTACCTGCTGTGTTTCATCTTGTTTTTTACATGTAAGTGCCATCACAGGTAGAGTGTAAAGGACATCTCCATCGTTCCTCAAAGGCCCTCAGGCCCCTGTGTGGTCTCCCAGGTGTCAGCAGCCCTGGTGTGCCTTTGCTCCCTATATTTTTGCCTTTTTCCAGGATGCCACATAATTGGAGTCATCCAAAGTGAAGCCTTTGCTTCTTTCAGGAGCATCATGCATTTGAGATAATCCACACTTTTGCAGGCATCAGCAGTGTGGTCCTCCTTGTTGCTGTTGGGTGCTACATGGCATAGATGTGTCACGGTTTATCTGTTGTGTAAATACTTCACTTGCTTCCAACTTCAGGAAGTAACAAATTAAGCCAGTACAGACATTCATATTCAAGTTTTTTTGTGAACACAAGTTCTCATTTCTCATGGGTAAATACCCTGGTGATCTGAGTCGTGTGGGGGGCTGTGTTTAACCTCACAAGAGAGTCCCAAGCCATTTTCCAAAGCAGTGGTCTCATCTTCCTTTCCCACCAGCAGCTCTGAGAGTTCCAGTTCTTTTTTTTTTTTTAATTTCACCTGTTTTAGCAGGTGGTGTAGGTGTGTCCCATTGTGGTCCTCTGGATTCTCATTTACTTCCTGTCTGAGATGTTGACTGGCTTTTCAAGTGCTCATTTGACATCCATTTTATTTTTTTTAAGTGCAGTCTCTATCCATATCTTTTGTCTGTTTCATTATTGGGTTGTTGGAGTTCTCCTTTTAGCGTTGAGCATTCTTCATCATTTCTGGGGCTGCTTTCACTCCTGAAGGGCCATGTCACCGGGTGCAGAGTTCAGGGCTGATGGAGCTTCCTCTCAGCGCTCTCTCGGTGCTCTGCTCTCCTCTGGCTCCTCTGCTCCTGACAAGTCACTGGTCTTCTGAACCTTTATACTCTGATGTCTCTCTTGTTTATCTTCCCCCCTGGTTACTCAACTTTTTTTACTGTTGTTTCTCAGCACTTGAGTGTAGCTACACATGATTTTGTTCTATGTCTGCTGCTTGGGGTTTGCTAAATTTTTTGCTTCTATAAATTGATGTATTTATTTATGTAGAATTATTAAATTTGCAACTTTTAGGCCATTAACTCGTTAAATGTTAAATATTTAATATACTTCTTCCCAGCTGCAATGTTGCCCCAGACTCTGAGCTCTGATTCTTCAGTCCAGTAGGAGTGCATATTTCTTTGCAGTTTTAATCATCCTCTCCTCTCTGGGGCCCTAATTACTTCTGTGCTAAACCTCTGGTTTCTGAGGCTCTGCCCATTTGTCTTCAATCCTTTTTCTCTTTGTTCTTCACATTGGATCATTTCTACTAAATTCTCTTACTCTTCTCTCATCTCCAATCTGATGTTAAACCATCAATGAATATGTTATGTCTTTGAGCAGAATTTAAATAGTTGCTTTAAAATCCTTATCTGCTGGCTCCAGCATCTGAGATCGCTCTTTGTTATCTTTTTCTCATTGTATCTGGGTATGTAGCATAGTTGGTATTGTATTGTTAATTTTTGTTTCCTTTTAGAGAGTTTCCTTTTAAAATTTGGGTGAAGTCTGGCTGCAAACTTGGGCTTACCCATGTAGCAACAGTCAAAACACAGCACCAGGCATCCTTTGGGGATCTCTGGCACACTGAGAACTTGGGGCTTCCCTTTGGGGGGCCCCCCCTTCCCAGACGCAGTAGTTGCCCCAGACTCTGAACTCTGATTCTTCAATAGCACTACAGATTTCTTTGCAGTTGTAATCATCCATTGTGGTATAGACTGAGAATTGCCTTCAGGCTAAAGGCTGTTTTTTTTTTAAAAGTCCAGCAGCTCACCAGTGCCATTTGGTACTTCTGCCCTCGGTTGCTGTCTGGTCCCCGAGGGTGTGGGTCACATTAGTGGAGAGTTCACAGCTGATGTCTGTGGGGTGACTGGGCCGGTGGGAACCACTCAGCTGTCACTGAGAGCTGACAGGATGTCTGGAGGAGTGGCCGCCCCTGCCTCCCCGGGCCGAGTTTGCTCTGCTTGGGGGAGAGTTCTGCTTGCGGTCAGTGGGTATCGAGCCCTTTCTTCTGCCAGACCTAGGGGCCCACTCGGGGGACGACTGTGAGGCGTGCAGACTGGGTTCCACCTCCCCAGGTCCTGTGTGTCAAGAGGTTCTTTCCTGGGGCTGGGACGCCCGCGCCACACCCCGCCACCTTCCCTGGGAGCCTGACTCACATGGCACTCGGCTTTGTTCTGTTCTCAGGTTAAATAGGGCCAGTCAGACCTACTTCTTCCCCATCCACCTGACAGACCAGCTGCTGCCCAGTGCCGTGTTCTATGCCACCGTGGGGCCACTCGTGGTGTACTTCGCCCTGCACCGCCTGGTCATCAGACCCTACCTCAGGGCTCAGAAGGAGAAGTGAGTTCTCAGCACTGGCGGGTATGGGGCCAAACCGCCCTGTGCCCAGCTCCCCATCTATGACGTGGAGAGGGTAGCAGCCACCCCACAGGGCTGTGAGGGAAACCACCTAAGCTATAGGTGTGCAGTGCTCACTGCGGAGTCTGGTCACGTCAAGTCCTCAGTGAGTATTATAGTTGATATCAGTAGTAGTAGTACTACTGTTGGCGACACTTGGGTTAGCTTCTGTCTACCCACATTTCCTACTTTCAGAAAGAATTAGAGTTAGTTTATCAAACCGTTGGGACTATAAGCCATGAGCACAGAAATGAGAAGTCTTACTTTTTCTCATTCTAACCATTTCTTTGCCTGGCATTGAATTCAAAGAGATCAGGCTCTGAGTTCCTACAAACAAGGCCCATATTAACTACAGTCTTGGAAGTCATCTAGATGTAATTTATTTTGCAGTTTCTTAGAGATGATCCATTAACACAGCATTAAACCTACGAAGAGGTTTAACTTCATTACTTTACAATGATCTCATTTAATAGATCACTGAACTTAAGAGAGCTGGGGAGAGAGGAGCCCAAGGAAGGCTCCTGGGGCGCCTCCAGCCTCTGATTCAAGTTCGGGGTCCTAATTCCCCTTAGACTGAAGGCTTGGAGCAGAGGATGTGCTGGGCCAAGGCTGCCAGGACACATGTGTGCTGCCCAGGTCCCCGTGCTTTGCTGGGCAGGAAATACATGTATTTTATCACAAGGAAGTGTGCCTTGTCCCTGCCCAGGGCGTCCTGTGGTAATGCCTGGTTGGGGGCATCTCCTGAGATTCTCGCCCTCTCCCCCTCTCCTGAGATTACTGCTGCGAGGAGTCCTCCTCCCACTGAGGTCGGGGAGAGCCATATGGGGACCACAGGACAGCTATGCAGGCCTGGGACAAACAGATTTGCTTGAACTTTTCTTGGAATTAGTGTTTAAAGTTCTAGAACTGGGAACACAGTAAGATTTACAGGCTGTTTGCAGGGTGCAGGTCCAGCCTGGGGCACTGTGGCCTCCCGTGCTGGTAACCCCATGTTCCTCACACGTGGCTTGTGTCTTCCTCGCCTCAGGGAACTGGAGAAGCAAAGGGAAAGCACAGCCACCGACATCCTGCAGAAGAAACAAGAGGCAGAAGCTGCCGTAAGTGCTGTGTCACCGGCTCCCTTCCAGGCCTCTGCCCTGTGAGGATCTGAGCATGGACCTGCCTGTTGTGCAGAGCACAGGCTGCACCCATGTTCCCATCCTTTCTTGTCCACATTTCTTAAACCAGGGCTGCGGGGGGCATGCTTCACACCCTGCAGAGTGGTCTCAGGGGCCTTGGGTCTTGGGCTTTTCTTCCCCGACCACCTCCCTGGTCATCTAGTCTTTATGTTATTGCCTGTGGGATGCAGCGCTGGGAGCGTCTGTCTGTGCCCTGAAGAGTTGACCTTGTTACCCTGCAAAGACATAACTAGGTTTTTTAAAAAGTGGTGGGTGTTGTCCTCTTTGTTCCTGTGATTGAATTGTTTTTCCAAGACTGCAATAGCAGCGAGGTCCAGAGAAATGGACAAGCAGGACCTACGTGGCCCTGACTCTGATGGAGCCTAGGGAGGCCTTGATAGTAGCGTCCTTGTCCTCTGCAGGTTCGGTTGATGCAGGAATCTGTCCGAAGAATAATCGAGGCCGAAGAGTCCAGAATGGGTGAGCAGGCCTGGCCTCTCTGAGGACGGGGTGGGTGCTGGGTTCCCGCAGGAAAACATGGCTCCTGCCTGCAAAGGGGTTGCCTGCCAAGGCTGCCCTGCTCTGACCAGGCCTGTCCTCAGGGCTTATCATCGTCAACGCCTGGTACGGGAAATTTGTCAATGACAAGAGCAAGAAGAGTGAGAAGGTGAAGGTGATTGACGTGACCGTGCCCCTGCAGTGTCTGGTGAAGGACTCCAAGCTCATCCTCACCGAGGCCTCCAAGGTGGGTGCTCGGGATAGATGAGAGGTGCATCTGGGGAGGAGGGACCCTCCAAGGGGCCATGTCACTGCAGCAGAACCCGTCATGCTGCCACGTTCCCTGTGCGGGATGCGGCCCAGGACCCAGGTTACAGCCACACTGGAGCGGCTGACTTCATCCAGCCAGCCAGCCACTCATTTGTCCGTCCATCCATTCGTCCATCTGTCCATTCATTTATTGCCAACTGTTTTTTGAGACCCTACTGTGTGCCAGTTACAGCAGCAAACAAAATATACCTCCTGCCTTTGGGAGCTCACACCCTGTGCCTTGCCTGGTTCCAGAAGGAGCGGTCTGCCTGTAGTACGCCGGAGGCTCGGGGGGGCCAGGGTGTGAGCCAGAGGTGAATTAAAGCACCGAGGAGCTCAGGCAGAGCGCCCTGGTCCCTGAATGGGTTCCTGGTCTTGCATCCTCGGCAGGGCTTCCTTGAAGATGGAGAGTGTTTTAGTGTGGCAGTGGGGCAAGTATAGAACTAAGTAGGCAGCTTGTTAAAATCCTCTTTGCTGTACTCAGGCTCCCAGGTTTGCGTCCTTAGTGGGCAGTGTCAACGCTGCCTCTCCGGGCAGATACAGACGACAGCGCCACTGGGCTTCAAACGCCCATCTCCAGTGAGAATCTGTCTGTTGCAGGCTGGGCTGCCCGGCTTCTATGACCCGTGTGTGGGTGAAGAGAAGAACCTGAAAGTGCTTTACCAGTTCCGCGGGGTCCTGCATCAGGTGATGGCGCTCGACAGCGAGGCACTCAGGATACCAAAGCAGTGTGAGTAGCTGCCCCTGGCTGTCACCTATCCTTGCCTACAGACGGGCCTGGGGACGTCAGTGCGGGGGGCGACAACTGCCTGCCTTCCATCCTTGGCCGGGGAGCCATAGACCTGGGCATCTTGACCTACACAGACCTGGGAAATGACGCCCTGAGGGAGGCGTCAGCCCTTTCCCAGGTGGAATTAGTGAGCTCTTGGAAACTGCAGCGGGGTGACTAGGTATGAGGCAGACCCAGCAGCTCCTGTGTGTTCAAGAACACAATGGTTCTTGGCAGCTCATCCTCTGCCCAGCTGCAGGCCAGGCTCTGGCCAGGCCCTGGTTGATCCCCGCTATGTGGAAAAAGTGCCTGGAAACAGTTGCCTTTAGAAGCACTGATTTTGTCTTTTCTTTTACAGCTCACAGAATTGATACTGATGGATAAACTACTTGAGAACCCAGATTCAAGAGGGGCTGCAAAAGAATTTCCCCAGGAGTCAACAGATTTTGGAAGCAGGGAAAAAAACCCACAATCAGATGTTTATTTTGTATTTGCATAGAAAGTGGCACGGGCTCAATTATGTGAAGGGACACACAGATGCCCCGAGGCAACCCCACCAGGACCGGAACCGCAGCTGGGCCCTAGTCTGTTCCCAAGGATCATGTACCCGCAGGGAAGGCCCAGCTTCCGGGCCCTCAGGGTCCCTCAGCCCGCTGAGCCACCCAGTAGCTCTCTGTCTGCCGTGAGGTATTTATGAACACCTCGCCCTCATGCCTGTGACCATGAGCTACCTTTCCTAAAATCCACACTGAACACAGAAAACAAAATGGAAGGAGGGAAGCCATTCCCAGGAGCAGAGTCTCTGGATCAAGTGAGCACCTGTTGAGTCACCTTCCTGCTGAAATGTGACTGCGTGAATCTGGACAGGATGGTGTGGGTTTATAAAATCTGCTTTTTACCTGAGAACGAGTGGCTTTGGGAATTAAGTCTCCTTCGTCCCCTCCCAGAACTTCTCAAGTCATTCCACTGGCACCTGGCTCGGGACAGAGGATGTCACTCTGGTCCCAGGAGCCACCTGTGTCCTCATGAGAAGCGCGTTGCCTCTGCCCTCCCCCACACAGATCAGTCCAGGCAGCCTGGAGAGGTCAGAGTGGGTTCTGGCGGGCCCCTCCCTGCTCGCTGCCAGCCGGTGGCACTGCTGCTCCCACACCAGGTCAGTCCATCTCTGAGCTGCCTGTACCCATTTGGATGTCTGCTCCCAGGAACCCCTTCCTTCACATGCCTCTTTTGCGGATGCAGAATGTTTCAGGACCAGGCCCCTGCTGCCCAGCCTGGCTAGTGAACAGTCACCAGAGGGGCAGACGCCTGACTGGTGGGGGTTCAGGCTGCCTCCAGGCGGCTCCTGTTCAGTCAGGCCTTGCTCCTGACATCGGTACCGGAGAAGTCACTCACAATCCCCTTCCTCNCCCTGCTGCCCAGCCTGGCTAGTGAACAGTCACCAGAGGGGCAGACGCCTGACTGGTGGGGGTTCAGGCTGCCTCCAGGCGGCTCCTGTTCAGTCAGGCCTTGCTCCTGACATCGGTACCGGAGAAGTCACTCACAATCCCCTTCCTCCAGTGTTTAAAGGTAGTTCAGGTCGTCCAATTCTGTAATATTTATCTCCACTTACAAGTTCCGTGCAGGAGCTGCTGCTCTGAATGTAAATCGTGCAATAAGTGTCGAGTTAGTGGAGTCCGACCTTGGCCACAGCCTGTGCCCCTCCTGGCAGGCCGTCCCTCCTGTTGTTGAACAGGGACTGAACAGAGGACACGCTCTTACCACAATAAACCTTTCCTGAAAGCCGGGGGCAGTGTCTGTATGCATCTGTGTGTTCATTTTAAGAGCCAGCAGGCAGAGGGACTTGCCTCCTCACAGGCCTCCTCCCACTCTGATCTCGGGGTTCAAACTGTGAGACCTGACTTGAGGCTGGGGATATTTTCTCTGCCAGACATTTGCCTGAGAATTTTAAGAGTCCAGAGTTGAAATCACAGGCTAGGTGGTTTGGTTTTGTTTCGTTTTGTTTTTAATTAAAGGCAACTTTTTTGGGAAGTCAAAGATGGTGACGCCTTGCTAGCCCCTCAGCAGGAAACAGGAAGTAGTCTCCTCAGCTGTGACCATGCTCAGGAGAACTCAAACCAATGCTCACTTTTAAATAAAACAGGCAGCACGCGGGGTAGGAAGATACTTTATTACATTGCTCACTCATACTGGCCTTGCAGAGAGGTACTCCTGGGACAGGGCCAGCCGTCCAGGTGATGGAATGGACACCTCGCTGCCTTAGGGTCAGCTAGTGTCCCACATCCCCCCACCCCAACTGGGGCCCACCTACCCCTCAAGGACATGGTCTGCCACACTGGCCCAGGGTGGTTCCAAGGATGCTCACCCAGCTTGTGCTAGAGAGGCAGCTGGGCTTTCACCTCCTGAAGGGAGAGCCAAGGTGTCCTGTTCAGGGCCACAGCCTCCTCCCCACCTGGGGCCACCACACTCCCACCTGAGGCGGTGCTGGCCTGAGGGTCAAAGTGGGACCAAAAGGTCCACAGCCAGAGAGTCTGGAGACCATGGCCCCTCCTCTCAGAGGCTCACACAACAGGGCCCAGCAGGCAGCTCAGCTCTGCTGCCCCAGCCGAGGCCTGGCCTGGAGTCCTGGCCGCCCCGCAAGGCGTGCACGCAGCTGGCTGCACATCCTCCGCATCACCAGCCTCTGGGCCTTCAGGCGCCTGCGGAGCTTTTCGTTCTCCTTCAGAGTCAGGAAGAGTTTTTTTTTAAGGGCATCTAAGTCCAAAAGGGCATAGCTGTGATCGGACGGCTGTGTGGGGAGGCGCCTCTTCAGCTCTGGGGGGCTAGCTGGCTGACCAGGGACCCCAGAGGCTTCTGGTGTGTGTGGCGGGACCTGAGGACAGAGGTCAGTGAGGGACCTGAGGCCAAGGGGGCTCCCCTGACACCCAGAACTGCTGGGCTGCAGGTGTTCCGGGTAAAGTCTGAGGTCCAGGCTGGTACTCTGGCTCAAGCACCAGTTTTCTTCATTCTGTTGGAAGCAAATCCCCTCAGACTGAGACCAGTCCCGTGCTGCCTTCATGCCCAGCCCAGCCTCACCTGTGCTCCTGGGCCTCCAACCTCAGGGGGCGGCTGCAGCGCTTCAGCTGTCGTGTCCATCTTCCTCCCCAGGCCACACTCCCCGGAGCCCTGCTCAGGGAGGACCTGGAAAGAAAGGGCGGAGCTGGCCGTTCAGGGGTCCTCCCCAGCTGCTACTTATCCTGCCAGGAGTCCCTTCACACCACACAGGGGCTATCAGGGCACCAGCAGGACAGCCAGCCTCCTACACAGCCTGAGGCCAAACCCTTAGAAACGAGCAGGAGCCAGACTTGTGACTGGCTGCCACTGCTTGATACTGAACAGGGAGGAGGCAGGGACGGCTTCGGCTTCTCCTCTACAAAAACGGTATCCAAACCCCAGCGTGTTTGGAAAGCATGATGAGCTCCAGTGGGCCGGCCTGGCGGGAAGGCGCAGCAGCTCCGTTGAACACTCGTGACCAGCAGNAGGAGGCAGGGACGGCTTCGGCTTCTCCTCTACAAAAACGGTATCCAAACCCCAGCGTGTTTGGAAAGCATGATGAGCTCCAGTGGGCCGGCCTGGCGGGAAGGCGCAGCAGCTCCGTTGAACACTCGTGACCAGCAGGGCAGACTCACCTTTCTCTCCCCAGAGGTGGTGTCTCCACTCCGGCCAGTAGGGTCCGTGTTCTCCCTCACCAGCTGCAAGAGACACAGAGCTGCTGTGGACAGGCCCCGGGGTGGGCACAGGAGATCTGCACCAGGGGGTCCATCAGGCCTCACCTGCCTGTCCCCATGCTCAGCACAGCCCAGCTCTCCTCTCACCATCCACCAGTGCCCCTCCTCCACAGTCCCCAAACCTTGGGTCAGAAACCCACTGAAGCCAAGCACTAGAGGCAGGACCACAAACGTCTCCCTCAGGGTTAACATGTCATCATTGACAGTGGAGCAGTTTCCTACAAATGCCACGAAAGTCATCACCCTGACTGGACAGGGCGGGGGGAGGGTTCCTGATCCACGATGGGAGTTTCAGGTCAGTGAACTGTAATTTCCAGAGCCCCCCGGTACCACACCCCTGCAGTCCACAGTACTGTGCTACGCACCTTATGTGTGTTAAAACAGCAGGTCTCAGGGTAAGTGTTCTTACCATGATAAAACAAAAGGCCTTCCACGTTTAAAAGAAAGAACCAACAGCTCCTGCATTAAGCAGCTACTTTGTGCCAAGCAATGTTCCTGGACATGGGAATAAAAGCCAAGGAGCAAAGCCCAGCCCTCAGGGAGCGTCCCCTGGGCAGATGCTCAGAGCGGCCAGAGTCTGAGGAGCAGGAGGGGAGGTATGGTGGCAGGGACCTGGACTTGGGGAGGCCGCGTGATCAGGACAATGATCGAGGGCAGAGGCCTAATGCCCCACAGCCTGGAGCTCACGGTCCCCACTGGCTCCCTTCTCCCCTTCCTGATACCAGTGTGAGCATCTGCAGGTCTTCTGTCTGCTCTACCTCTGCTCTGCCTCCCAGGCTCCAGCCCGTGCCCCGCTCCGGCCCTCCCTCTGGGACTCATGGCACAGTAAGGATTTGTAAAATTCACTGTGACCATCTCAGGGCTCCAGCTCCAACTGTCCTGTTGTATCCCCTCCTGGGCCAAACCCATACATCCTGCCCCACCAGACATGTCGTGCACACATGTCGTGCACAGGGCCGTCTCCTCAGGGAATCAGGGATCCCTCTAACCCCCAGATCACCTCCTTCTCAACCCAACAGGTCTCCAAAGTTGGCCTGCTCCATCTTCTCATCATGACACCCACTTTTGGCTCAGGCCACCGTGACCTCTGAATGCCACAGTGGCCTCTGAACCAGCCTCCAGAGGGCACCTTCCGAAGTCACGTCCCTCCCCACCGGCCTCCCCGCAAAAACCCACCTCCTGTCCAGGACTTCCCTGGTGTCCCAGTGGTTAGGGCTCTGTATGTCCACTGCAGGGGGCAAGGGCTCAATCCCTGGTTGGGAAACTGAGATCCCTGCACGTCAAGCCCTCCGCCCCTTTGAAGAAAACCACCGCCCATCCAGGCCTGTCACCACCTGGCCCTGCGCCCTCCACAGGGCCTGAGCTGCTCCTGAGCACGCCCAGATCCTGCCCCCACCAAGCCTCGCTCCGCTGTCCCTGTCCCCCTCCAGCACTCTACCACCATTGTCCTCCTGTGCCCTGGACAGGAAAGTCCTCCCTCACCTCCCTCGAGCCCAAGTGAGGCCCCACAAAGTGAAGCGCAGAAAGAAGCAAGCTCTTGGCCCCCTCCCCATCAGCTGCTTCCGTACCACCCATCATGAAGTGACTTGTTTTTCAGGCAGCTTTGAACTGCAGATTTCCTGAAGCTCAGGTCCAGGTGGGGGCCCTGGGCTTTGGACCTAGGGGCCTGACAGTTTTCAGCCTCTGCTGACCCCGCGGACGACACCGGTGCCCACCCCACGGCCATGCACCTGGGGGGGGCCCTGGAAGGCGAACACTGTAGGCACCGCGTTGTGCTTCAGGTTCTTGCGGTTCCCAAAGGCGCTGAAGCACTCGGGCCGGAAGTGCTCGGAGCAGATGACCGTGTGCTGCTTGGGCTCGAAGTCGCCCCGGCCGATGTTCAGCACCCATTCCTTCAGCAGCTCCGGGCGGCTGAACGGGAACCTGGGAGCACAGCAAGGAGGCACGAGGGACTTGCGGGGCTAAACATACACCTTCAGGGTCCCAGGGACCTTCGGCATCCCTGCCCAGCACTGTACTGGACAGCCTGGAAAACTCAATAGCCTTGTCCTGTGTTTAACAGGACATATCCTTCCGTGTCAGGAAGCTCCCCTCGTGGCTGCTGACAGCACCCTTAGTAGGATACCTGAGACCATGAACGTGGCCAGAGCCTCAGTGAGGTGCTCCCAGAGCCACAGCTGCCAGGCAAGCCTCCATGCCTGCTCCTGTGTGGGGAAGCAGGCGGGGAAGTGACCCCACCCTCTCGGAACCTAGAGTCTAGAGCAAGGAGTCCGCCAGTACACCAGACAGTCACAGCCCATGCAAGAACAGAATAGAGAGTGGTTGGGGAAGGCCACCTAGGAGGCGACGCGGGAGCAGAGGCTGCAGAAAGTGCGGCACAGAACAGCAACACGGGAGCAGCAGGAAGAGCAAGTGCAAAGGCCCGAGGGTGTGAGGAACCAACGAGGCAGCCCTGGCCGACACAGAGCAAGCAGAGGACGCAGGCCACTGTCGGAAGGGGGTTCCTGGAGGCTCAGGCCAACGTGGAGCTGGACAGGGTGATGAGTGGCAGATCTGGGGTGCATCATGAAAGCCAGGTAGAGAAGTCTGCCTGTGGACTAAGAAGCAGAGGAAGGACTTTCAAGTGCTAAGATTGTGGGGGAAGGGCAGGTTGGGGGGAGCGGTCAGCAGTTTGGTTTTATTAATACACATGAGATATTAAATTTCAGATGCCTTTTAGATGTCCACGTGCTGAAGCTGAATGGCAGGGGGGCAAGAGTTGTCTGGAGTTGTCACCACGCGGGTATCCCCATGAAAAGGTGGCAGGGCCGTAAGTCTGGGTGAGATGGCTGCCCTGGGGGGCCAGTGTGGACAGGGATGGGGCAGCTGCATGGCCGGCACCCTGAAGTGCTCCAACATCTGTCTGGAGTTGGAAATAAGCAGAATCTACCCAAAAAGACTGAGAAGGGACACTGTGGCAAAGGAAAAGACTGAGAGGTGTCCCAGAAGCCAGGTGGTAGATGGCCTCAAGGGGCCAGCAGTTTATTGTGTCACACGCTGCAGAGAAGGGCCGCTGGNGGAGTTTGTCAACAATGAGAGCAAAAATGCATAACGACCACACACCCCCATGTTCGGCTGGACCCAAACCCGCTGCGCTTGGGTGTGCAGTCCACCTCCACTGCAGAGACCACGGCTCCAGCAGCAGCTCTGGCCAACGAGGATTTTATTCAGTCACTGGCTATGTACAGTTTATACCTTGGACAGCTGGTCCTTTCGTGTAGGCACCTGAACGGCAGGGGTCTGCCCGTGCTGGAGCTAAGAGTCCTGTGCTCAACTAAGACCAGGGCCAGCAGGCCAGCAGGCCCACAGTCCCTTCCAACTCCTCGCCCTCCAGCAGTCAGTCCAGAAACAGCTTCCGGGAGCCCATTCGGGACCGGTTGGATCGGCGGATGTCAAACTTGGAGTCCCGGCACTTTTGGCAGACAAACACTTCCGGAACGTTGGACTTCCGGATCTTTGCACAGGACAGGTGGATCCAAGTGTGGCACTCGTTGCACTCTATCATGGGGCGGCCAGCAAACGGCTTCATGCAGAAGCACGTGACCAGGTCCCAGGAGTCGTCATCTGAAAGCAGAGAACCATGTAAGAGGGGAAAAATTTCTCACAACACCCCCAATCAGAACCCCTCCCATCAAGAAAGCCACTCTCCAAAGGGACTGAGCAGCTGAGCTGCAGTGAAACCAATTTCAAGTTTCAGGGTGATACTTCCTGCTCTGAAAATGCACATATGCACAAAAAAGCACTGAAATGTGTGGTACGACGAATCCCCACAAGGTGGTTACTCATGAGCTATGTTATTTTCACATTTTGAGGCCTGCTCTGGAATGTTCACTGTCTTCAGCTATGATCACCCCTTCCTAAACATCTCGGCATCCGCCTTCTCACACCCTTTCCCTTGAAGGTGGTGGGGTATGCTCCCATCCTCTTTCAAGGAAGGAACCACTGCATCGAGACCCCGCACCTCACAGCAGGCGCATGCCCAGGGATTGAACCCACAACCCCTGCAGCGGAAGGGGAAGGTTAGGGCCCTGAAACCCCACTCTTAGCATCCCACCTCTGGGCCACTCACCGGAGTCCACCATGATGTCTTCGTCGTTGCCCGTGCTGTCTTCGTCCCGGAACACCACCTGCTTGCCCTGCCGGACGATAGTCCGTTTGCCTTCAGTTTTTATTTCTTTGACCTGATCTGGTGACACCGTGGTGCAAGACCCGCTGGAAGGAGTATCGGAGTCCCAGCCCAAGCAGGGGTCTCCAGCGGCCTGGGGGATATCCTGCAGAGTGGGGCTCGTGGGGGTCTCTGCATATGGGTCGGCAGCTTGCAGCTGCAGCAAGCCCCCCACATAGCCCTCCTTCGCAGGCACGTCACTGTCCCTTCGCTTCCTCTTCTTCTTCTTCTTCAACTTGTCGGTCTTCTTTCTGTCTAGCAGGAAGTTACTAGGCTTGGCTCGCTGCAGGAGGGTGGGCTGCAGGTGGCCAAAGCAGCGGTCAGAGACTGGCAAGGGCACGGTGGACGAGATGTCGGCAAAACTGGCATCCCAGCCGTCGCTATCAATGGTACCAGCGGTACTGTTGGCGGGGCTGGGACTGCTCCTCAGAGGGACTTCCTGAAAGGACAGAGAAAACAGGGCGGCTTCTGATTATTTCAACTAGCCTCCAACACCAAGAGCTGTCCCTGAGCAGAGCTTCCCCAGGACCCCGTCCTCCACAATCCCCACCAGATCACGTCTGCAAACGTGGGAACCCAGAGCTTCTCAGCTCTCACCAGTGCTATTCTTTAGGAACACCGTCACTAGGATTTAGTGCGTCCTTCCAGCTACAACATGAACCCACAAGGGGGACCTCCAGCCCTGGGTGAACCCTCACCAAGGAACTTAGTTGATACTCAATCCACTTCTGTGACAGGAGTGCCAAAGACACACCCTCAAGCTCTTATCTTTCCTGATTTTACCATCTCCCCCCAACTGTCCTCCCAAAGGATGTACATTTTAATTAAGTGAATGTAAATTAATGGTGAGGATGTTCTGACACTTTTCTTTAAAAATTTGGAGGCATCTCAAAATACTGCAAAATCCAAGTATGTAATTACTATGCCCCAAAGAAGTGAGTTCAAGTCTCTGGTTCCTTCAGGTCAATCAAGCAAACTGCTACTGTTTGTTTATGTGCAAACAGTAGCAGCATTCATGTAGGGGTTATCCACCTAGCTGGCAGTGGAAACAATAACCCAGTACTGGGATCTGGCCTCCTAAATACTGGATTCCTTTCTCTTGAGCCTTGCACAGTATGAACCAGGCCCCTGAAGTTTGAGCACCCTGGCAGTGCTGGTCCACCTGCCCATTTCTAGGCAAGGAAAAAATGCCTTAATTTACATGGGATTCTGGCCACGAGTCCCTGAAGATTCTGTAATGACACCAACCAGGAGGCCACCCACCAGGCAGGGCAGGGTGGACTGGGCCTGACTCTTTGATCCACTTGAACCCCAGGCTCCACCACCAATGAACCTGTACCCAGAGTAAGGAGTTCCCTCTCTGTGCCCCAGTATCCTCATCTTTAAAATTGAAGAGAAAAAACAAATAAATACAACAGAAACAAATAGGGAATTCCCCGGAAGTCTAATGATTAGAACTCAGCACTTTCACTGCTGGTCCTGGGTTGGATTCCTGCTCGTGGAACTAAGATCCTACACAGCATGTTGCACAGTGAAAATAAACAAACTACTGATGAAAAGGATGTAAGTAAAAGCTCCTACTTCATATCATTATAATGGCCCAAAATAGTGCCTAGCCACAGTAAGCTCTCGGGGATTCCCTTGTGGCTCAGTTGGTAAAGAATCTGCCTGCAATGCAGGAGACCCTGGTTTGATTCCTGGATTGGGAAGATCCAATGGAGAAGGGATAAACTACCCACTCCAGTATTCTGGCCTGAAGAATTCCATGGACTGTATAGTCCATAGGATCGCAAAGAGTTGGACACGACTAAGTGACACTAATCTCTCAATAAACACTGGACATTAGGAAGATATCAGTTAGATTATCTGTAAGCAAACTTTGAAAGTTTCTAGGCAAGTCTACATTTTCCATCAGTTTTAGGAACCACTTCCCAGGCTCGTCTTAAGTCTGTAAGAAAGATTTCTCCCTATTACGGCTCAAGTCCTCCCATTCAATCCCTTCAAGACCCACCACCTTGTCAAAAACTCTGGTTTTGCTGCCAGCAAGGTCTCTGAAGTGCTGAATTACCTCCTTTGGATAAGGGATGTAGCCTGCATAGGCCAAGACAAAGGTGCAGAATTTGTTGAAATCTTCCACGGTCCTGCGCCGCTTATAACTTGGGGAGTACTCCTGTTAACAGCGAGAAAAGGAAGCAAGTTTGGAAGTAGAAACTTACAGGTGACATCAAAGAAACAATACTAAACAGGCTGGAGCTTTCATAGTCTGCCACTCAAAAACACACTGCTAGATTTACAAATACTCTAGAAACAAGATAAGGTAAGTTTGGGTCAAGAATTAACAATTTTCAGAAGGCTGAAAGAGGAGGTATGCGCTGCTATGCCAAGAATACTGGGAAACTGGTTAGGAGATAAAAGACTGTACAAAAGTCTATTTATTAGCGCTTATGTGGCGTTTTCTGACATTATCTATTAAGCTTCTACAGGCCAATTGAGAGCCCTAATAATTAACTTTTTTTGCCACAAATTTTCCACTTTGAAGATAAACTGCTGCAGCTGAAGTATTTTAAGTGACTTTAGAAGTGAACTACTTTTCAACCTGCAGAGCTCAGACTTGGAATACTGGACCTGAATCTCGCCTGACCCCTACCCAGGCAGGGCTGCAGGAGGACCCCCTCCTCCTACCTGGCTCTCTCCTCCAGAGGAGACACTTCCTGCTGGTCCCTCCAGCTCCTCCAACATGCGGGGGGCAAGGCACCCCCCAACCCAGAGAACAAACCAGAAACAATCCTGCTACCATTTAGAAAACCTAACTCTGTATATAATTACAGTCACTAAAAGCCGCCTGCAATGCAGGAGATGAAGGTTCAATCCCTGGGTGGGGAAGATGCCCTGGAGGAGGAGAAGGCAACCCATTCCAGTATCCTTGCCTGGAAAATCCCCTGACAGAGGAGCCTGGAGGGCTACAGTGCTGCAGGCTTAAGGACTGAACAACAAAATCATTTGGATACTGAAGATGAAATACTAGAAATTTTGGCTTGTGTGTCCCACCCCCATTCAATTAAGAATCGCCCTCAACAAGAATTGATTCTCTGCGAGAAAGAGGAGCTGGGAAGAAAAAAGATTATTTGCTACTAAGCAAAACAACTGCTTTTCTTCGGTTCATCTGACTAGCTTATTTTACTTGGGTTTTCTTTAAGCACTTTATCATCCACCTCAATCCCATCCTTAGGAGTTCAGCTAACATTTCTGGAGCTGAGGGGCCCACTCCCCACTCGGATGAAAGTAGGGGGAGGAGATGACGGGGTGGGCTCCGGCTTCTACCCAAGTCCAACCACCCTCGCCCCCTCAGTCCAGCGCGCCCAGAAAACAACGCGGGCGGCCTGCTGCCCGCAGGTCTCCTTCCAAGAGCTCCACTTCTTTTTATTTTCTCAACTCGGTGCTAGCAAACCGCCTCTGCCCGCAGCCCTCGGCCGCCCAGACCCGGAGAGGCGCGCAGGAAAGCGGCGAGGCAGAGTCCGCGCGGTACCCAGCGCTTCCAACGCCGGGGAGACCCTGCCCCCACCCGCAGGGAGAACTGACCGCCCTCCCTCCGGCTGGGTGGGAGGGCTGCGGCCCTCAAACTCGCGGGGAGAACTTTTATTTCGGCGGGGAATGTGCTGAAGTGGGTCAGTAGCCGGGACTCCGAGTGGAGGGCGGCTGTGCCCTCGGGCCCGGGGCTGGGGACCCGCGCTGCTCCTACCGCGCCGGCCCCGCCAACGCCGCCCGTAAGAAAAGCAGATGGCGGTGCGGCCCCCTCCCCGCCCTCCCGCGGAAGCCGCTCCTCGCCGACNTTCTCCCGGCAATCTTGATTCCACCTTGTGCTTCATCCAGCCTGACTTTCGCATGATGTACGCTGCATATAAACTAAATAAGCAGAGTGACAATATATAGCCTTGACGTACTCCCTTCCTGATTTGGAACCTGTTTGTTGTTCCATGGCCAGTTCTAACTGTTGCTTCTTGACCTGCATACAGATTTCTCAAGAGGCAGGTCAGGTGGTCTGGTATTCCCATCTCTTTCAGAATTTTCCACAGTTTGTTGTGATCCACACAGTCAAAGGCTTTGGCATAGTCAATAAAGGAGAAGTAGATGTTTTTCTGGAACTCTCTTGCTTTTTCGATGATCCAACAGATGTTGGCAATTTGATCTCTGGTTCCTCTGCCTTTTCTAAATCCAGCTTGAACATCTGGAGGTTCACAGTTCACGTATTGCTGAAGCTTAACTTGGACAATTTTAAACAATACTTTGCTAGCATGTGAGGTGAGTGCGATTGTGCAGTAGTTTGAGCATTCTTTAGCATTGCCTTTCTTTGTGATTCAAATGAAAACTGACCTTTTCCAGTCATGTGGCCACTGATGAGTTTTCCAAATGTGCTGGCATACTGAGTGCAGCACTTTCACAGCATTATCTTTTCACATTCCAGGATGTCTCGCTCTAGATGAGTGATCACACCATTGTGATTATCTGGGTTGTGAAGATCTTTTTTGTATAGTTCTGTGTATTTTTGCCACCTCTTCTGAATATCTTCTGCTTCTGTTAGGCCCGTACCATTTCTGTCCTTTATTGTGCCCATCTTTGCATGAAAATTTCTCTTGTTATCTCTAATTTTCTTGAAGAGATCTCTAGTCTTTTTCCCCATTCTACTGTTTTCCTCTATTTCTTTGCACTAATCACTGAGGAAGGCTTTCTTATCTCTCCTTACCATTCTTTGAAACTCTGCATTCAAATGAGTGTATCTCCTTTTCTCCTTTGCTTTTCGCTTCTCTTCTTTTCATAGCTGTTTGTAAGGCCTCCTCTGACAACCACTTTGCCTTTTTGCATTTCTTTTTCTTGGGGATGGTCTTGATCATTGCCTACTGTACAATGTCACAAACCTCTGTCCATAGTTCTTGAGGCATTCTGTCAGATCTAATCCCTTGAATCTATTTCTCATTTCCACTGTATAAACTTAAGGGACATGATTTAGGTCACACCTGAATGTCTAGTGGTTTTCCCTACTTTCTTCAATTTCAGTCTGAATTTGGCAATAAGGAGTTCATGATCTGAGCCACAGTCAGCTCCCAGTCTTGTTTTTGCTGACTGTATAGAGCTTCTCCATCATTGGCTGCATAGAATAAAATCAATCTGATTTCAGTATTGACCGTCTGATGACGTCCATGTGTAGTCTTCTCTTGTGTTGTTGGAAGAGGGTGTTTGCTATGACCAATGTGTTTTCTTGGCAAAACTCTGTTAGCCTTTGCCTTGCTTCATTCTGTATTCCAAGGCCAAATTTGCCTGTTACTCCAGGTATTTCTTGACTTCCTACTTTTGCACTCCAGTCTCCTGTAATGAAAAGGACATTCTTTTGCGGTGTTAGTTCTAGGAGGTCTTGTAGGTCTTCATAGAACCATTCAACTTCAGCTTCTTCAGCATTATTGGTTGGAACATAGACTTGGATTACTTTGGTATTGAATTTATTCCTGTAGTTATGTGTAACAAACAAAAGCAAAGACAATGATTTCCATAAATGTTTTACCTACATTCTCTTTTGTGATATTCCAGGTATGCAACAATTTACAGTTCTCCAAGGTGTTTTAATTATAAACTTCTTCCCAGGGATGTGGAAGGAAATGGTTTATTTCACAGATGAGTACTTTGTAAAACTAAAATGTCAAATTGATCTGAAAATGAGTTCAATTATTTCACCTAGTTCTTTTCATGTCCTTGGAACACCAGCATATCAGACTAGAACTTCAGATAACGCCCATCAGCTGCTTCCTTTAGTGGCCAGTTTGGGTTTAAGATTAAAAATTCATTGGAACTAGTAACCGGCCTTTTGGTTTTCTAGGAACATCACCCTATCGACTGTCATCTGCTCCTTTTTTAAAAATATAAATTCATTTATTTTAATTGGAGGTTAATTACTTTATAATATTGTATTGGTTTTGCCATACATCAACATGAATCTGCCACATTGGTTTTGCCATACATCAACATGAATATGCCACAGGTATACACGTGTTCCCCATCCTGAACCCCCCTCCCTCCTCCCTCCCCATACCATCCCTCTGGGTCATCCCAGTGCACCAGCCCCAAGCATCCAGTATCATGCATCGAACCTGGACTGGTGATTTGTTTCATATATGATATTATACATGTTTCAATGCCATTCTCCCAAATCATCCCACCCTCTCCCTCTCCCACAGAGTCCAAAGACTGTTCTATACATCTGTGTCTCTTTTGCTGTCTTGCATACAGGGTTATTGTTACCATCTTTCTAAATTCCATATATATAAACCTCGAATAGCCAAAGCAATCTTGAGAAAGAAGAATGGAACTGGAGGAATCAACCTGCTACAAAGCCATAGTCATCAAGACAGTATGGTAGTGGCACAAAGACAGAAATATAGATCAATGGAACAAAACAGAAAGCCCAGAGATAAATCCATACACCTATGGACACCTTATCTTTGACAAAGAAGGCAAGAATATACAATGGATTAAAGACAATCTCTTTAACAAGTGGTGCTGGGAAAACTGGTCAACCACTTGTAAAAGAATGAAACTAGAACACTTTCTAACACCACACACAAAAATAAACTCAAAATGGATTAAAGATCTAAACGTAAGACCAGAAACTATAAAACTCCTAGAGGAGAACATAGGCAAAACACTCTCTGACATATATCACAGCAGAATCCTCTATGACCTACCTCCCAGAATATTGGAAATAAAAGCAAAAATAAACAAATGGGACCCAATTAAATTTAAAAGCTTCTGCACAATAAAGGAAACTATAAGCAAGGTGAAAAGACAGCCTTCAGAATGGGCAAAAATAATAGCAAATGAAGCAACTGACAAACAACTAATCTCAAAAATATACAAGCAACTCCTGCAGCTCAATTCCAGAAAAATGAACGATCCAATCAAAAAATAGGCCAAAGAACTAAATAGACATTTCTCCAAAGAAGACATACAGATGGCTAACAAACGCATGAAAAGATGCTCAACATCACTCATTATCAGAGAAATGCAAATCAAGACCACAATGAGGTACCATTTCATACCAGTCAGAATGGCTGCAATCCAAAAGTCTACAAGCAATAAATGCTGGAGAGTGTGTGGAGAAAAGAGAACCCTCTTACACTGTTGGTGGGAATGCAAACTAGTACAGCTACTATGGAGAACAGTGTGGAGACTCCTTAAAAAACTGGAAATAGAACTGCCTTATGACCCATCTGCTCCTTTTTAACTCACCAAAAAGCTGAATGTCTTATCTCATTTTCTCCCCAGCTCTAAGGATTGGGGTATTATCAGTGTGTTCATTTGCTGGGGCTGTTATAACCAGGTCCCACAGAAATGGGTGGCTTAAACAACAGAAATATATTTTATCATAAATTTTATCTAAAATTCCAAGGTCAAGGTGTTGCAGGGTTAGTTCCTCTGGAGGCCTGTAAGGGTAGGATCAGTTCCTGACCTATAACCTTGACTTACGGAGGGCTGCCTTCTCCTTGTGTCGTCAAACTCTTTCCCTTTGGACATGTCTGTCTCAAATTTCCTTTTCTTGTAAGAACACTAGTTGTACTGGATTAGAGTTCCTTCTAATGACCTCATTTTAACTGAATTACCTCTGTTAAGACTCTGTCTCCGACTACAATAATATTCTGAAGTGCTTGGTGCTCAGACTTCAACATATTTTTTAATTTTGTATTTGCTGGGAACCATAATCAGCCTGTAATCATCAGTGTGTCACCTATAATCAATGTACTGTCCTTTCCACATCAACCTAAATAACACATCCGCTCTTGACAAATAAAGCCCCTGACATTCAAAAATTGTAGCTACCTCACTCCACCCTGATTGAAGACCTTCAAAAACTGTTTTTTGTTTTCAAAAAGAAAAGAAGAAGGCAGAGGGGGGTAGTCAAACAGCTTATTGAGGAAGCCTGAGTTTCAAAACTAGTCCTCAGATAACAGAACCTCAGGTTCTAATCCTTAGATATTCCCCCAAATTACTGTTTTTCACTCTTTAGAACATTCATTTTTGTGGTTTATTTTTATATATTCCCCTGGGAGAATTTTCCCAGTTGGGTTTTCTTCCTATATTTATCTTTCCCATGGCTTTGGATGATGTCCATGTGGGCAGGTCTAGTTGGAGAGAACAAGATAAGGCCAATACAATCACCACACACCAGCAATAGCAAATGAGCTTCCTTTCACAACATTTTTCCTTGAATATCATTTTTTACTTTAAAACAGCAAGAGAGAAAGTTCTTGTTAATGCAAGAAACATTATTACTGGCCCATCTACTTTGTTGGCAGAGGATGAGATGGACTCAACGGACATGAACTTGAGCAAACTCCAGGAGACAGTGGAGGACAAGGAAGCCTGGCATGCTGTAGTTCATGGAGTCACAAATAGCTGGACACGACCTAGCTACTGAACAATAACAACATCCACTTTGTTATCACCTCCAATTCCAACCACTACAAAATACACATTACAAAAGGTGGCCAAATGGAAGCTCAGTGTATGTAGATCAGCTGAATCTATGTATTTTATTTTACAGAATTGGTTGGCTAATGATTCAAGAGCAAAACTTAGTGATTCAAATACTAACTAGTTTATGTAACCTTAAAGAAGTCATTTCATATCTACATCTCGAATTTCTTATCAATAAAATTTGAGTTATATCATCCAAGATACTTCTTTTATAGATTTTGTGTGACAAATAAAGATAATACATATTTTAGAAAAAGAAATGTGCATTAACAAAGAAATAGATAAAGATGTGGTACATAAATACAATGGAGTATTACTCGATCATAAAAAAGAACAAAATCATGCCATTTGCAGCAACATGGATGGAACTAGAGATTATCACACTAAGTGAAGTAAGTCAGACAGAGAAAGACAAACATATGATACCACTCATACATGGAATTTAATCATTAAAAATGATACAAATGAACTTATTTACAAAACAGAAACAGACTTATACAGATGTTGAAATCAAATTTAAGATTACCTAAGAGGAAACATGGGAGGCAGGATGGATAAGTCAGGAACTTGGATAACCAACAAGGACATACTGTATAGCACAGGGAACTCTACTCCAATATACTGGAATAATCTATATGAGAAAAGAATCTTAAAAAGAATGAATATATGTATAACTGAATTACTCTGCAGGACACAACTGAGCAACAGCACTGGGGCTGAACAACTGGAACATCTGAAACTAACACAACTTTGTAAATCAACTATACTCCGATGAAATTTTTAAAACGGGAAAGCAGCGGCTATTTTCAGCTCACTATTCCCAAACAGACATTGACAACTCAATTGCTGAGAATTTGGAATGCATATTCACTGAAAAACACTATGACAAAAAGGGTTCCGTTTGCAGGAGCCTAAGCATTCCATAAGCAGGTGAAGTGAAAGTGAAAGTGCCAGTCGTTCAGTCGTTCAGCCATGTCCCACTCTTTGCAACCCTGTGGACAATAGTCTGCCAGGCTCCTCTGTCCATGGGATTCCCCAGGCAAGAATACTGGAGTGGGTTGCCATTTCCTTCTCCAGGGGACCTTCCCAATCCAGGGATCAAATCCTGTTTTCTGCTTGGCAGACAGGTTTTTTACCCTGAGCCACCCAGAAAGCCCTAAGTAATAAAGGCAAGGGACCAAACAGTATGTGTTTTAAACAACAGTAATGTAGTGCTATATAAATACACTTGCTATATAACAGATTTCTAAAAGGATATCAGCTCTGGTTGCCGCAGAGGAGTGGGAAGATGAATTGATGGTAAAAGGCAGAAAGACAAACCTTACTGTTTTATCCTTCTGTGCTATTTAATTTTTATCACAATAAAAATGACTTTTTTCATTTTTTATTATGGTAATATATACATACATTTTAACACTTTAAATATATTTAAGTGTATAGTTTAGTGGCATTAAGTACTGTTGTACAATCATCACCACCATCCATCTCCAGATGAATAGAGAAAAGCTGAAACTGTATAGCCATTAAAAAATACCACCCAACTCCCTCTTCCCCCAAAATGACTTATAACTTAAGAGACTCTCATAGGGAAACTCTTTCCACACAAAACAGTCATGATAAATTCACTGCTAACAGCACTACCTTTGGAAGTGATAAACATACTTAATCATTTTTGATAGATATAGTTCAGTTTAGTTCATTTCACTTAGGTCGCTCATTTGTGTCCGAATCTTTGTGACCCCATGAATTACAGCATGCCAGGCCTCCCTGTCCATCACCAAATCCTGGAGTTCACTCAAACTCATGTCCATGGAGTCAGTGATGCCATCCAGCCATCTCATCCTCTGTCGTCCCCTTCTCCTCCTGCCCCCAATCCCTCCCAGCATCTGAGTCTTTTCCAATGAGTCAACTCTTCGCATCAGGTGGCCAAAGTATTGGAGTTTCAGCTTTAGCATCAGTCCTTCCAAAGAACACCCAGGACTGATCTCCTTTAGGATGGACTGGTTGGATCTCCTTGTAGTCCAAGGGACTCTCGAGAGTCTTCTCCAACACCACAGTTCAAAAGCATCAATTCTTCGGTGCTCAGCTTTCTTCACAGTCCAANAGAGGATGGGCCAGTCACTGGACTGGTTTCCCCCGGGTCTTTTCTTACTCTATTTTCTGGCTGAATTCCCATCCGGGGCGTGGAGGCTCGCCATGTCTACTTACTTGCCCCGGCTTCTAAGATCCACACGAGAGGGAGCCCAAGGCGGGGCACTCCCCGCCATTCAAGAGGACGCCGGTGGCCTAACGTAGACGGTGTAGTTCCTTGTCTTGGAACTTAATTAGTTCTCCATGTAAATCAAGTTATTCAGCCTCTTTTCTCCACTAAATTTCCTACTATACTATTTCTTCCTAATCTCTCTTATATTTTTAATTAAATAATTCTTGCTAAGACACCACGCCATCTCCCCTTCGAATTACCCTGGATCCACTGGGGCTGGACCCCAGCAATATTCCTCAGTGTATTAAAAATGCAATACATTAAGACCAAGTTGGATTTATTCTAAGAATAAAGATTAGTTTAAAAAAAGAAAAAAATTATCGCTTCAATAACGCAGAANCCCCTTCGAATTACCCTGGATCCACTGGGGCTGGACCCCAGCAATATTCCTCAGTGTATTAAAAATGCAATACATTAAGACCAAGTTGGATTTATTCTAAGAATAAAGATTAGTTTAAAAAAAGAAAAAAATTATCGCTTCAATAACGCAGAAAGAGCCTGTGTTAAAGCTTAGCGTCCAGGCCTTCTCCGTAGAGCAGCGGGTAAGAGTCCAACCTCCAGTGCAGGGGCAGGTTCAGGCCCTGGCCCAGGAGCTCCCATAGGCAGGGGCAGCCGCGCCCGAGGGCACGGCCGTCGAGCCCAGGCTCCAGAGCCCGCACGCCACACCCAGGGCCGGCGCTCCGCAGGCAGAGGAGCCACTGCAGGNAGAGTCCAACCTCCAGCGCAGGGGCAGGTTCAGGCCCTGGCCCAAGAGCTCCCATAGGCAGGGGCAGCCGCGCCCAGGCTCCAGAGCCCGCACGCCACACCCAGGGCCGGCGCTCCGCAGGCAGAGGAGCCGCTGCAAGGAGCAGCACCCCCGCCTGCCACAACTAGAGAGAGCCTGCGCAGAGTGGTGCAAACCCAGTACAGCCAAAATGAAACAGTGTTTTTAAACTTTAGCATCAGTTGAGTTCCGTTCAGTTCAGTCGCTCAGTCGTGTCCGACTCTCTGCAACCCCAGGGACTGCAGCACGCCAGGCCTCCCTGTCCATCACCAGCTCCCAGGGTTTACTCAAACTCATGTCCATTGGGTCAGTGATGCCATCCAGCCATCTCATCCTCTGTCATCCCCTTCTNCTTGTTTTCATGGCTATATCTTTCTGGCCAGCTCCGGGGCTCCGGGACCGCCGACCGAGTCTCCCCCGTAGCAAACACTTCGAAGTGTCGGGTTACCAGCGCATTTTTAAAAACTACACCAGTGTTGCCGGTGTTTTAGAAAGTATTTTAAATACTTTTTTTTTTCCTCCCGTTCGCCTAACCTTATCAGTCCTGTTTTTTTACTTTGCATTGAATTAGTTCCTGAATGTATTCTTACCAGGATTACAACAGTGGGTGAGGCGAAAACCCGATAGAGATATAGAGATATTTGACATTGACTTTGTTTACTGATATTTAATTGAGTTGGCATGTACTTAAATACTGGACCGCGGAGTATTTTACAACTTTATATGTTGAAGATTGATTGGTTGAAAATTAACTCCTCTGATAAACTTACCATGAGGAGGCCTCAAGTACTTTAACATTTTTAATAACCATTTGAAAGAGAAAAGTCTATATATGAAATGTAAATAATTCAATAACAGTAGGCGGCTTCGAAGACAAACTGTTAAACAGGAATGACATAAATTTTAAATTCAGATCAGAAAACTGATTTATCTACATACTAAATTAGAAAGATGATCAGAAGAACCCCTAAAAAATTAGACCATTGCCGTGGTAGTGAATGCTGCATTGATTGTCTATTGCTGTTTGGATGGTTAGGATAATTCTGATGGAAACACTTAGTGGTTAAGAGACTGATTTATAACTACTTCTTTAAGCCTTTAATACCTTACTATAAAATGTTTTACTTGCCTCAGTAAATAGTAGTTTACTTTTATCATTGTTGCTACTTTTTAAAATATTTCAGCAAGATCTTCAAAGATTGGAGAGCTCCCCAGAAGTGATGGTAAACGGAGGTGCTTTACAAAGCTAGTAAGATAAAAACAGACATCAGATTTAGCCTGTGAAAAATTAACACCTTCTCACAGGTGACTCAGATGGTAAAGCATCTGCCAACAATGCCGGAGACCCAGGTTCGATCCCTGGGTTGGGAAGATCCTCTGGAGAAGGAAATGGCAACCCACTCCAGTACTCTTGCCTGGAAAATCTCATGGACGGAGGAGTGTTGTAGGCTACAGTCCATGGCGTCGCAGAGTTGGACACGACTGAGCGACTTCACTTCACGAGTCCTCACATTTAGGTGATTTAGCCAGATTTGGAATGTTATCTGATCTCTGTTGCCAGAGCAAATGCCCTGAGATTTGCCAGTTTCGCCAAGAGTCATATGCACCAGAACAACTTGTTTTGCCTAGATATGAAAGGGCCAAGAAGGACATTATCCTATTGCTAGTTTAAAGGTGTAAATACCAAGAAAATAATTATGAGCGGCAAAGTCCAAATGAATAGGGGAATTTTTTTAAAAAAAGATCATTATTCCCTAATAGTATAACTTTTCACATAATAAACATTAAGCCCCCACCCCCCAATTAAGAAACTGATATAAAGAACTTACAATAATAACAGACTTGCTGACAAAAGAACCTAGAATTCAGGGATCTATATTGGACCACTCAGTCACACTAAGAAAATCCCAAACTTAGATTGTGTCATGTGACAGTGATAACTTGCTTAGGGTAGGTATCCAATAGTTATGCTGTGACTAAGTTCTTAGTATACAAAGGTGAGCTTTCCCTGGTGGCTCAGCAGTAACGAATCCACCTGCCAACTCAGAAGATGTATCCATCCCTGGTCCGAGAGGATCCCCTGGAGAGGAAATGGCAATCCACTCCACTATTCTTGCCTGGAAAATCTCATGGACAGAGGTGCCTAACAGGCTACAACCCATGAGGTGGAAAAAGCACTGGACACGATTTAGCAGCTAAGCAACAATACCACCATAAAGGTGACCAGTACACCTGGTGTATTCTGCTTGTCTCCCTACCTGCCACTCCAGTGAAATAGAAAACTTCATGGAGGAAGACCTTCTTTATCCCTCCTTCCTTTGATTCCTGTTAGAAATTTAGCTTTTTGAAGAAGATATAGATGTTAATACCTACCATCCCTTGCCTCAAAAAAGGACTATAACACCAATAACTGACCCAAATTCAACAGCATAATATGTAGCTACGGGGATAATAAAGTTTCCTCTCTATGACAGGCTTAGGTTTCTTCAACATATTCAGTTTATTTCTCAGGTATTCTGTACTATTCTTGGGCTCCAGGGGGCAAATTCCATGATTCANTATAACACCAATAACTGACCCAAATTCAACAGCATAATATGTAGCTACGGGGATAATAAAGTTTCCTCTCTATGACAGGCTTAGGTTTCTTCAACATATTCAGTTTATTTCTCAGGTATTCTGTACTATTCTTGGGCTCCAGGGGGCAAATTCCATGATTCATGCAAGAGTATCAGCCACAGTAGCCATATCTTTGTTTTCTGCTTTAAAAAAAAAAAAAAAAAAAAAAAAACTGCTACTGAATACTAATTCTCAGATGATTATAGTTACTCAGGGAAGAGGAAGAAAAAAGCCAACATTAGCACAGGTTGTGACAAGTTTTAAAATACTAAGAATACCATGGTTTCCCAGTAAGTAACTTGAGAATGTAGTTATTTTAATTGAGTTACCAAATATAGCTTCACCTTCCTAAATCTCACTCTACACTGCATTCACTTGGGGGAAACTCAGGAATGCTTTTCTGCTGTTTTAACTCAGCCTGAATGTGGTTATACACAAAAGATATATTTTTCTAGGAATTATTTTTGGTGCTTCATCTTTTCACAGTTTAATAAGATATTTTTATGGGTTTTTAATGGATTTTCCTACCCATAGTTTTCTGCCTTTCTCACTTCCAATTCCAGGAGAGGAAAATAAGTGAAAATTCCTCAAAATTGTATTTTGAACTTCTAGTACCTTGCCTACTGTATGAATGTGTGTGAATAATTTTTTTTAATACTTATTTATTTGACTTTTGTTGTTGTTCAGTCACTCAGTTGTGTCCCACTCTTTGCGACCCTATAGACTGTAGCACACCAGGCTTCCCTGTCCTTCACCGTCTCCTGGAGCTTGCTCAGACTCTTATCCATTGAGTTAGTGACGACATCCACCCATCTCATCCTCTGTGGTCCCCTTCTCCTGGTGTCAATCTTTCCCAGCATCAGGTCCTTTTCTAATGAGTGGGTTCTTCCATCAGGTGTCCAAAGTATTGGAGAGCTTCAGCATCAGTCCTTCAGGATTGATTTCCTTTAGGATTAACTGGTTTGATCTTGCGGTTCAAGGGACTCCCAGGAGTCTTCTCCAACACCACAGCTCAAAAGCATTAAGTCTTCGGCATTCAGCCTTCTTTATGACTCAACTCTCACATCTCATACATGACTACAGAAAAAACCATAACTTTGACTAGATGGACCTTTGTTGGCAAAGTAACGTCTCTGCTTTTTAATACGCTGTCTAGGTTCGTCATAGCTTTTCTACCAGGTCTTAGCTGCTGCATGCAGGATCTTCTGTTGCAGCATGTGGACCCTAGTTTCCCAACCAGGGATGGAACCCAGGCCTCCAGCATTAGGAGCACCGAGGTTCAGCCCCTAACCACCAAGGAAGTCCTGGTGTGAATAATTTTAAATTATTAATAAATAATTTCTAAACTGGTGTTGTCGACTTGTCATATAATGATGAAAATTAGATGTGCGTAGATGAATCAAACAGATTTCTCATGTTTTGGTTTATACAAGTAAAATATAAAGATTAATAGGTAACACTATGTCCCAAACAATTTAAATGTTTTTACTTGTAGCATGTCATTTTCATATAATACTACACTTAATAATTAACAGAATACTGTAATATTCCTTAAAGGAAAAAAATTATATGTAATATGTACATTACAAACCACACCTTAGGCAGCCCAGAATCAGAAAAAAATCAGAATGTCTAATAGGGAAAAGGTACAATCTCTTTTTGACTTTATAAATGCTACAGTATTTATAAATACTCTTCCTGTCTCCTTCATGGATCACAGCCTTGTCATGGCAAACAGGCTTGTGTAACTCAATGAGGCTATGAGCCTTCTTGTATGTTCTCAAAGAAAATAAAAAGGAGGTCACAGCAGCTTTTAAAATTATCTCAGTTACCTGTTGTCGTATCTGCCTAAAATCAGAATATCAAGTAGTTTTAATTTAATGAAATGTTTTTATTTAATTTGGTATTTAATGAAATACATACCTTTATTTGTTAAATCACATTGAATTACATTATAAAGTTACTTAGACCAGTTTCATGATTTTAGAAGAGGTACACTTTTAAAACATTCATGACTGAAGTTTAGTCTTTAAATACATTTCCCCACAAACTATTGCTTGTTGGTTACAGTTAACACCTTCCTCAC
The DNA here is from genome assembly GCA_006410875.1 of Neotragus pygmaeus. NCBI lineage: Eukaryota > Metazoa > Chordata > Mammalia > Artiodactyla > Bovidae > Neotragus > Neotragus pygmaeus. Next base: position 2,213,176 of record SJYV01009798.1, read on the forward strand.
CAGAAAGTGGTGTTTGTACCACACTAGGGTGTTGGAGAAGCCAATGGCACCCCACTCCAGTACTCTTGCCTGGAAAATCCCAGGAGCCTAGTAGGCTGCAGTCCATGGGGTCTCTAGGAGTCGGGCACGACTGAGCCACTTGTTTCACTTTTCACTTTCATGCATTGGAGAAAGAAATGGCAACCCACTCTAGTGTTCTTGCCTGGAGGATCCCAGGGACGGGGGAGCCTGGTGGGCTGCTGTCTATGGGGTCGCACAGAGTGGACTGAAGCGACAGCAGCAGCAGCAGCAGCAGCAGGGTGTTGGATGATATTTGAGAATTTTAAACACCCATATTAATACAGTTTGCTGACTATATGCATCACACTATCATACTGCAGTGAATGAATTTTTCACATTCCCATTTTGAACTCATGAGATTAATGAGCAAAAGAATGGAACCAAGTAGCATGCTTGGGTTAGCAGGTTATTCAAAATTCCAAACACAGCTGATAAGTCTAAATCTGTTCCTTTCTTTTCTAACTACATTCCTTCATTGCCTTAGATTGATACACATCTTAAAGTGCTCTCCTGTAAGGTCTCGGATATTAATAATATACTTTTTTTCCTCAAGAACTGAACTTTTTATTTTGAACCTTAAATATTCCTTGAATACCCAGGTTATATATGTTTAATATAGGAAAACAGAAAATGCAGGCAAGCAAAAAACAACAAAATAAACCTAGCCAACTAGAGAAAAATGTTACCTTCACAGTTTCTTGGTAGGCATATAAACACATATAACAAATGGGGGTCACACGGGTAATCAGATTGTTTGCTTGACATTATAACATGAACATCATTCTATTTTAATAGATAGCAACATCTATTCTTCAAAGTAAACCTGAAACAGTTAATCCCTGTTGTTGGGGATACACAAAAGTAGACTCAGTTCTTAACTACAGAAACATTATTGATGTAAAGATTTGATGTATACCAGGTGGATGGGTTTTGACCTAGAGGGACTGTAGTACTTTTCCCTGCAAACATCCCACTTCCTGGCTACTCAGACTTTCTTGTCACAAAGCCTGAGCAAGTAAGCTTATTGGCCCGGCTCCTGGACCCAGGAATGCTGCCGTTAATAGCTGTGTGAACAGTCCTTCTATGGGCAACAGGCAGCCAGCCTGGGTACCTGAATGTTTTCTGACTTAGGGCTGTGCTTCCCATGCTAACATTCAGATCAGATACCTTCTCACGGCAAGATGGTGAGAGATTCAGGAAGAGAAAAGAAGGCCTACAGTTCACTTCTCCGAGATGGAATAAAATCAAGGTGTCTTCTTCAAAGCTGAGTCGAATGAGCTGGAATCAAGAAATGACAGTAGCTCCTGGTGTGGCCCGCCTGCCCCAGGACATACGTGGGCGGAGTGAGGCTTCCAGGGGGTGTGTTTGCCAAGCTTACAGGGTGGGGTGGGGGCTACCCAGTAACAGAAACCCAGGTTTCATCTGCAACACAAGAAGCCCACTAAGAGTCTTTTCTAAAAATGAGCAAATGCGTCCACTGAACTGAAGAAAAAAATGGCTTCCAAGTGAGGGAATTTTTTCGTCTGGTTTCTTTGAAAGCAGTCCTGGTATTGTATCTACCGGAACCAAAGTAAGGAAGATTTCTTTCTTCGTGGTCATCCCACATATGATGGTGACATTGAAGAGGCACATCTCTGGTTTTTAAGGCAGTCCCATCTGATCGTGAGCTGAGAGCCCGGTTCCCTCTGGGTACCTGGCGCCCTCAAATGGAAGAGGAAAAACTTATTTTTTCCCAGGAATTATATTCTGGTGCTTCAGGTTTTTGTTCAGTTTAATAGTATATTCTAACGAATTTTCAAGGATCTTTCCTACCCTGATTTCTGCCTTTCCTATTTCCATTACCAGGAGAGGAGGGGCTAGAAGGCCAGGGTGGCCAAACACAGCCAGGGCAGTCCCCTCCCCTTCAGAAGGGCTCGGAGTCTGAAAGGGTCTCCATGACTCAGAAACTAACACTGCGCCTTGTGTGCTGACGAAAGTTACTGACCGAGTTAGTCAAGTTAGAAACTCCTGCAGGAACACAGCGGAGCAGATTCCTGGCATCTGGCCCCGTGTCCCTCACGGATGCGCCAAGAAGAAAACGTCACCTAAAGACTTTATACTTGTTCTTGCTTTAGTCTTGATTTGTAAAAACATATTTCGTCGTTAGAAATCTGTCCCGAGATAGGGTTAACAAGCAACCCTTGGAACTAGTGGAATAACAAAAAAAAAAAAAGTCGTTGTACCGAGTCGCCCTGGAGCAGTTTGGGAAGTCTGGCGCGAAAGGGATGGCTTCGTTCGCCCCCACCGGGTTTTGTTCGGCAGCCGGGCCGAGTGGGCAGGCTCTGGAGGCCCCGGATTCCAGCGCACGGCAAGGCCGCCCCCTCCGAAAGGACACTTGTCACCCTGTGTCCCAGGCTCCGGCGTCGGCGGGAGGCCGCAGGAAGCCCCGGAAGGGCGGAGAGAGGGAGCGGGCGCAGGCGGCGGTGACTCAGCCTGGAGTGCGGGGGTGGGAACGCGCGAGAGGAAGCGAGTCAGCGCGCTCAGCCTGGCGGCGGCGCCGGACCCGAAGGAGTTAAGTAGACGGTGTTGGTGACGCCCCGCCCCCGCCCGGCCCGGCCCCCCAGGCGCCGCCGCGCCCGGTCGTATTTATTGCGGCGGCTCCCAGCGCATAGTGTCTCTCCGCTGGCCCCGGCCGCGGCTTTCTAGAGTACCGCGACCAGCGGCCCCGCGCCCCTAGTCAAGGCGCCATGGAGCGGCCGGCGCCCCTGGCCGTACTGCCCTTCTCGGACCCCGCGCACGCGCTGAGCCTGCTGCGTGGCCTGAGCCAGCTCCGCGCCGAGCGCAAGTTCCTGGACGTGACCCTGGAGGCGGCGGGCGGGCGCGACTTCCCGGCGCACCGTGCCGTGCTGGCAGCCGCCAGCCCCTACTTCCGCGCCATGTTCGCTGGGCAGTTGCGCGAGAGCCGCGCCGAGCGGGTGCGCCTGCACGGCGTGCCGCCCGACATGCTGCAGCTGCTGCTCGACTTCAGCTACACGGGCCGCGTGGCGGTGAGTGGCGACAACGCCGAGCCGCTGCTGCGCGCTGCCGACCTGCTGCAGTTCCCGGCGGTGAAGGAGGCGTGCGGCGCCTTCCTGCAGCAGCAGCTCGACCTGACCAACTGCCTGGACATGCAGGACTTCGCCGAGGCCTTCAGCTGCGCGGGGCTAGCGAGCGCGGCTCAGCGGTTCATCCTACGCCACGTGGGCGAGCTGGGCGCCGAGCAGCTGGAGCGTCTGCCCCTGGCGCGGCTGCTGCGCTACCTGCGCGACGACGGGCTCTGCGTGCCCAAGGAGGAGGCCGCCTACCAGCTGGCACTGCGCTGGGTGCGCGCCGACCCGCCGCGCCGCGCGGCGCACTGGCCGCAGCTGCTGGAGGCCGTGCGCCTGCCCTTCGTGCGCCGCTTCTACCTGCTGGCGCACGTCGAGGCCGAGCCGCTGGTGGCCCGCTGCCCGCCCTGCCTGCGCCTGCTGCGCGAGGCGCGCGACTTCCAGGCGGCGCGCTACGACCGCCACGACCGCGGGCCCTGCCCTCGGATGCGGCCGCGCCCCTCCACCGGCCTCGCCGAGATCCTCGTGCTCGTGGGCGGATGCGACCAGGACTGCGACGAACTGGTCACCGTCGACTGCTACAACCCGCAGACGGGCCAGTGGCGCTACCTGGCCGAGTTCCCCGACCACCTGGGCGGAGGCTACAGCATCGTCGCGCTGGGCAACGACATCTACGTGACGGGTGAGTGGGCATGAGGGCTGATCAGGAGGACCCTGGCCCACTTAGACCCGAACAGGGAAGCAGGCATTTTCACCTGCAAAAGAACCCGAAGTGCCTGGAACCACAGGCGGCACCTGGGTGCAGGTGGACACTCCTCCTCCCCCCGACTTGCAGGCACAGAAGTTTCTAGGGTTGATACTTAAGGAAGAACCCCTTTGTGTTAGTGGGACAAGTAGCCATCTGTGGCTCTCACAGGGCCTGTCTGGGCAGCCCCCTCCTTGCCCAAGTGGTATCCCCATTTAGTGGCAAGACACTGGGGCAAGCCTCCCTGCATGCTGCTGCTAAGTCGCTTCAGTCGTGTCCAACTCTGTGCGACCCCATAGACGGCAGCCCAGCAGGCTCCCTGGTCCCTTGGATTCTCCAGGCGAGAACACTGGAGTGGGTTGCCATTTCCTTCTCCAACCCTGCACTATGAGTGCTTCCTTTTTCTCCCTAAGGAATCTGGGGACAGGCCAGGGACTGACATCCTGTGATACATCCTTTCTACCCCTGTAGGGGGGATTTTCCCCTCCCAGCTGAGCAGCACAGTCCCCTGACTCACTCACTTGGTCACCAGTGACAACGTTCCCTGGGGCTTGTACCTAGGCCCTGCGCTGTGGGTCATGTGGTGTTTAGGCTGCTCCCAGCCCAGCAACTGTAAACAGAGTCACATGCTAAGAGGTTTTCTTCCAATTACTTGGCCCAAACCCCAAAACACTGCCGAGTCATGCTGGGCGGGTCCCAGCCCGCCCTAGTCCTGGGCATCTCCCACATTTTTTATTAAAGATGAATCCCAGTTTAAACATGAGGCTCCCTCCATGCGTGGGTTGAGGAGGGGCAGTCTGTGCGAGGGCTATATAAGGAAAGAACCCAGCCAAGCACATGCTCAGGGCCTGCAGGGGGCTGGATTGTGCAGGGAGGCCTCAGCTGGGCCAGCACAGTGCTGTGTCCAGCCTGGCACGTTAGTTCGGGAGAAAGCCAGCTCTGAGGTACCCGCCCCTCCCTCCAGTGTCCTGGGGGCTCTGAGCTGAGAAGTCAGGCTCAACGCAGCCTGAGGACAGGCTTGGCTGTGTGGCTGCCACTCCAGGTCCTGCCTAAGGATGGCTGTCATTCCAGGTCCTGCCTCTGCGGGAATCTGCCACTACGGGCCAGTTCCCAGTCTGAGGTTGGCCTTGTGTTGTTGGGGAACCAACCCCTTGCAACCCCACCCCACCCCCAACTATTGAAGTCTGGTCAGTGAACTCCCACAACTGGTCAGACTTGCCCCAACTTTGCACACCCTTCCATAAATGTCTCAGCTAATCCTTTGGGTTTAGACAGGTGGCTGGGTCATTCCCTACAGCTGCCTCTAGGGAATCTCACAGGGGCGAGGAGGTGGCTTCAGCTGCCTTTGACACAGTTCTCCTTTAGAAGGAAGAAGGGAGGCTGGGAGGACTTTACAAGGAGGCTGTCTTCTCCCTCTAAAAGCTCCGGGCTGTGAGCTGGATAGAATGTCACGGTGGCTCTGCTCTGCCCTGTGGCCCCAGGCTTGGGACAAGGAGGGGAATCCAACCCCCAGGGTTCTTGGAGTCCCTTCACCCTGTGAGAATCCTAATGTCCTAGGTGAGCCTGGTTTAATTTATGGCAATAGCCAGTACCACTGGGCTTTGTTTGTTTGCTTTTTAGCCCTTTTTTTGGACATATAGATGGAAAAGTAGACATCATACTTGCACAGCTTGATGACTTTTTCCAAACAAAACAAGTCAGTAGCTTGCATATAAATCAAGAAATACAACTCCAGAAGTTCACTCATAGCATCACCTTCTGTGTTAGGTTTCTTGCTGGCTGAGCGCTTAGGTTTCCTCTTAACTTATCCTGGCCCAGCCTTGGTTAGGGGATGCCTAGAATTTAATGAACAAGTGCCCAGGCATCCCACCCACATATGCTGTTGTGTTTTTTTTTTTGGCCAAGCACAGCATGCAGGATCTTAGTTCCCCAACAAGGGATCAAACCTGTGCCCCCTGCCTTGTGACCTCAGAGTCTTAGCCACTGGACCACCAAGGAAGTCCCTCCCACCCACATGATTTGTGGCTCCCTGGGAAAATGGACTCCAAGACCTGGTGCTCCCATCCAGTTGAGGTGTCTGAGTGCAGGGATCCAAACTGAGGTTACTGTGTACTCAGAATTGTGGCCTCTGGGCCTCCAGTTGGCCCACAGAGGTCCGGTGGTGTTTCTATGGCATGAAGCTGGACCATCCTCCTGGGCAATGGTCAGCCTATACCTGGCTTGAGCCCCTGGCTCGGGCCTTGGTAAGAGAGGACGTGTGTTTCATCCTTACTCTCTAGGAAGTTCAGGGAGTCACGGGTGGGTGACTCACCCTGAGTCGGTGTGGGCTAATCATCTATCTGCCCATTGTCCTCCCTGGCAGGCGGATCTGACGGCTCCCGGCTCTACGACTGCGTGTGGAGGTACAACTCAAGTGTGAATGAGTGGACGGAGGTGGCGCCCATGCTGAAGGCCCGGGAGTACCACAGCTCCTCCGTGCTGGATGGGCTGCTGTATGTGGTGGCTGCGGACAGCACGGAGCGCTACGACCACACCACCGACTCCTGGGAGGCCCTGCAGCCCATGACCTACCCCATGGACAACTGTTCCACCACTGCCTGCCGGGGCCGGCTCTATGCCATCGGCTCCCTGGCCGGCAAGGAGACCATGGTCATGCAGTGCTACCACCCCGACACAGACCTGTGGTCACTGGTGGACTGCGGCCAGCTCCCACCCTGGTCCTTTGCCCCTAAGACAGTGACTCTGAACGGACTCATGTACTTCATCAGGTGAGTTCCCAGGGGCCAAGGCCACTGGGTGCTCTTTTTTACTAGCTAAGCACAGCTTCAGTGTTCTCCCATTTCACAGATGAGGAAACTGAGGCCACCCTGGGCTCTGAGGCTGGATCTTTCTGACCTGGAGCCGTGGTTCTGCCCCTCATTCCTTAGAGTGGTTTCTGTGGCCTCTTGGGACCCAAGTGTGATGGATGGAGCTAGATCTTTGCAGAGAACTTTTTGAGATTCAAAGATGCTAAATCAACTATGTCTCTTGGCTAGACTTTGCCTTTGTATGCACGCTACGGTGCTTCAGTTATGTCTGACTTTTTGCGACCCTGTGGGCTGTAGCCCACCAGGCTTCTCTGTCTGTGGGATTCTCCAGGCAAAAATACTCAAATAGGTTGCCATTTCATCCTCCAGGGACCCAGGGATCAGACCCCTGTCTCCTGCATTGGCAGGCGGGTTCTTGACCATTAGCAGCACCTGGGAAGCTGTATCCAACTCTGTGCGACCCCAGAGACGGCAGCCCACCAGGCTCCCCCATCCCTGGGATTCTCCAGGCAAGAACACTAGAGTGGGTTGCCATTTCCTTCTCCAATGCATGAAAGTGAAAAGTCAAAGTGAAGTCACTCAGTCGTGTCCGACTCCTAGCAACCCCATGGACTGCAGCCTACCAGGCTCCTCCATTCATGGGATTTTCCAGGCAAGAGTACTGGAGTGGGTTGCCGTTGCCTTCTCCACCTGGGAAGCTGGGTCCCTCTAAAAACCCTAGTTGGTTTCATGTGGCCTTTACCAAAAGGAGCCACCTATCCTACCTTAGAGGGACTTTGAATCTTAATAAGATATCTTTCTGGACACTTGAGTCTTTGGGAGGGGGAGCATGGCCTTGACAGACGGTTTGCTCATCAGCCGACTGGTGCCAGGTGTGAGGGACCGGGTGGATGGATTGACCTCGCCCCCTCTGCAGAAAGCAGAACTTCCGAGTTCAGTGCATCTCTTCAGATTCTGTCTCTTCCTTTCCTGCCTGGCCTGGCCCAGGAGGGCTCATGAGTCTTGCTAAAAGAATGCTGTTCTCCCAGGATCCTGCCACCACCCTGGACCAGGGAGGGGCCTGCAGGAACAATGACCGTAGTTAGCCTGTTGGAATCCCCAGTTGGGTCGAGCTCTGGGTTACCTGCTTTAAGGGCATTTTCAAGGCTAGTCCCCCATGGCTGTCTAATAAGATGACACCACTGTTGTCCCCCTCTCACAGGTGGCAGGGACAGAGGGGTAAGGGACTCGCTCACAACTGCAGACTTTTATGTATATGTATGCGATCGCGTCAGGTCTTAGTTGCTGCACTCAAGATCTTCAGTTGCGGCATGCAGGCATGTGGGATCTAGTTCTCTGACCAGGGACCGAACCTGGGCCCCCTGCATTACGAGCATGACATCTTAGCCACTGGAGCACCAGGAAAGGCCCCCTCAGACTGTAAATGGTGGCACAGGGTTAGAACCAAGAACTTCCAACCCAGGTCCCATGTGCTGTTACCACATCCCAGCCTCCCTGGGCCCAGCTGCGGCGCCGTGGAGCTGGGCACCCAGTGGGTCAGCATGCATCGTGGGTCTTGATGATTTGTCACAGCCGAATGCCCCCTCCTGATCAGCCAGTGGACATCCAAGGAGCTGGGAGCTCAGTACCTGCAGCTCACAGCTTCTGTGTGTGTGTCACATATGCACACACGTATGTGCTTGTGTGTGTGAGTCGCTCAGTTGTATCTGACTCTGTGACCTTATGGACTATAGCCCTCCAGGCTCCTCTGTCCATGAGATTCTTGAAGCAAGAATACTGGAGTAGGTAGCCATGCCCTCCTCTAGGGGATCTTCCCGATGCAGGGATCGAACCTGGTTCTCCTGCATTGGGAGGCAGGTTCTTTGCCATCTGAGCCATCAGGGAGCCCTATGTGCTCGTAGGCCTGTGTATCTGCCTCTCCCCTCCCTGGCCTAGAGCCTGCCTGTAGCTTCAGACCCAGAGGGAAGGGGAAGGTGTGAATGACCATCCCTCCCTCCCCATTCCATCTGGGACTTTGAATCGGGAGTCTCCAAGGACAGGAACTGTGTGCTTCTTAGGCCACGCCCCCTGACCGGCTGAGCCTGCCCTCCCCCAGACCTGAGGCTCATTCCCAGGCTTCCTGGGAGAACACAGCTGGAACCCAGTAGTGTTGCTTGTCTCATGGTGGCCAGGCCTCCTTGATTCCCAGAAAGGTCAGGTTGGATCCGAGGAAGCCCAGACACCCAGCCAGCTCCCGGCCCTGTTATAAAACATCACATCATCTGACCCTTCGTCCAGCACTCCTCCCCGAGTCGTGAAAACCTCTTCGAAGTGGGGGTGGGGATGGCTATAAATATACCTTATGAGTGTGCCAGAACCTTCCTCAGAGTGCCAGGAACTTGGCCTCAGCCCCTCATGGCAGTTCCAGGCTGCGTGCCTTTGAGAATGCCCTCCTACCCCCACCCCACGGTCCTAGAACAAGATATGCCCAAGGACCAGCGTGTGGGCGGAATTCCCAGCACCTTGGTCCTCCTGGTTGGGGTCACTGGTCAGCTGCTAAACTGCCCCACATGCGAACCTTAGGATACCTCCCCCCCAGACCCACTGTTACCCTTCGTACATGGTCACCTAGCCCATGGAGGGCCAGGTTGGCGGGCTTGACTCTGCTTATCACGCCCACACCCCCACCAGAGTTCCCACCAAACTTGGCAAGCTGGAAAGGCAGCCTGTTTGTCCCGTAAGTGAAGAGTGGGGACCTGGCCTCACCTGAGCATGTGGGTGAGCCCGGGGGCCTGGGTCTCGTGCACTTGAGCGTTCATGCACCCTGTCCACTCTGTTGGGCACCTCGGCCACATCACCCCTGCTCGCAAGGACCCCTGTGGGGATAGCTCCTGTCCAGAAGAGGCTGTGACAAGGAGGTGTCCCACACTGTCCGTTGCAGTTGCCATTGGCTGTGAGCAGCGACCGGCAGCCCCCTCCCCTTAGCCTTGCTCCACTTTGGTCCCGGTTTCACGTGGCTCCTGGGCTGGGGTGTCCCAGCCCCACAGAGGCAGGAGGCAAGAGCCTTGTTCAGCCTGGCACCTTCTGACTGCAGCTTCTGTGTTCCTGCAGCGGGGGAGGGCAGCCCAGTGGGTTCCCATGTCAGTTATAGTCATCTCATGGGCCACAACCTAAGAATGGTTTTTACATTCTGAAGTGGTTGGAGGAAAAAACAAAAAAAATCAAAGCGAGAGTCATGCTTCCTGATGTGTGAAAGTTACATGAAATTCAAAGCTGCATCCATAAAGAAGGTTTTATGGGAAGGCAACCAGCCCCTTTGTTTATACGTCTGTGGCTGCATTTGTTCTCAGTGGCAGCGCTGGGTACCTGCCGCAGAGGCTGTCTGGTCCACAAGGCCTGAAGTGTTGACTTTCGGGCCCTTCTGCTAACCCCTGACCTGTGACCATCATCATCATCAACGCTACTCTTTGGGAGATAGTGTTTTTTGAGGCTGTGCCTTCACATTTGAGTGAAGTCATCATGAGTAAGTCAAACAGGATTGAAGGAACCTGAGCCCAAGTAGGGGGCAGTGCTGGTGTCCTCGGTCCTGCGATTCTGGTCACCCTGCTGGGTACCTAGGACGTAGCAGTGAACAGGGTGTGATGGGGG
>SJYV01009798.1:2223571-2233985 GCA_006410875.1 Neotragus pygmaeus
GGGCCTCACCTGTGACCCCCACCCGGACTGGTGACCAGCCTCTAGGAAGCAGGGTTTAGCCCACCCGGGGGTTGGGGCGACGTGGCCAGGTGGCCTTTCTCAGCAGTTACCCTCCTTCTCCAAAGCCCAGGAACCCAGGCAGGCAAACCGAAGATAACCTCCTGCAGTGTCCCTTCTGGGCGTGTCCCTTCTGCCCTCGGTACCTGTGTCCCCACTGTCATACCAGGGAGGGGGCCAATGACATCCAAGGACCCTGCGGCCCTCGAGTCTACAGTCCTGTCAAGCCGGTCCCCTGGGGGCCCCTCCCAGGTGGAAGAGAGACAGAAGCCAGCGTGTACCTGCCCAGCAGGACCCCGGATGGCCTCAAGTACCTGTTCTGAGCGGTTCATGCAGTTCCGGGCTTCATGCTCCAGGAGGTTCTCCTTCCGGAAGTAACACTTCCCGCATTTGGGACACTCAAAGGGTTTCTCCCCAGTGTGTTTCCTGCTGGGAGAAGCCACGGGGTGTGGAGGCTGAGTGGACTCGCTGCCCTGCCTCACACAGGGCCCGCTCTGGCACCTCTGCGGACAGTGCTGAGCTGCCCGTGCTGACACCTGAGGCTCTCCACATGGCTGGTGAAGCTGTGGGGTGCGTCCAGAAACCCTCCTCCCTCCTGGAGACTCCGCAAGGGAGGGGACAGCTCCCCGCTGTAGGGAACACCCCAGAACCACAGGCCGCTGGGAGGCCAAGCTGCAGTGTCTCTCCAAAGGCAGAAATAACCTCTGGGCCCCAACTCCCTGGAGAAACCTCTCAGCCTGCCTTGGACTTCTGTGAGCTCGGCCTTCAAAACTATGGCCATAATCTGACCACCTCGCCTGGCCTCTGGGCTACCACCCAGTGCGGCCGCGCCATCCCCAGGCCACTGCCTGGGCCTCCTACCTGGTCCTGTGCTCCACGCAGGCCTCCCAACAAGTTTTCACTTTAGGAGTCAGATGGACCCTCGAGGATAACCGAATCTCATCACCTTACTCAACTCTCTGACACTTGGAATCTGGCCCCGAGAAAGGCCTGTTGCTGCCCCTTACCTTGCTGCCTCCCTCCCACCCCAGAGCCTCTGTTCCAGCTCCCCTCCAGCCCAGAGCTGCTCCCCAGCCATCTGCAAGCTTCCTCACTTCCTCTGAACCTGCTGGGTAGTCTCCTGTCTTTACAATTGCAACCTGACCCGACCCTCAACTCCCCAGGTCCCCCTCCCCAGCCCTCCTATCCTTTTCTTTTTTCCCATGGCACTTCTAGCCCTCAGCACACTGCAGAGTCTCTTATCTGGTCGTTCAGGGTCTCACCGCCCTGCTGGAAGGCAAGCTCCACAAGGCCCCTTTGTTCTGTTCATGAAGGTATCTGAAGTGCCCAGCCACCTGGCAGACAACTCGCTGAATGAACTAAGTGAACCCTGACCTCAGAGCCCGGAATGGTGTGGGAAGAACACTGACAGCCTGCCACAGGCACTCTTCTCTCATCCCTGCTGATACACTGACTGTCCCCCACCCACAAGACCTCAGCTGGCACCCCCTCCTAGTTCTTAGGTCAGTCCAGTGGCCTGCAGCCTAAGAAGAGGACGGGGCTGGTACCTGCACCCAAGTTTCACACTAGGGAGTGTGCAGGCAGACACAGGTCACCCCAGGGTGACTGGCCCAAAATGGCCAGCAGCACTAGCAGCAGCTGCCCCCAGAGCAGGGAGAGCAAGGGGCCTCTGTCCTCAGTTCCAACTCCATTCAGTCACAAGGGGACTCTGAGAGTGCTGTAGTGAGAAAACGTGCATGGCCCAGCCTGGTTTAGCAAGACATCTCTCTGGGGCTGAAGAGGGGCAGGAGGGAAACGCGCATCGCCTAGCTGCCCTCCCTGCAGGCCCTAGGAAGAGCAAGGCCACAGGAGCAGTGCCTTCCACAAGGATGCGTGGGATGATGGAAATACTCCAATACTCCACGTCCATGCTGTGGCCTTCGTTCAGCAGCTGGGGCTGCAAGTAGCTACTGAGCACTTGAAATGAAGCTAGCATGACTTAGGAACTAAACTTATTTAATTTTAATTACTTTTAAGTTAAAATAGCTTCCTGTGGAATCTGATTACCTTTGAGAAATGGAGTATCTCCTGCCAGATCAGTAAACAAGGATGTCACAGGCACCAGTCACTGTAGCCCTCCAAGAAGAACCAGTGAGCCCTAAGGGAACTCAGGAGAATACCTGCTATCTGCAGCCATCAAAAGGCAGCCACTTCCTGAGGTGAGCCCCAACGACACTCAAGATGCATGCGGAAAAACACAGCATGCTTGTCCCAGATAGCTGAGATGCATATTCAAGGAGTGAGTTCAGTGAGCCCAGAAGCTTACATCTTCCCATTCATAGAAAAGTGCACAATTCCTTAACTTGGGATATCTGGTTTTCTTTAACAATAATCTTTTGATGTTCAGACTCTATACCCTTGGTTTCAAAAATTTCTATATAACCCGGCTCCTCCCTTCACTTCCTCAGAGCAGTTCTCTCAGGGTTACTTGAGATGCTGCTGCCTCCTGGGCTTGAATTTCCTAAAAATTCCCACTGAATAAAACATAACTCTCAAAAACAAACAAACAAACATAACTCTCAACTTTTAGGTTGTGATTATTTTTTAAGTCAACACCTTACTGGACACAGCAGCTTTCAACAAAGGGTCCCTAGTGCTCCGCTGACACCTGAGACTTAATCTGTCTGCAGAACCGCAGGCGGCACCCATCCTACAGATGGACATCTTAGCCCCAGGCCCATACTGCCAGGCTTCAGTAACACCTGTGATCAGACCTCAGCCACAGCATGGGCCCTCAGGCTGCTCTCTCCTCCTCAGGAGAAGCCTGCTGGAGGTCAAGGTCCACAGTGGGTGGAGCCTGATGTAACAGCTGCTTCAGGCTGCTTCAATCCTGTTAAGACTCTTTGCGACCCCATGGACTGTGGCCAGCCAGGTTCCTCTATCCATGGGATTCTCCAGGCAAGAATACTGGAGTGGGTTGCCAGGCCCTTCTACAGGCGATCTTCCGTCTCTTACATCTCCTACATCGGCAGGCGGGTTCTTTACCACTAGCGCCAGCTGGGTGTCCCCAAACCTGCTCCCAGCAGAAAGCTCACAAGAGGGGGAGGAAGAAGGAAGCCATCCAATGTCAGAGTCCCACTCCCCAATGGTCAGAGGATACCAATGCCAGGCACTGTGTGGGTCTGAGATGGCACCCCAGCCCCCCTACGTGGGCCGCAAGTGGGGAGCGTGGGCCCCCTCCCCCAACACGGGAACAGCAGATGAGAAAAGAAAATAGAAAAACAGAACGTTTACCTGTTGTGGACTTTTAGGTAATATTTGCTGAGGAACTTTTTATGACATGTGGGGCATTCAACTGGCACCGCTGTACCTTTTCTGTTCTCAGCAGGCTCGGCTGCCAGAGAACCTGCGCTCCGGGCCGGCTCGGCAGCACAGGGCTTTCTGATTATGTTTGCTTTCCTCTTGCTTGGCACAGTCTCAGTTTCAGAATCATAATCGCCATCCCCGTCGTCCTCAACTTGAACCACCACCTCCCACTAGAGCAGAAGAGGCAGCAGGAGGGGGTGAGGTCACCAAACTGAATCAGCAGGGGTTCTGGGGATGGGTCTACAGGGTGGCCAGCTCCATCCGGTTTCATCCCAAGTCCCAACCCAGGCCTGTCCCCGGACAGGTCCGTTCCTTCATCAGTGCCTATTCCCTTCAAGGTCCCAGGGCAGCAGCAACATCCCAATCCCAGGTTTGAGGGCAGGAGCTCTGTTTGCGGTTAACTGGAAGTCCTCCTGGATTTCACTTCCCTGGGGAAACACCGAATGCCGCCCACGTCTGCCCCAGGAAGCTGTCAACCACAGACACAACTGGCAGTAAGGTCAGCCTGAGGCTGTGGGATGGAGCTGGCTTCCTGCATTTGGAGATAACACACCCAACTCTGCAACCCCTGGACTGTAGCCCGTCAGGCTCCTCTGTTCATGGGATTTCCCAGGCAAGACTACTGGACTGGGTTGCCATTTCCTTCTCCAGGGGATCTTTCTGATCCAGGGATTGAACCCACGTCTCCTGCCTTGACAAGGCAGATTCTTTACCACTGCGCCACCTGGGAAGCCCTATATTTGGAGAAAGCCTGTTCTAAACCCACAAAACAGACTGTACCTTTGGGTCCAGATTACCCCTGAAAAGTATCAGTCCCTTCTCCCCATCTCCCCTTCTCCGACACCCTGAGCACAGTACCTCATTAGTCCCGCCCTGCAGCTGGACACCTTCAGCTTCGAAGGGCCTTGGGGGCACTTTGCAATCCTCAAGCTCCTTGTCTCCGGGGGGACAGAGCTTCAGGGCCTGCTTGAGTTTCCCGCGGAGAAAGGACGGGCTCTCACTCTGAGCAGGGAGGCCAAGCCGGGGCCTCTGGGGGCTGAGACTACCGCTGACCTCCGGATCCCTGGGGATTTGACCCAGAGTCCTTGAAACTTCCTCCTTCTCCACACCCGCAGACTCCTTGAGGCAGCTGTTCACATCCCGGGGGGCAGGTTTCCCGAGCCCACTCTGGCCACTTGCTGGCTGTCCCACCGAGGCTTTGGGCTTGAAGCTCTGGCACAACTCCACAGCCTCTGGCACTCGCAACTCCCTGGCTGCCAGGAGTACCTGATCCCGGTTCCCCGAGGTGAGGGCGAGGTGGCCGGTGTAGAAAAAGTCCAGCAGGAGGCCAAAGATCTCGGCAAAGCCCGCAGGGAGGACGACACTGCCCCCTGAGCCATCCCCGTAGAGGCTCTGGAAGAAGTGGCTGCAGCAGGCAAGAACACTCCAGTGTGCCTTGAACACCAGGCCCCCCACATCCAGGGTGGCATCGCAGTACTGGCCCCGCTCCCGCTGCTTGTTGAGCTCCTGCAGAACCCTCACGCTGTGCTGGACGAATGAGCCGTCCATGGTCCCTCTGAAGGGAAGAAACACGGCAGTGACACTGACCAGTCCAACCCCGAGGCAGCAAGAGAACGCCCCTGGAGCTGAGACCACGGTAAAGGGAGACAGATTCTATTCATTCACGTTTATTACAACCAGGACTTAGATCAAGATTAGAAGGTGCAAGCTGAGGCAGGAAGGGACTGAGAGCCTCTCTAGGGGCGGGGTCCAAGCAAACAGGCCATATGGGGGGTGGGCAGAGAGTGTGGGTGACGGGGGTGAGGGAGGCTAGGTGGGGACACAGTCGGGAAAGGGTGCTGGCGGGAGGAAATCAAAAGTTTGGGAAAAGAGGCGCTGAATCAGCGCGAACTTATCAGCCTGGCACAGCGAGAGGACCGGAGGCAGGGGAGGACAGTGGCTGCAGACAGGTGAGAGGAACCCACGCCGCGCCCACACGTCTCGAGGCGGAAGGCGGCCGCGGTTAAACTCCATCAGCAGTCACGGCGGCCCACAGCGCCCCCTCCCTCGTCCTTGCCCCTCGACCTCCTCACCCTGGCCCATGCTCCCTATGCCTACCCCTCGAACCCCGAGCCAGGTAGCCCATTCAACCCCACTGACCAACTGCCCCGGCCGTACGTGCCCGGCGAAAGTGCAGAGACGCCGCCGTCGCCGCCGCCGGACGTGACGTCAGGGCGCGCCGGCCGGGGCGGGACGCCTCGGGGGCGCAGGCCTTTACCTCCGAATCCAGCCCCTGGAGGCGGTACTACATAGATAGCAGCCAATGGGATGGAAAGAGAGGCAGGACCAGTCCAGTTCCCCCCGCCCCCCGGCATTGGGCCCGCCTCCCTGGGTTGCCTAGCAACGCCAAGCGGGCCTTCGGGTCTCTGCCCCGCTGGGAGTCCGGAGGTTCCGCCTGCAGTTAGCCCGGCTTGAAGAGGCAGCGCTCTACTGTCGCCCTAGAGAGGAAACGCAACGAAGACGCACATTTCACTTTTTTATTGGCAGCCGGCGCAGCCCGGACTGAGCCCTCCCGTGGGCTTACACTTCGCACACCAAGGCTGAGGAGCCTCCCAGACACCCCAGGTCCTGGACGCCCCCGTTCCACCTTCGCCCCTGAGTCCGCCCCTCCAGGCTTGACCATGCCCGATCCAGTGGTCAGGTGGAAACACAGCGCCTGGTGTAGTCCTGGATGGAGGCCTGGAAGTGCTCGGTGCTGTTGAGGTCCGGGCGGCACAGAATCACGTAGCACTTGGGGAGGAAATAACCGCTGAAGCTGCCACTCATGCTGCTCAGCATGGCCAGCGCGTTGACCGCGGGCAGATACTTGCCCTGATAGACAGTGGCCATGGTAAAGAAGGCGATCCAGGACACGAAGTTGAGGAGCAGGCTGAAGGTGACATATTTGGCCTCATTGTAGTTCTCTGGCAGGTCCTTGCCCAGGTAGCTGCAGGCAAAGGCGCTGACCGAGAGGAGGCCATTGTAGGTAACAGCCAGCATGAAGCCCAGTGAGTTAGCCTCTGTGCAGCCAAGCACCACCAGTTGAGGGAAGTGCTTGTATTCCCTGGTTGGCAGTGGGGTCCACACTGCAAGCCAAATTAGGCAGATAAGCAGCTGGATTGTTGAGCTGATCATTACAAACAGGCCAGCACCATGGTTTTGGACCCATGCACGGAAGAAGGTGGGTGACCTGGCAGAAAACTTAAAGATGAGGACAAGTTGGAAGGAGCGGACCGTCAGGCAGGACAGGAAGATGGCAAACCCGAGGGAAAAGAGGCCTTGGCGCAGTAAGCACGTGGGCAGTGTGGGCACCCCAAAGAAGCCATAGAGGCCCCCAGTCCCCCCTGCCAGGGAGCCCAGCATGAGGAAGCACAGTCGGCCCCCAGCTGACCTTACCACGGGGGTGTCTAGGTGCCAGGCAAACAGGCCAGCAGTCCCAGCCACCACCAGCAGCAGCAGTGTATTAGCTGCCAGCAGTACCAAAGAGACTGGCTCGTGCCATGTCAAAAACACCACAGTGCGTGGGAAGCAAGCCTGGCTTCTCTCAGGTGCCCACTCTTCTTTCCCACAAGGCCAGCATCTATAGAGGTCTGGAAGAGAAGGTGGAAAGGGTTCCTGAGAGCCAGGTGAGGACAGCAGGAAGGGGAGGCTGTACAACCCTTGCATTGGAAAAGCCCCTGATACTGGGAAGGATTGAGGGCAGGAGGAAAAGGGGGCAACAGAAGGTGAGATGATTAGATGGCATCATTGACTCAATGGACATGGTGGTTGTGGATTAGTTGCTAAGTCATGTCCAGCTCTTGCAACCTCCTGGTCTGCAGCCTGCCAGGCTTCTCGAATCCATGAGTTTGACCAACTCCGAAAGACAGAGGAAGGCAAGGACAGGGAAGCTTGGCGTGTTACAGTCCACAAGGTCACAAAGAGTCAGACACGACTTAGTGACTGCACAACAACAACAACCCTGCAAGGTGCTGGTGGGTCTGTAGCACAGGAGCTGGGCTCTGCCAGGTGCAGCAAGATGAGGGTAGCCCTGAGAGCCCCCAGGCCATATGTTTCCTTAATATGCCCGTGTTAATTACAGATCATGGAGACACTTGGGTCAGTTCTGTGTGACTCCTGATCCCAGAAGGAGTTGGCAAGCCAAGAGGTCATAGAGAGGGCCTTACCCTGTAACTCTGCCTGCACCGCCCTGAGGCTGCGATCCAGGGCAAGCAGCCAGCCCCAAAGGGAGCCCTAAAGGAAGGGCATTTTCATCTCTCCCAGGGCTCTCTCCCTAGCCAAATCCACCTTCTTGAGCTGCCACTCTGTGGTTTCTCTGAGTTGAGTTGATTCCCTCAGGATGGAAGACATGCATTCCCACTCCCACCAAGATGGTAAAAAGAAGGCATGTGGCCCCTGGAGTCCAGCTCTGGGCTGAGCCCCTTAGCTACCTCTGTCTGCCTCTGACCTTGACCTTGCATCGTGGGATGGAAGAACTTTTTGTCCTGTCACAGACATGATAGTGTCTGCATTCAAGCCAAGCTATTCAAGGCACCAGGTGTCACTGGCACGGTCAATAGATGGGATTTCATACAGATAAAATGGGAAGAAAAAAAAAAGGACAATATGGGAGGGTACAAAGGGAATGAAACTCATATCTGTTTGGATAAAGATGCTGAGTGTAGGATAAAATTGTCTCTGTAGGTGCTGGGTTTGGACCTCTCTTAAAAAGAACACAGCTAGATATGAAGCCGTCAACTGCTTGTTTCTTTCTGCTTGATCAGAACTCATGTCTGGTGGAAGGTGTCCTCCAAACTGTCCCTAACTGGCAGCAAAGTGACCAGGGCCCTGGTTCTGCACACATGTGGCCCAAGGGAGGTGCTTCCATTTGTTCTACAGGTCCTAGGAGTGCTGTTGGTTCACTCACTCATCACTGGTCACTCACCACTCTTATTGAAGAAGGTCCCAGCCTCACAGGGCACACACTCAAAGCAGCAATGGTGGAAACCTATGATCACTCTCTGGTGGCCTTCAGGACAGTCCCTGGAACACACAGACGTAGGCACCTGCAAGAAGCCATGGTGTTCTGAAGCCACGTGGAGATGCTCATGTCAAGGGATGGAAAAGGGGGCCTCTGGGCATCTGCCCTCACGGCTCACTCCCAGAGCAGAGGCCTTGGTCATGTGAACCAGCAGCAACTGGGCATCTGTCTTTCTGAGCCCTGGGAACTTCCCTGGCAGGGCAGGGGAGACCCATAGCAGCCTGGTACCTGGGATCCAACCTCGTGTTCTATGTGAGCTCTCAGCACTGCCCTCAGGCTGCCCATCAGGCAGTCACCTGGTGAGTGACCACGTCCGTTACCTGGTTGTCGTTTCCATGCCACCGGATTTTGGTCGTATTTATGTCCAGCGACACTGAAAATGGAGAGGAGGAGCCGATGACCCTGAAGGTCCAGTTGGAGCCGCTCCAGTCCCAGGCGATTATGTCATAGTTGCCGGGGGTATTGCCATCGTCATTAAATGTCACAGTGTTTTTGTGTAAAAGGAACTTCACCTTGCGGATCTGCTCCAGAAGCTGAAACAAACGGGGACAATGGAGCTGGTGCCAATGATACCGGCTGCTCCTCCTGGGTCCTTCCAGACCCAGATGGCCCAGGAAGCAAGTGCATGGGGCCTTGCTAAGCTTCTACCTGGGGCATTTCACCCTGCCTGGAAGTTCTGGTCCCTTCCTCACCCCCCCTCCCCTCCTAGGAGGCCCCTTGACCCTCCTAACCAGCCTCCTGAGTGAGAGAAGTCTCTAACAAGGCAGCCCTTTGCAGAGCTTTCAAGCCCTGGATCAGAGGCCTGGTGGGTGGGTGGAGTCACAGCTCAGAGAAGACCAAGACGAGCCTCAGAGAAGGGGTCAGCCTCTAGCGGTCAGCCTTTGCCCTCCACCCCCAGCATTTAGGGTGGCTGAAGAGTAACCACACTGCATGCCTTAGGAAGGCAGACAGTGGGTGCCAGTGGCTGGTAAGTGCCTTACCTGCCAGGGATAGACCCGGCCCCTCGAACAGGCTCCAGAGGAGCAGCCCAGGAGCTGGTGGAGGCCATGGGCCACGGAGTAGACAGCCTGGTACGCATTGTAGGCAGAGCTCATGGAGAACTCTGTTAGCGTGGGCATCGCCTGTGCCGTGAAAGCCCAGCATTCTGTGCACAGCTGGTTGCTGCTGCACCAGGAGCCCTGGGGGCAAGGCCTGAGAACTCCTTTGTCGGCCTGGACATAAGCCTCTTCAAATTCCTTCAGGCCAGGGACATGCCTGTGTGGGATGGCCACGCCCAGCACTGTGCCGATGCCCTGGATCCCAGGCACACTGCTGATGTGACTAGAGATGGCCCAGTCTTCTGTGGCGATCCACACCTTGGCAGTCAGTTTGGCCAGCACCACGGATTCAAAGAACACCCTGGCCAGCTGTTTGCCGGAGTAAACCACTACAACGGTGGTCCTGGCTTGGACCAGGCAGCGTATCATGCTCTGCATCCNGCCCAGTCTTCTGTGGCGATCCACACCTTGGCAGTCAGTTTGGCCAGCACCACGGATTCAAAGAACACCCTGGCCAGCTGTTTGCCGGAGTAAACCACTACAACGGTGGTCCTGGCTTGGACCAGGCAGCGTATCATGCTCTGCATCCGCTCGTCGCCCGGTCGGGCAGAAAAAGGCACAATGTCCCTGAAGGCAATACAGATGCCCTGCCGGGTGACCTGGTACTCCAGCTCCTGAATCCCTACCTCCCCGTAGTCACCTTCGCCACCCACGATGGAGATCCAGACCCACCCGAACCTCTGCAGCAGCTGCACCAAGATGTCCACCTGGTGCTTATCACTGGAGATGGTGCGCAGAAAAGAGGGGTAGAGCCGCCTCGCGTTGAGCACCATGCTGCTGGCTCCGTAGCTGACCTGTGGAGTTCAGTTCAAGTTCAGTGGCAACAGCCTCGACTGAGGGCCTCCCAGGGCCAGCCTTGTTCTTGGTGCAGGGACAT
>SJYV01009798.1:2234071-2275569 GCA_006410875.1 Neotragus pygmaeus
GGGGGGGGGTGGGCAGGGATGGAGGGGGGCAGAATTCCCTAAAGGAAACCAAGAAGGAAGTGGCATAAGGGAAACAGGGGGTCATAAATGCTGGGGGAAAGTGTCAAAATGGTCAAGTGTGTTGGAGACCTAGTGGCCCTCCACCAGTCCTTCTCAGCAAGACCTTGCTGGTTCTGCCTTGAGGTGGTCACTTGACCCATCTCCAACCCCTACCCAAGCCGCAGTCATCACCTTCTAGCACTGCTCGAAGGACAGAGCCCAAGGCCATGGAGGGAGGAGTAAATGCTAAGAGAGAAGCAAGCAGGAATGGAGACTCTGCAGAGGTCTCCTTGGAAGGAGGAGTCAGCCAGGCTGAGAGGAGAAGTGGCCGGAGGATGGAGGGGGTTAGGGCAAGTGTGTCAGCAGAGGAGGCCCAGGAGAGGCTGATGAGCAGAGGAGGGGAGGGACACCACACAGCTGAGCCTGAGCCTGGAGGAACGGACGGGAGGAGGAAGATGGGGTAGATGTGAAGCCTGTGGGGTGATTGGACAGCAGGAGGAGAGAGACAGCAGAGGCTTCCGAGGAGAATGGACTTTCTGGTGAGCACAGAAGCAGGGAGATCTCGGAAGCAGCACTTGGAGAAGAAGGAACTCCAGGCAAGTGACTCAAGAGCAGTGACTGCCCAGGAGGTCCTGAAGTCCAGACCCACCTTGGGCACAGCAGCTCCTGCACACCCACCCCAGCCCACGCTGGACTTGCCAGGAGGGGAGATGAGCGAACTGTTAGGGCCCCGGCTTACCAGGGGCACCAGGAAGGGGCCCAGCAGGCCTGCAGTGGTAAGAGCGTGCTTGGTGATGTCAGGCCCGATCGCCGCCACTATCGCAGGGGAAAAGTCGGCAGGGTCTCCCTGGATCTCCACATAGCACCTCCCCAGTGTGCTCAGTATGCTCAGCGTGGCATACATGTTCGCTGAGTCTGAGCACACATCGTACAGCTCGTACCCCAGGGTGACGTTGGGTAGCAGGGCTGTGGAGTTGTTTATCTCCTCGATGCTGAACCGCATGGCCTGGAAGAGGTGGTAGCCATGGCCGTTGAAGCTGTTGGACCTGTAGGGAAAGCCAGGCTGAGAGCTAAGAACCTCTGGTCTCCTGGAACCCCAGGCTTGGGGGCAGAAAGGAACCTCTGAGGTCATCTGTCCAGCTCCTACAACCATGACCTCAACATGGGCCCTGGACCACACACAGTTCTGCTGACAGGCCTTGGGAGAGGTAGGGGACAAATTGGAAAAGTATACATACCATGCTCCCCTCCCCCCCATAAGCATATTAGGATCAAAAGGCTCCCAAGTCCTGTAGCAGAGATATCTGCTATATTAGGGTTCTCCAAAGAAACAGAACCAAGATGAGACACATATGTATACATCTCTCTAGCTAGCTAGCTATATATACACAGAGAGAGAGGGAGAGAGAGCAAACAAAAGAGAGGACTGTCTTTTCCCTGGGATCTCCATCATTTCTCTTATGGAGAGCATCTGCTTTATTGATTTAAATGTTAACCACATCGCAGCAACATCTAGACATGTTTAATCAAACACCTGGGCCGCAGGCCAGTTAACACATGAAATTAACCACAGTACAGGCTTATACACAGTTAACTAGTACCTTTCACTGGGACACTCGTGATTGTGGTGGGGGCCTGTGTTCCTCGTGGCCTCTCTCGGAAACACAGACACAGGCATGCTAGGGCCGTGACTCAGCCCTGCTTGAGGAGTGTGCCAGCCTGCTGCATTTCCCAGCCTCCCTGCCTCTTGGGAGGCTCCCCCATCATTCCTACCACTTCTGTCCTTGAGTCACTGGAAGGAAGCATAGTACCTCCTGCCCGAAACAGGCCTTCAGTCACGTGAACCTGGTTTTTCACGTAGCTCCTCCTCCCTCAAATTTCCTCTTCCCAGGCTCCCAACTGTAGCTCTTTGGGCCAGTCCTCCCACACCAGGCTTTCTAGAATCTTCTTCCCAGGCTGGCTGTCAGGTATGCTATGTGTCGGGCCACTGAGCCATGTGACATCCTCAAGCTGGCCAAATCTAATACTATCCCCTTTATAAGAAAAGCAGTTGCTTTTTTTTTTCCTACCTAGACTGTCCAATTCCAGAAGGCACCAACCTAAGTCATTCAGGCTACTAAAACATCTTCTGCTATACTTCACTTCCCTCCCCCTGGAGAACCATACTTGCCATCTGAGAGACTAAGGATGTGAACTGGAGAGAGTGGGGTAGGGAAGGAGATGGAAGAGGGAAAGACGCCCTTAATTAGCCTTTGCCCTCTAGTTATATTACAAAGCCAGGAAACAAGTGATCTGGAATTATAATACAAAAGACCCTTAATAGCCAGGACAAAAGAGTGTGTTAAAAGTGCCAGGGAAAGGCTGGCCAGCCCTTAAAGGTGGTGGCTTGGCTGCAGGTTGGGTAGGGATTGGAGGCAGTCCAAATGGTCACTCCAGAGATAGAACCCACAAGGTCTTGCAGAGGCAGGCTGGCAGAGNATCTTCTGCTATACTTCACTTCCCTCCCCCTGGAGAACCATACTTGCCATCTGAGAGACTAAGGATGTGAACTGGAGAGAGTGGGGTAGGGAAGGAGATGGAAGAGGGAAAGACGCCCTTAATTAGCCTTTGCCCTCTAGTTATATTACAAAGCCAGGAAACAAGTGATCTGGAATTATAATACAAAAGACCCTTAATAGCCAGGACAAAAGAGTGTGTTAAAAGTGCCAGGGAAAGGCTGGCCAGCCCTTAAAGGTGGTGGCTTGGCTGCAGGTTGGGTAGGGATTGGAGGCAGTCAAATGGTCACTCCAGAGATAGAACCCACAAGGTCTTGCAGAGGCAGGCTGGCAGAGGACCCGTAGGCACAGGCCCCACCCCCCCAGGTGACAGTTCTGCTTACCTCCCCCGACTCACCTGTCACAGAAGGTCACCGTGGGTCTTCCTCTTGCCTCTAGAGGGGCACTGTGGAGAGGGAACATGCCTGCAAGCAGGTAATCTCCAGGGAGGCTGAAGTCGGGGGAGGACGGGGTGCTGTGGCAGCTGAAAGCCCAACAGCAGGAGAGGGAGAGCAGCAGGCTGACCAGGCGCACCCCCCAGAGTGACATGCTGGTCAGACAGCCCTGTGCCTGGCATGGCCACGCCACGCCCTGTGACCAGGTTGGGCCGTTTATACAGAATGGTCAGCAGTTGCCCAGATGCTTCCCAGTTTCATGACTATGAAAGGGGGCGGGATTAGAGCCCAGTTGTAGGGCTGCTTGCTTCTACCTTCCGGGCCTGCGGTCCTCCTCAGGAACTGGGCAGGATAAAGGTGCAGGTGCAAAGCAGGTGGCACCCACTGACCCTTTGGACGGTTGTGGGTTCTGTCCTTGCTCTGGTGCCTGTGGCATCACCTGGTTCAGAAAGGGATTTGAGGGGGGTCAGCTTCTCTGGGGGGGCCTTAAGGAACAGAGTGTGAAAGATTGCGCTCAGCGAGCTGCAGGTTTTAGAACCGTTTACCTGGGCCTCAGTTTACCCAACGAGACAAGGCTTTGAGTTATATTTGTGACCCACCCCAATCCTCAGTCTCCTGAAATTGAAATTCTGAGTAAATCGTCCCCATTTCGCCTCCTCATACACAGTTGCTCCCTTCAGCTCAAAGACAAATGCATGCAAACAGAGGGTATGCAAATAGACCGGTTTTGTTTAAAACGTCAATCCTGGAGCTTTTTCAGTCGCGGGGGGCGGGGGAATCCTAGCTGGATTTCCGGAGAGTGGCCCTGGACTTGGGGTATCTGACTTTCCTTCTCCACGCAGCATGGGTGAGGCTTTTGCATAATGTAAATGGGGCTTTTGTTGGGACTGCCCGGCCGAGTGTCGCCCAGGCTGTCCCTAGGTTTCACCACCTCCAGTGGGCCTGAGCCACACAGGCGCCTGCGAACCAGGGTGCGCCGCCAAGACCGCCGGCAGAGAGCGCCCGCGCCTTCCAGACCCTTGACGGGCCGCGGGGCGGAGCGTTGGGATCTCGCGACATTTTAGAGCGTCCGGCCCCAGCAGCTAGCATGGCGGACTCCTTGCTGCTACTCAAGAGGGTACCCTCCCGCCACACGTGGCTGCGGGCCCGCAAGGCCCGGCCTCAGCTCATCCTCAGCCGCCGGCCCCGCCGCCGGCTCCGGAACCTACGCTGGCGCAGCCGAAGGCGGCTTCGGCGACGGCTGCTGCAGGCCCAGGCAGCCGGCGCGGACTGGCTGCAGGGCGGTTGTCTGGTGTCCGGCGCCGCGGCGCTCCAGAGGCTGAAGACCTCGGCCCGCAGGCGGGCCTCCAGCCCGGAGCCGGCCGAAGACCCGGTTCCGAGTGGTCCTGCGATCCTCCCCATTCCGCCGGTGCGGCCAGCTGGCTCGGGCCGCGCTGTCCTGCTGCTGCCGCTGGGGCAGGTGGGTCCTGCCGGGGGAGCCGGGCGGGTAGCGCGGGAGGGTGGGGACACAGCCCCGGGAGCTGCAGGCTGGGAGAGGCCCTTTTCCCCCTGCGGGTACTCTGGCCGCGGGTCAGGCGCATTCCTCGGGCTGTGGTGCTGGACAGAGGGTAACAAGGATCCTCCTGAGGGAATTCTAGGTCTTTAGGGCTGCTGCTGCTGCTGCTAAGTCGCTTCAGTCGTGTCCGACTCTGTGCGACCCCATAGACGGCAGCCNTCATGGCAAAACTTGTCTATTCATATTGCTTTTCAAGTTTTACTTTCCACTCTCTAAATCTCATGGAAGTATAAATGAAAAGAACTGCCTAAAGTTGAATAAATTGCTATCTATAGTTTATACAACCAAGTCCTACAAAATTAAGTCCTAACTAAGAAAGAAATATAAGCACACACAAAAGCCTTGAAGTAAATAATATACACAGGGTCAAATTGCTCTGATTTTCAAGTCAATCAAGTTTTCCTTTTGCCATATGTAAACATGTTATAGATAAATATTACAGTCCTTAATCTTGCTTGCATATACTTTTCAATTGAAGAGAAAAAATATTTTTTGTTTTCAATTTTACCTCTGACCCTTTTAATGTGAAAACTGGAACAGGGAGTTAATTTTTTTTTTTTCAAATGATGTACATGTATAATATACTGTTTATCTTTTAAAGAAATATTTGATAACTGCATCTGTACATAAAAAATCACTTATCCTGAAAAATTAAATTTATTTCCTGGATTTTATTGCCCCTAGATCTCTGGTAGAAGTAGAGGAAAACATTTTCATTGAGGTCCAGAGAATTCATGTAAATTAATATTAAAAAATATAATTGAAAATATAAGTATCAGCAAGAATAAGGCCATATATGGAAAGCAACTGCCTCATTTTTAGGGGCTTCAGATATTGAAACAGTCAGATGTGGAATATATTAATAAATAGTTATGTGTTAGTTTTCTAATGCTGCCATAACAAATAACCACAAAACTAGTATCTTGAAACAACACAAACTCTGAGAGTCTAGGTGTCATAAAATTAGGGTGTTGGCAGGGCTCTTCCTTTCTGGGACTTCAAGAAGTGAATTTACATGTTTCCTTTCCAGCTTCTAGAGACCAACTAAATTCCTTAGATCATGATCGTCTTTCAATCATGTCTCAGGTCTCTGATCCTGCTTTTATTGTCACATCTATTTCTCTGACATTTTTTCTGCTTCTCTTTCCCACCTTTGATGGTCCTTGTGATACTATTGGGCTCACATAATCAGGATAATTTCCCTATCTGCTGATTAGCAATTTTAACTGCATCTGCAATTTAAATTCCACTTTCCCCTGTTCAGTTTAGTTCAGACTCTCAGTCGTGTCCAACTCTTTGTGACCCCGTGGACTGCAGCATGTCAGGACTCCCTGTCTATCACAAACCCCCAGAGTTTATTCAAACTCATGTCCATTGAGTCAGTGATGCCATCCAACCATTCCATCCTCTGTCATCCCCTTCTCCTCCCGTCTTCAGTTTCCCAACACCAGGTTCTTTTCTAATGAGTCAGTTCTTCACATCAGGTGGCCAAAATATTGGAGTTTCAATGTCAGCATCTGTCCTTCCAAAGAGTATTCAGGACTGATTTCTTTTAGGATGGACTGGTTGGATTTCCTTGCAGGCCGAGGGACTCTCAAGTGTCTTCTCCGACACCACAGTTCAAAACCATCAACTCTTTGACGCTCAGCTTTCTTTATAGTCCAACTCTCACATCCATGTATGACTATAGAGAAACCATAGCTTTGACTATTCAGACCTCAGTTGGCAAAGTAATGTCTCTGCTTTTCAATATGCTGTCTAGGTTGGTCATAACTTTTCTTCCAAGGTACAAGCGTCTTTTAATTTCGTGGCTGCCCTCACCATCTGCAGTGATTTTGGAGTCCCCAAAATAAAGTCTTTCACAGTTTCCACTGTTTTCCCATCTATTCACCATGAAGTGATGGGACCAGATGCCATGATCTTCGTTTTCTGAANACTGGAGTGGGGTGCCATTGCTTTCTTCATCTTTGGGGCTGGAAGGACTTTAATAGTAATAATAGGTTGCATTTATCGAGTGCTCAGAAATGTCAGGCTCTTAGTGTTGTGGGTATCTGAACTCATTTAGTGCTACATGCTCTTGGAGTCATTACCACTAGGAATGTTTAAAGAAAGAAACAGAACATATCTTAAGTAACCTGCGGGAAAGATGTAAGTGGAGGCAGAGCCAGCAGTCAAACCCTTCACCTGGACGTTGGTCTGGGAGGTCGCCCGCACTGTAGCTTTGTAAGGACAGGGAGCAGCGAGAACAGCAGAACTAAGTTCAGGGGGCCCCCTTGGGTCAGTGTGCATCAGACTCTGTCCCTTTGGCTGCTCCAGGATATGATCTTAGATTAAAAGTATTCACATTTTAATCTATTAGTTTAAAATACTACATCATTACCTACAAGTTATTCTGTTACTTAGCAATTCATCTCTCTCTCTTTTTTAATTCATTTCCTTTTGATAACCTGAAGAGCCAATTAAAATCTTAGAAGTTTTCTGTCAGCGGTAACAGAATCTGTAGCCTTACTTCTTCCTTTCATTTTTCGTTCCCTCTAGGGGTTTACTTTTAGTGGGATCTGTCGTGTGACCTGCCTCTATGGCCAGGTACAGGTGTTTGGTTTTACCATCAGCCAAGGCCAGCCTGCCCAAAATGTCTTCTCTACCTATACCCACTCTCGCCTGACCATCAATGCTGTTCATTATTCAGTGCATGAGAAAAGCAAGAAGGAGATGAAGAGAGAAGCCCGAGTGCTGCTCAGACCTTATCTGAACCAAGGTAATAAAGAGAACTGAGTGACCTACTGAGGATATATTGTAATAAGGCCAAAACTTTTTTTTTTTGTCCGTACCCTGCAGCATGTGGGGTCTTAGTTCCCGTAATAGAACCCATGTTCCCTACAGTGGAAGCTTGGAGTCTTAATCACTGGAGCCCCAGGGAAGACCCAAGGTGATTAATTTTTAGATGTTTACTATGGCCCTGAACTTGCGCTCTTTACTATATGTATTTAAACCCTCACTAAGGTCTGGAGATTGAAGCTATTTTTACCATTTCACAGATGAGGAAAGTCACCCAAGGTCACACAGTGTTTAGGTAGCAAACCCGGATTGACTTCTCCATCCAGGTGTTTCTGTCATGCAGTATGGCCTCCTGAAAAAGGCTCTCATGCATAATTCATAGTCTCAAAAGGTGTGGACTTTAGCAGAGGAGAGGAAAGTCCCGCAGGGCATAGTGTTTGATGGAGTTCTGTTTCTAAGGCAGCTTATGTCTCTCTTTACAGATGACAGATACTGTTTGATGAGCAGTTTTTCTCCTCTGTGTTCCATCGTGTTGCTGGAACGTCTGAAAACCTCCACTGTGAACTTCATAATCAGCCATCCAGGTTTATCTTACATTTTCATACAAGAGGTAGAACCAGTTTTCATTCAAGTTTTCCTGATTACTTTCACCAAAACAGTCAGATGACTATGTAGGATGCCCCTAGTCTTATCTGTCTGTCATGTTGTGCTATAAGTCATATGGAATGTAACACATGTGTACAGTAAAAAAGTCAGTAGAAGGATGTATCAGAAAAATTGTCTCTTCTACCCCACTTAGCTTCATTCCCCAGATAAAGTCACCATTTTCTGTTATAGTTTATTAAATGCCTTTTGATATTTTAAAAATGGTTTTCTTTATATTTTGATTCACTAACTTGAGTGAAAGTGAAGTTGCTTAGTCGTCTCCGACTCTTAGCAACCCCATGGACTGCAGCCTACCAGGCTCCTCCGTCCATGGGATTTTCCAGGCAAGAGTACTGGAGTGGGGTGCCATTTTCTCTAAATTATGAGTAATTTCAGCGTACTTACACTTTCTCCCATCTCTCCCTTTCCTCATTTCTAAATTTTTGCTGCCCTTACTATTAATTTCCTGAAGTCAGATTGGTTCCTAAAATTGTCTCCCATGAGCCAGTAAATTGAGCCAAATCTATAGGAACATCGGACTGGATGTGAAGTGTGAGGAGGAATCAGGGAGCAGCAGCAGGTTTTTTGACCGGACTGTGAGAGCGCTGAGACAAGGGGCTGTAGGAGGAGACTTAGGTCTGTAGCTGAAAGATGCCTCTTAGACAACCAATTGGAGATGCCTGCTGGGCAGTTGAATGTGTGAGTCAAATTCAGAGAAGAGGTTGTGTGCATGGGTGTGTATTGAGTCGCTTCAGTTGTGTCTGAGTCTTTGCAGCCCTATGGACTGCAACCAGGCTTCTGTGTCCATGGGATTCTCCTGGCAAGAATATTGGAGTGGGTTGCCATGCCCTCCTCCAAGGGATCTTCCTGACCCAGGGATCGAACCCGTGTCTCTTATGTCTCCTGCATTGGCAGGAGGGTTCCTTACTACTGAGCCACCCAGGAAGCCCAGAGTAGAGTTTTCAAATGTAAATTTGGGTGCTTTCAGTAGAATAGGGTTCCATTGCTTCTTGGCCTTTGGACTAAGATCAAGTGTAGTATCGGTTCTTATCAGAATAGGGTTCCAAAGTCCATGAGATGGGATAATGACACCGAGAAGTTGATGCAGGTAGAAATGAGAAGTTCACGGCCTGAGCATGAGGAGCAACAGAGGGACTGAGGAGTGGTGGTGCTCGTGGTAAAGGAGAGCAGGTGGGTGTAATCAGGGAGCCTCTGAAGGAAGTGGGGCACCCGACGCTGCTGCTGATGAGATGAAGCCTGAGAAGGGAATTGCGTGTAGGCTCACCTTCTGGACAGGGCGGTTTCATGGCATTGCTGAGCAGACCAGCCTGATCGGAATGGAATCAAGAGCTGGGGAAGGAGGAGCTCAAGGGTTCAGTGGTTAGGGATTTTGCTTTTAGAGTTTAGCTATAAAGGGAAGAAAGAGATGAAACAGGTTGGAAGAGTAAGCCTAGTTGAGAGAGTTCTGGGTTTTGTTCAGATGGATGGAAAGAACCACATGCTTGAACACAGCTTATAGGAAAAAGCCACAAAAGAGCACGCTGATGGTGCTGTGGAGAGAGGATGGAGGGAGGGGTTCCAGTGTCTGTGTGGTCTGTTGGCCTTGGGAGCAGAGGCACTTCCTTGAAAGTGGCTGGAGGAAATGCCCAGGACAGGGATGGAGCAAGCGGAAGCTCTCTTCTGATTGTTTCCTCTTGCTCTGTGAAATGGATCCGGGTATTGCTGAGTGGGGGCATAGGGAGTAGGCAGGGGTTGGGGATTTGACATGGAAGGAGAAGCTAAGAAATGCGGGCAGGATGATGCATGGGCTCCTACGGTCACGTTAATTTAGTCCAGTGCAGAATCTAGCAGCCTGGCAGGGCCACAGAAGTGGACATGGAGACCCCACCTGACAGTGAGTGTTTCAGGGGCTGTGATCAAACTTGTTCCTTTTTCACTTACTTTCAGATTTTGTTTTTTCCTGCAACTTACTCAAGCACCACTATTTAGATTCCTTATGATCTTTCTTGGATAACTTCCTCCTCTCCCCATGCCCACGTGTTAGTACGTTCCAGAATTATATTTTCGTATAAGACAGAGAGTAACCTTTAGATTATCTCATTTTATAAGATGTTCTTATTTTGCCCTCAGTGATTGATAGTTGAGAATCAACTGAGAGGTGAGACGAAAGGAGGGATCAGAGTTATCTTTTTTCTCCTTTTTAATGTTTATTTATCTAGCCTCACCAGGTCTTAGTTGCACCTCTCAGGATGTTTAGTTATGGCATGTGAAGTCCCAGTTGCGGCTTGTGGGATCTAGTTCCCCAACCAGGGATCAAACCCAGGCCCTCTGCATTGGGGGTGTGGAGTCTTAGCCACGGGACCACCAAGGAAGTCTCCAAAGTTATCTTTTGTAGCTCACAACCGTTTGAGGCTTATTAATTTCGAACCAAAGTAAAAGAAGCACATTATGTTGTTATTTTCAGGTCCGGACTTTCCAGATAAACTCTGAGTATTTTGCCTTGAGATCTGTGGGTATTAGAAGAGAGAAAAAAAAAACCGGCTTGCGTTTAACGGAGAGTGCCTTTGCAGCCATGGAAGAGTTAGTGAGCATTTCTAGCGGTGAGTGATACAAACTGATGTAGTCTAGCATTCATCCGCCAGAGCCTCAGAGGATTACTGTTAATGATCAGAGTCCTAAAGACGACGGCTCATGTCAGGGGTCAATGTTTCTTTCCCCACCAGAAGAAGCAGACAGCTGCCCTGTCATTCTGGTTTGTGGCTGCCAGGACATTGGAAAGTCAACATTTAATAGATACCTCATTAACCAGCTGTTAAATAGGTAAGAGTGTTTTTAATCCTGTTGTGACATATTGCCAGACTTTCAGCAGGAAGTAGGATTTTTGATTTGAGAAGCTAGATGGGAATGCATCTCAGCTTCTCCGTAGAGATGACATACAACTCTGTGCAAAGCCACTCAGCCAAGGGAGGCCTCCTGGTTGTACCGTTTGAGGGTGCAGCTGTGGCACTCCCAGGTGTACCTACCTTGCCTGTTGGGGAGCTCACAAAAGCCATCAGTTGATCTCACAATCTGTTTTTGTCCAAACCCAGAGAGTCAGAGCAGGGATAAAGTCTGTCATATTTAAAAAATAAAGTTTGAGGAAAGACAGAGTTGTATCCATATAGCAAATGGACACTGTAGCCAGGCCTGCATCCCATTTTCTCTTCACTGATATTTTCTCTATGCTGGTGTCATCTTTGGAGCATTCTGCCTGCAAGGCTGTGTGGGGTGGGGTATGTCTTTGTGTCACATAAAATCTTTATGTTCTGATTTACCTTGGACACGGTAAATAAAACGAGTTAAGATTTCTTTCTTTTAAATTTTCAGTATATCCTGCATTGATTATTTGGAATGTGATCTGGGGCAGACAGAGTTTACTCCTCCGGGTTGCATTTCTTTGCTTAATATTACAGAACCAGTTCTAGGTATGTATTCTGCATTTCTTAAATGTCTTGGTTTTATACAGTACAAAAGTAATGATACAAGAAAGTCAAAGAGTACAGAAGTATAAAATATAAAAAAATGAACACATGTCCCCATGAAACTTATGGTCTTCCCATAAGAATTTCTCTGGTCTCAAAAAAAAAAACCCCTAAACACCCAATGATACCTTTCTAGGGTTTTATTTTAATAAATGGAACTACCATCCATTTTATTTTATGTAAATTAGAAACACTTTCCTGTAATACGAGCATCTTACATAATGCTACACAATGATTTCAACCAAGAAATTGACATGGATATAATACTATTAACTAGTCTATAGATTTTTTTCAAAATCCATTAGTTACTCTACTAATACCCTTTTTATGTTTCAGAATCCAAATCAGAGTCCCATACCGCTTTTTTAAATTTAAAATGTACATAACATGTTATTTATCATTTTGACTATTGATTCATGTACAGTACCGTGCCATCAAATACAAAGCGCTATATAATCATTATCACTGTCTACCTCCAAAACATTTTCCTTGTCCTGGGCTGAAATGCTGTGTCTATTAAATAACAGTGCATCCCCTTCCAGCCTCTGAGGACCTCTGGTGTGTTGCCTGTCCCTCCCTGTGAACCTGCCTGTTCTGGGCACCTCATCTAAGTGAAATCACGCAGTACTTGTGCTCCTATGTCAGGCTGGTTTCACTAAGTATAAGGTTTCAAGATCTGTTCATATTGTTTGGTCGCTCAGTCATATCCGACTCTGTAACCCCATGGACTGCAGCACACCTGGCTTCCCTGTCCTTCTCCATCTCCCGGAGCTTGCTCAGACTCATGTCCATTGAGTTGTAGCATATATCAAAATTAACTCCTTATTGTGGCTGAAAGTCATGCCAATGTATGTGTATCACATTTTGTCTTTTTAACTGTGTTTTTATTTATGTATTTTTGATGGTGCTGGGTCTTCATTGCTACACATGGGCTTTCTCGAGTTGCAGCAAGTGGGGGCTACCCTTTGTTGTGATGGGCAGGCTTCTTACTGTGGTGGCTTCTTTTGTTGTGGCACACACGCTCTAGGGTGCCAGGGCTTAGCTGCTCCACGACGTGGGGAATCATCACGGATCAAACTCTGTCCCCTGCGTCGGCCTGCAGATTCCACCACTGGACTACCAGGGAAGCCCCTGTATTGGTTCTAGTTTTCTGCCTGCTATGACTAATGGTGCCGTGAACATTGGTTACAACTATCTGTTCAAGCCGCCGCTTTCAATTCCTTTGGATATATATATACACATACATACACACCCATGAGTGGTCATGTTTAACTTTTTGAGAAACTGCCAGACTGTTCTATAGCAGCTGCACTGTTTTACGTTCCCATCAGTAATTCACAAGGGTTCTGATTTCTCTACATCTTCAACAATACTTGTTATTTTGATTATGGCCTTTCTTGTGGATGGAAGTAATCTCTTTTGGGTCTTGGTTTGCATTTCCCTAATGACTAACAGTGTTGAGCCTCTTTCCATATGTTTATTGGCCATTTGTACATCTGCTTTGGAGAAATGGCTGTTTTAGTCCTTTGCCCACTGTTGAATTGGGTTCTTTGTTTTTGTTGAGTTTTAGGAGTTCTGTATATATTCTGGGTGTTAATTCTTGGCTTTATATGCAATTTGCAGATACTTTGTCATTTTATTTGCTTTTGATAATATCCTTCAATGCACAGAAGTTCTTAATTTTTATGTTTTTGCTGCCTATACTTTTTGGATCGTCCATGAAGTTGTTAGTAAATCTAGTCTCATAAAGATTTTCCATAATGTTTTCTTCTAGGAATTCTGCAAAACCTCTAGCACTTAGGTCTTTGATCAATTTTGAGTTACATTTTCTGTTTGACACAAGAGAAGGGTCTCACTTCGTCCTTATGTACACGGATGTTCAGTTTTCGTTATCTATTTGTTCTTTCCACAATGAATGATCTTGACACCCATGTTGAAAATCATCTGACCACACATCCATACATCCATGCGTGCTGAGTTGCTTTACTCATGTCCGACTTTTTGCAACCCCATGGTCTGTAGCCCGCCAGGCTTCTCTGTCCATGGGATTCTCCAGGCAAGAATACTGGAGTGGGTTGCCATGCCCTTCTCTAGGAGATCTTCCCAACCCAGGGATGGAACCTGCAGTTCTGTGTCTCCTGCATTGGCAGGTGGGTTCTTCACCACTAGCGCCACCTGGGAAGCACGTGCATGCAAGGATTTTTTTTTTTCGTGCTCTTTATTCCATTGGTTTACACATAGCCCTGAGGCCAGTACCATACTTTTAATTTTGTTTTATACCTTTGTAAGAAGTTCAAAATTGGGAAATGTGAATCCTCCAGCTTTATTCTTTTTCCAAGATTGGTCATTTTGAGACCCATTACAATTCCATATGAATATTAGAATAGGCTTTTTCATTTCTGGGGAAAGGGCTCTTAGAATTTTGATAGGGATTGTATTCGATCTTGTTTTTCACTTGACTGAGTGGCGAGGCATGCGGGATCTTAGTTCCCCGACCTTGGATTGAACCCACGTCCCTGCAATGGAAGCAGAGTCTTCATCACTGGGCCACCAGGGAAGTCCCAAGGATTGCTGTCAATCTGTAAATGAGGTAGTATTAACATTTTCCTATCCATGAACACAGAATGTCTTTCTAATTTTTTATATCGTCTTTAATTTCTTTAAGCAATATTTTACCTCCTTGGTTAGATTCACTTCTAAGGATTTAATTCTTTAATTATTGTAAATGCAATTGGTATTCTGATTCCCTTTTCAGATTGTTAATTGCTGGTATGTAGGAACATAACTGATTTTTATGGGATTTTGTTGTTTGCTTTTGTTTTTTCTTATTTAAAAAGTTTTTTTTGTGTGTATGTGGTGTATGTGTGTGTGTGTTTTTTTTTTTTTTTTAACAGTTTCTTGTTGTTGTTTTTGGCCATGCAGTACAGATTGTGGGATCTTAGATTCGCCAGTCAGGGATCAAACCCAGGCTCCCAGCAGTGGAAGCACAGAGTCCTAAGCGTTAGACCGCCAGGGAATTCCTCTCTTTTAGCTGGTTTCATTGTTCCTCTTTTTACATTTTCTCTGTTCTATTTAATTTTTTTCCCCCTTTTACCATATTTTTAAAAACAAGGACACTGATAGATCATCATAAATACAACCACCAAAATCAGGGTAGTGACGCTGCCATGGTGTCGTTACTCGGTTTTGTCCATTTTGTCTCAGTCGCTGTGTAGGCCCAGCGTGTCCTTAAAACCTTGAGTCTTCTTTAATATGGAGACTGTTATCTGGCTTTTCTAATCTTCTGTGACCTTGACAGTTTGAAGAGTACATTTGTGGGGTTTCCCATATTTAGATCTAGAAGTGATGCTGTGTTCTCTGTTGTACCAACACGCTGTCAGTTTTTCCTGTTACCAGAGATGTTAGCTTTGATCAGGTGCTTAAGACAGTGTTTTCTGATCTAACTAGGTGTGGTGTTTTCGTTTTCTTCTGGGTGTCATTGCTTCCAAAGCCCCTCGGTGGACAGTTAGGGAATATACATATACTTAAACCCATACATGTCATATATGTACATACGTAATATGTGTGCGTATTTGTGCACGTATGTGTAAATACATATTTTCATGTCTTTGTATAGGTTTCTGTTTATTAAGAGCCATGAATTTGCACTGATCATTCTTTTTTTTTTCTTTTTTTTTTGGCCAATCTCCATGGCTTTTGGGATCTTGTTTCCTGACCAGGGATCCAACCTGGTCCCCTGCAGTAGAGGCACAAAGTCCTAACCACTGGCCCAGCAAGGAATTGTGATCATTCAGACTTTAATCTCACACCCAGGGTGCATCCTAGTTAACCTTCCCCCTTCCACATTTATCAGCTCCTTTTCCAGTGGTGAGAACCTAGCTGCAGTTACTCTCAGTGTATTTACATATTTGTTCATTCCCTTTGTATTTGCTCAGTCCTCAGACCATGCAGGCCACTCTCAGTTGTGGGCTGCCCCAGGTCCCCTGACTCTAAGCTTGAGGGGCGCCCTGCCGGCTCTTCCCTAGGTGGCCTTGCACCAGCCACACTGACCAAGGCCCTTGTGACTGTGTTGTGACGTGGTCCTGGTCACCTGCCTGCCATGTGTGCTGGCCCCGGCCGCAGCCCTGACCAGGGGGGATGGGAAGCGGCTTGGGCTGGACAGACTGATGTTGTGATGAGGGTGTGTCCTCTCAGGCTGACTGCTTGAGTTCAAGTCCCACTGATCCCTACTAGCTGTGTGACCTTGGTCAAGGTAATCTCTTTCTCAGCTTCCTTGTCTGTAAAAACCGAGAAAGTAAATCCTACCTGTGTCATAGGGGTTTATGAAACCTAGAGACTCTGTGTAACACATGTAGGACATAGTAAGTACTGTATTCCAGCAAGTGATTACTGTTGTTATTAATTATTGTGTGTAAGCCCTGTGGGGGTGTTTTTTCTGTTCACAGATGTGTCCTAAGTATCTAGAACAATGCCTAGCATGCAGTAGACATCCGGTGGATGTTTGTTGAATGAATGGCCATATTAGGATGTAGTTGGGGCTAACTGTGTATAAATGCAGGCGTGTCTACATTTGAAGTTGAAAGCTTAGATTTCCAAAAGTGAGAGCATAGCTATTCCTAGTGGTCGGATGGGCTCAGATTTCCTGAGCAGGTTTGTCAGGAATCATGGCTGGACTATAACCCTTGCCACCTCTTAGGTTCTCATGGATTGATGACTCTCACCTTTGTTTTCTTAGGACCACCTTTCACCCACCAGAGGACACCCCAGAAAATGGTCTATTATGGGAAAACTTCTTGTAAAAACAGCTTTGAAAACTATATTGAAGTAATAAAGTATGTTTTCAGCTCCTACAAGCGAGAGTCCCCTCTTATCATCAACACCATGGGCTGGGTGGCAGGTAAGTCCATGGAGGCACATCTGGCAGAAAGGGTTGGGTGACGGGAACGGGTGCGTGTGTGGCTTTCAGACGTCAGCGCTGAAGCCTGGTCCTTAGGAGGCTCCTCGTCTCAGCCTCTCATGGGCACACATCACTGCCCAAGTGCACTGACTGGGCTCTGTCATCTACTTCCTCACAGACCAGGGTCTCCTGCTCCTCATTGACCTGATCCGCCTGCTATCGCCCAGCCACGTCGTCCAGTTTAGCTCGGACCGGAGTAAATATATGCCGGACCTCACCCCTGACTTCGTGGACGACATGGACGGCTTGTACACAAGACGCAGGTCCAGAGTCAAAAACAGAGGTTTCCACCTGCCTGAATTTGCCGAGAGTTTGGAGTTTGCTGACGAAGAAAAAGAAAGTCCGTTTATGTCTACGGGATACAAGCTGATGTTCGTGAAGTCAGAGTTTGTGACTGGAAAAACGTCCAGGAATAGGTAAGCAGACCATCATGGCTGGAGAATTCCATTTTCTTCAGTCTGACAAGGCCTTCTGTCCTCGATTCCTTCAAAGGAGTCAGTCCCCTAAAATCCTTCCAGTCTTTGTCAGAGCTACCTGTTTATAGAGAAGAGTCAGGTCTGTTCCGAATGGTTCCTTTCCCAGTGGAAATGCCCAGAATTGGCCTCCGGATCTGCTTGCCCCTCTAGGAGCTTTGACCTGAAGGATCTCCAGTGGGTTTATGGAGAGGCAAGGTCTACAGGTCCCGAGGTTGGGATGTGGGCTGTGTCAGGACAGGTGGGCCCTGTCTCGGAGCGGAGGTGGGCCTCTCACCTTCTTCTGATTTACTTTTCAGAGAATCACATAATAGAGTCCTTCGTGAGCTGGCAGTGCTGGGTTACCTGAGCCAGTTGCAGCCCCCAGTGCCGAAGCCACTGCGTGCCTTACACGGTCTGACCCCCTATCAGGTAACCTGAGCTCTCGGGGACTGTCCGGCTTCCTGTGTACCCGTCTCCCCTCTTTACTCCCCTTCACTCGAGTCACCCTCAGCCCTGAGGTGTTGATGTGGCGCCTGTGCCCATTTTACAGTCGGGAGCTGAGGGGTCCAGTGGGATTGGATCCACCTCCAGAGGGGCTGACCCTGGTTTCCATCCTGACCGAGAATGTTCTGCCTAATACCAGAGGTGGCCCTGGAACCACGCCCTGCAGCCCAGCCCTGCCCTTCTGGCGACTGGCCATGTGTGACTCGGGCTGCAAGTGGTGGTGACAGGCCTCGTAGAATGCGCGTGCCCGGAGAGCACTCGTAACGTGTTTCAGATATATTGTCACAGGTTGATTCTAGCTCTAAAGTATGTGCATTGTGGATTCCAATCTCTGAAGGACTGTTTTGGGAAGAAACCACCATAGTATTAGGGTCCCAGATGATGAAAGAGTCAAATAGCATCAGGTATTATTTCTAAGTGCCCACCCTGTGCTGTGCTGTCCTCTACTCACTGAGGCCCTGTTATTATCCCCACTTTACAGATGATGGAACTGAGGCTAGGGGCAGATTCAGCTTGCCCACAGGACATAGGAAAAGTCTGGGCTGGGACTGGCTGGCGCCCAGGTGGCCTGACTCTGGACCAGAGCCCTCATTCCACAGTATGGCCTGCACAGTGCTGAGCATACAGTGGGCCAGACGCTCTGCTGAGTGTGCGGGGAAGGTGCTGGTACAGACCCTGCTTACAGCTAGAAGACTGGGTGCAGGCAGGCAAGTGGAGATGCTGGGCAGAGGTCACACAGGCAGGGGCCGTGACGAGGGAGTGTGGGGTCGGGGGGCAGCGTGATGTTGCCCAAGCCCAGTGGTGAGATTGGCCCCAGGCTTCCACGCCCTCTCCACTGAAGAACCCAAGGCAGTTGGTTTAGTGGAGTTTTTGGGTGATTTGCTCCAGTTTATACTCATTGGTGATTCTCTGTAACTGGACTTGAAACTTATCTGGCAGCAACATAAACTGCCGTTTGTTACAAATTCACATTTGTTTTTGAAGCCTAAATAAAATTTCTAACAAAATGCTCTTCTATTTTAAAAGTTTGTAGTTACCCAGAGAGTTACATGTTAAAGGCAGTCCTTTACTCTGTGCTCCAGGAAGGTGGTCCATTTTTCTTAATTCAGTAATTCCCTGAGGGGGCTTCTCGCCACTCTGTGGATGTTTACTGTCTTCCACCCAGAGACCTGTTGGTGATGAGTTTGCAGTCTCCCTCCTAACTTCCGCTCATGCGGATGTCCCCGAATTGGCATCTCATGTCTCTTTAGGCAGAGTTGTAGGCATTCAATTTAGATTTCTAGCAAGTGTTGTTGGTGTGCCGGAGCTTTGTGTAATTTTCCTCGGTTCTCAGTCTAAAGCAATGAAATACTAAACAATTTCCATTCTGTTTAGATATGTTTCGGTGGGCAGTTTGGCAGATAAAACTTCAGATAGATGACTCGCCACCTTGTAGAAACTACTAACACAAGTAGTATTTCGAGTCAGATCACTGGAGGGGGTGCGTGTGTGTCCTCCAGGTCCCTTTCAATGCCGTTGCGCTCCGGATCATCCACTCTGACGTGGCCCCCACCCACATCCTGTACGCTGTGAACGCCAGCTGGGTTGGGCTCTGTAAGATCCTGGATGACGTCAGGGGATACGCCAGCGGGCCCATCCTGCTTGCCCAGAGTCCCATCTGCGATTGTGTGGGGTTTGGTGAGTCTGAGAGGAAAATCTGAGTGTAAACCTACTGAAATTGACCCACCTGAGCAGCCGTAGATTGGCGGGGCTTGACCTTGTTGCTGTCATTTGCCTGGAGTCTTCAGAGAGCTTGTCTGTCCTCTGTGAAGTGGGCCCTCGGGGGTAGGGGGCAGGAAGGAAGCGGTTCTTCTTTGCTTGTCCTGCCAGCTCCTCTAAACACAGGAGTCCTCAAGGCCTGGCCGGGCCTCCCTCTCATCTGACATGTTTGCTGCGGCTCTCAGTCCATTGTAGGCTGACCTCTGTACGCGCTCTCGAGCACAGCGTCAGAGCTCCAAGCTCGTGTTGCCAGTCATTTTTCTGCTTAATTGTCTCTCTGGCATCTAGGACTTCACTCCAACATTGAGGCCCTGATAGATCCATCAGCCGTTCCCTGACATTCCGCCCTCAACTCCTCCTCCTACCCTGCACTGGCCGTGAATGGTCCTTGAAAGATTCACTCTGTATTTGGATCAGGCCCCTGGATCCTGCCTGGCACCTCTGTTTTGTTCACACACCAGCCTGATGCCTTCTGGTTTCAGAGTGTCAGACTCCTCAGTCTCATCTGTTCTCACCATGCGCAGGGGCTCGGTAGTTGGGGGGCGCGGGTTTAGTTGCTCTGCGGCACATGGAATCCTCCTGGACCAGGGATGGAACCCATTGGCAGGTGGATTCCTCTCCACTATAACACCAGGGACGTTGGAAAACTCATAAACTGTTCTGCAGTTCTCAGTGGTGGGGAGGATGATCTTGTGTGTTGTGTGTCCTCAAGGTATTTGCAGGGGGATCGACATGGAGAAGAGGCTTTACCACATCCTCACTCCTGTGCCCCCAGAGGAGCTGAGACACGTGAACTGTCTGCTGGTCGGAGCCGTGTCCATCCCACAGTGTGTTCTCAAGAGCCAGGTGTGTGCAGCCCTGGAGCTCACTGGTCATGTCCATGGCAAAGTGTGGACCTGAAGTTGGGGCGGGAGTCACAGAGCAGGTTCTTGTTTGGGAAGCTTACACTCCTTCGTAGAGATGGACAAGTCCAGGTGACATGTCCACATGGCCTGAAGGTCTGGGGCGTGAGTTCCCGTCACCTCGGGCAGGAGCCCTGGGTGGAGCCGTCATCACAGGCATAATTGTGGGAGAGAAAGAACAGAGGTAGTGACCCCAGGGTGACCCTTCCTGAAGACAGTCTTCAGAGGCTTCTGTGGGAAGGTCATGGAAAGTCACATTGGCCAAGGCCATCCGTGTGCCCCCAAACCAAATGGCAGGACCTGTAGGCTGCTAAGGAGGCAGCCAGTGTCCCTCTTGTCACCTGCTGGTTCAAGAGAGAGCTCCATCTCTTGCTGTTGGACATGTTTGGGGGGTTGAAGTGTAAGTGGGCCCTTCCAAGGAAGGGGAACTGAGGATCTTAGGAGCGATCTAATACTGTCTTCCATCTTGGCCAGATTCTAAGTGTTCCCACATGTTTTCTCTGTGTTTCCATTTCAGGGTGGGCTCGAAGGGACCATACCTTATGTCACAACAGATTATAATTTTAAGCTTCCTGGAGCATCAGAGAAGATTGGAGCAAGAGAAAGTGGGGCAACGTATAAAGAGAAAAGACATCCCAAACCTAAGTTCTATCGAAAAACATACGGATGTTCTTAATACAGGAAGGACCTTCTTCCCAGAAAGCTTGACCATCTCCAGCCTGATATCAGTGGCCAATGGGGTTCTTCCTCCCAGAAAGCTTGACCATCTCTAGCCTGACACCAGTGGCCGACGGGGTTCTGTGACCATGAATAGAACAGCGTGCTTACGTAGCAAACTGCAGTGTCTCCTGCGTAGCTCATGGATGCATTTAGAGTACGTATACTCTTTAATCGACATGACAGAGGTTTTCGCTAGTCTTCTGTTTCGTTTTCTGAAGGAATCAAGAAGCAGGGACGAGTTCGTGCACCATTGAAACAGAACACGGTCGATTCCTCATGAAGTTTTTCAAGGACCTGGTTGCTGGTATTGTAAAAATAGAGAAACCGGACCACAGAAATGTCTCAAAGGGGAAAGCAGGACATCTGGTGGGATGGAGAGCATAGAAGGGTACAGAGTTGTCCTGTGGTCCTCGCTTGGGGGGTGCTTCCAGCCCTGCTCACTGGATGCTCCCCAGTCTCTTCCATACACATGGGTTGAGGATTATGCTTATTTTTGGTATTAAGTTTATTCAAGGTTTCATAGATAAAAGTTTGCCTCAAGAACCCTTCAATTTTAAAAATCGGATGCTGAAAAATTTTACCCTGAAAAAAATCCTCTCAAACCCAGGAAGCCTGTCCTGGGGCCTCTTTAAAACTCAGTTTGTCCTGATTGACTTCTTATCTGAGATGGAAAATGCACAGTGAGCAGAGCCGGAAACAAGGCTCTTTGGACCAAGGCCCAGCGGAGCGGCTCCTACTATTGGTTTCGGTGGTGGTGCTGGACTCCCAGGGGCTTCGGAGGAAATGCTGGGCCCTCCTTCTTCGTCTTCTCCCTGGAGTCAGCGTTCCTTAACCTCCAGGGTTGGAATTGGTTTGGTAAACAGGCCGGCCAGTTCACATCACATCATGTCTGCGTTTAGGACCCTGAGATGCCTACAGAAGCAGCATTTCGTCCTGGTGCTCTGAATTCCAGCTTCCGAGCAGGACACCTTGAAGGACCACTGTTAGGATGAGGGTTTTTACGGTTTACGTCCATTTAAGGTGTTGATCATCATTGTCTTCAGTGTTCTGGGGGCCGATCCCTCATCTCGTAGAGCCCTTGTCACCCTCCAGAATCGGCTTTGCAGTCTAGTTTCTTAGTTGCATCTTATTTATATCTAAGTTTAACTTGTACATACATGTTCTATCTTGGCCTTGCAGCNCTGATATCAGTGGCCAATGGGGTTCTTCCTCCCAGAAAGCTTGACCATCTCTAGCCTGACACCAGTGGCCGACGGGGTTCTGTGACCATGAATAGAACAGCGTGCTTACGTAGCAAACTGCAGTGTCTCCTGCGTAGCTCATGGATGCATTTAGAGTACGTATACTCTTTAATCGACATGACAGAGGTTTTCGCTAGTCTTCTGTTTCGTTTTCTGAAGGAATCAAGAAGCAGGGACGAGTTCGTGCACCATTGAAACAGAACACGGTCGATTCCTCATGAAGTTTTTCAAGGACCTGGTTGCTGGTATTGTAAAAATAGAGAAACCGGACCACAGAAATGTCTCAAAGGGGAAAGCAGGACATCTGGTGGGATGGAGAGCATAGAAGGGTACAGAGTTGTCCTGTGGTCCTCGCTTGGGGGGTGCTTCCAGCCCTGCTCACTGGATGCTCCCCAGTCTCTTCCATACACATGGGTTGAGGATTATGCTTATTTTTGGTATTAAGTTTATTCAAGGTTTCATAGATAAAAGTTTGCCTCAAGAACCCTTCAATTTTAAAAATCGGATGCTGAAAAATTTTACCCTGAAAAAAATCCTCTCAAACCCAGGAAGCCTGTCCTGGGGCCTCTTTAAAACTCAGTTTGTCCTGATTGACTTCTTATCTGAGATGGAAAATGCACAGTGAGCAGAGCCGGAAACAAGGCTCTTTGGACCAAGGCCCAGCGGAGCGGCTCCTACTATTGGTTTCGGTGGTGGTGCTGGACTCCCAGGGGCTTCGGAGGAAATGCTGGGCCCTCCTTCTTCGTCTTCTCCCTGGAGTCAGCGTTCCTTAACCTCCAGGGTTGGAATTGGTTTGGTAAACAGGCCGGCCAGTTCACATCACATCATGTCTGCGTTTAGGACCCTGAGATGCCTACAGAAGCAGCATTTCGTCCTGGTGCTCTGAATTCCAGCTTCCGAGCAGGACACCTTGAAGGACCACTGTTAGGATGAGGGTTTTTACGGTTTACGTCCATTTAAGGTGTTGATCATCATTGTCTTCAGTGTTCTGGGGGCCGATCC
Source organism: Neotragus pygmaeus (assembly GCA_006410875.1). Lineage (NCBI taxonomy): Eukaryota > Metazoa > Chordata > Mammalia > Artiodactyla > Bovidae > Neotragus > Neotragus pygmaeus. The sequence goes on from SJYV01009798.1 coordinate 2,257,078, forward strand.
CTCATCTCGTAGAGCCCTTGTCACCCTCCAGAATCGGCTTTGCAGTCTAGTTTCTTAGTTGCATCTTATTTATATCTAAGTTTAACTTGTACATACATGTTCTATCTTGGCCTTGCAGCGACTTTTGCAGTCAATCCACCATCAACTTTTTGCCTCCTTCACAAGCTCCTGTATCTTTACCGTCATGCTTAGGTCTTTAGCAGTAAGTCTTGGGAAGAATGAAGGTGGTGATCTGTCATTCGCATTTTCATTGAATCCTGGCTCGCTGGTAGGCTGTTTCCTCCTGGCCTTTAAGGTTGCCTGTCAGTCCCCATTGGTAAGGAAAACAACGTTGCCACTAGAGGGAGCTGTCAGCCATTGGTCAGCTGGCCATGCGGGGCTGGAGATGGCGGAGGAGCCCCCGGAGGCCTTTCTCAGCATCTAGAGATGCTGGAGATTGCCCTGTGGTCAGCTCCTGGGTGTGCCAGTCAGACTGGCAACAGTGCACACAGCCTGGGTGTTGGCCCATTGGACAGTCAGTGTTGATGTTCAGGCTTCTGTCTTTCCTGCAGTGTGTGTTGCTTCAGGATGGCCAGTGAGGGCTCTGTGTTGGAGATACGCTTGACAAAAGCTCCTGGGACCCCCCTAGTGGTCCATTAGGACGCTGCGCTTCCGTGGCAGGGGGCCATGGGTTCAATCCCTGGTCGAGGAACTAAGATCCCGCATGCCAAGTGGGATGTGAAAAACCAAACAACTCTTAGTCATTTCTGTGTGATTTTCAAAGCAGTACATAATTTATTTTAAGAAAATCAAAGGAATATATGACTTAGAACATGGAAACCCTCAGTCACTGATTTTGTGGTTTGTTAAAATCAGTTCTTCAGACCTGTTTTTAGGACAGGTAAACATGAAAAATTGAAAAAAATCCTCCAATTTTAGGGTTGGTTTAATTTTGTGAAGAAAGGTAGTTCTGTTGTTCCCATCCATCCCCAGGGAGGTCTTGGGGACAGGAGCCAGTTTGTCCTTGGAGACCCCAGTGAGAAACTGAAGTTTGAGAAAGGGGAAAGGAGTAGGTGAGCTAGCCTTGGGATCAACTGGAAAGGATACGGGAGTGGAGAGGACATGTGGTGAGGCCCCAGCTGAGCCGAGGGGCACCCCCTTGCCGATACCAGGACCCCTGTGATGGGCAGGTCCTCACCCTTGCAAACACTCAGGTCTCTGCCCGGAAAATGGCATGAGGACCAAGTGACGTGGGATGGTGATTTTTAGATTGTCTGCTCATTCTTCCCCTTAGATTTGGGTGAGGCCGTGTGGTTGTTAACCATAGCAGGCTGTGATGGTGGAGATCCAAGTCCATGTCCTGACTGGGCCACCAGCTGGCAGTGTAGCTTTGAGGGGTGTTTCACTTGAGCCTGTGACCTTTAAGATGGGTGGATGGCGCTTCTCTCGGGGTATCCGCATGAGGAAGATGTGAAATGCATCCACAGCAGGCTTAATATTAACTCCTGGCCTGCGGCCTGTCTCTGGCTGGGTTGTAAATCCTAGCAGACAGGAGGAAGACTGTGTTCCTCAGAGTCACTTTGGGTCGGAGCAGAAAGTCAGTGTTTGCGTCTGATAACATCTTGCCACGGCCTCCAGTCAGTGGCACTGTCCTTCCTGCTATGGGTCCTGCTCAGGCTCCCACCCGTCACCTGCCCCTGGGAGTTTTTCATAAGCCCCACTATTGCTTTTAAAATCATGCAGTCAGCTCACCTGTGTAGGAGACGGTCCTGAAGTCACCACCGTGCTACCACTGTTGACGCCGTGACCCTGTCTCACCCAGTATTTTTCTAAATTGCACATGTGCGTTTGTGTGTTTCACAAACCTGTCCAATTGTATGTATGGTTTCTATCCAGCTTTTTTCACTTATATGTGAACTTCTGTATCAATAAATATTTTTGAGAATGTAAATTTGTGTCATTTTGTTCCATATATAGATAGACCATTTTATTCCAGGAAATGGTTTGAATGCTTAGAAGAAATGGCAGAAACATTGGAAGGGGGTAGTGAAACCGGGTGTCATGGCAGGGAAGAGGGGTGGCCCCTACAACCGCCTGTACCTTTTTCCTGTTTCGAGTGGAATAAGCTCCAAGGGGAGTTAGCTTCATTTCTCTTTTTGGGCTCCAAGTGTTAGTTAGCCACGCAGTCGTGCCTCTGCCATTCCTTTCTCCAGGGAATCTTCCCAACCCAGGATCAAACCCAATCTCCTGCATTGCAGGCAAATTCTTTACCATCTGAACCATCAGGCTCAAGGATGTATGTTACATGTTACATCACTCCTGGACTATCTTTGAGACGCTATTAGCAGGAAAAAGAATTTTGTTCCCAGAAGAGTACAAATAGAAAGGAAGCCAGCCAACAGGCCAGGGGTCTGTGCCTGTAACTGCCTCTTCCTGAGCGAGCGCTTGGCCCCTCTGCCCTCGGCCCCAGGGTGGGGCCTGGCAGAGGCAACGAGACTTGGCTGCCAGGCTGAGCCTGAACAGTGGCTACGATAAATATGGGGCCCATCTGTGCAGTAGAGGAGCCACGTGATGCAGGGCCTCCAGAAAGGTTTGGCCGAGTGAACGAGTTCCAAGACTTCGCTAGGAAAAGAAGAGGACAGAGGGTGGGCCGCGGGGTGAGGGAGCAGTCTGAAAGGAGCCACACTTGGAGTTGAGGGGCAGCAAGTCCAGTCTGGAGATCCTGGGAGCTGAGTAAGCAGTCTTGGGAATCAGCTAACAGAGTTGAGCTGGGCAGACAATGTGTTGGGCTGTGAAGCCAAGGGTTGCCATGGTGACTGGCCCCGATGCTGCTGTGGCGCTCAGCAGACTGTGCCTGGGCTATTTCTAATGCTTTGGAGCTGGTCACCGGGCTGTGAATGTCAGCCCGGCGGGGACAAGCCACGAACTTTCAGGCCTTCCTCCCCACCAAGGAGTCCAGCCGGGAAGGGTCTTCATGGCGCTGCTTTCCTGAAAAGAAGGGAAGGCCCCCCGCCGCAGGAGCCAGCGGTGTGAGAAGTGCGTTCCAGGGAGCACATGGGTACTTGGGGATGGAAAGTCCAAGGAGAGAAAACCGCCAGCAAGAAAACACGGTGCAAACCCCAGCCACCGAGTCTGTACATTAAAACATACAGAGCCCAGGGGGCCTGAGTCGGAGGAGAGGCAGATTGGCAGGGCTGAGAGCAGTGGTTTTCTGTGCAGACGACTCAGCTGGTGAAATTAAGATCGGGGCTGAATTGAGGAGAAGCCCTCCAGGGTTGGGACTGCAGCCGGGCAGAGAGGCACGGAGACTGTGGGTCTAGCACGTGGCTCAAGGGCCAGGCAAGGAGCCACCACCCGAGGTCAAACATGAATTCTGTCCTGACGAAACACGGGTCTCCAGCACACAGCTGGCTCAGCCTCCACTCGGGAACCGGTGAGTATACTTTCTTCCTCTGATTCAGAAAGGAGGGTTGAAAAGGAGCGAGAAAAAGGGATTTGGTGGGTCTTGGAGGGGCTTGGATTTGACCCCTCACTTGCAGAATTCGCCTGGGCCATTTGAGAACCTTTCCTGCAGGCTGGGCGCACATTCTGTCCTAAGGGGTGATTTAATGAACTGAAAGCCTGGAAGGCAGGGTTGGCCATCAGCTCTGACTTAGGTGCAGGGAAAGGAGGCTTTTGGTTTCAGCCATCCGACCCCTGAAAGAAGAAAGCACAGGGTCCCATGTGAAGAGCTGTTCCACTGGCGGCTGCTAAGGATGGGGGCTGGGAGGGCCTGCGGTGGGGAGGCTCTCCAGCTTCCTCTTCTGGGACGAAGAGGGTAGGTGAGAAAGCAGCCCCCAGACTTGCAAACCTTCAGTTTTGTGCATTGAAGTTGGGTCCCCACTGGCAGGCTCCCAACTGTAGCTTTGTAGGGCCGCAACATTCCTCTGAAACCATCGATATTTGTAGGTTCCCTTCTGATGCACTCCGTGACACATTTTGGCAGTGGGGAATCAGGAAAGGTGTGTGTGGACTCAAATAGGCTTCCAGCACCCCACCGTCAGAACCCTGGCCTGGGAAACACCCTGTTCCCGGCCAAAGAGAAAATGGCTTGAAGGTGTGTTAGCTGCTGACCTCTCAGTACTCACAGAAGAGCCCTCATTCCAACTTTTGTCTGCCCACCACCCCCTCCCCCACCCCCATGGGTGGACCAAGACAGATTTAGGAAGCAGACAGTGAGTCACACAGAACTCTGAGCACCTACTCGGCCTCCCGGCAGGGCCATTCCCTCCCTGGGAAGGCACTGCTGACGTAGCCTTCTTCTAGCTCATACCCCCATATAAAACTTACCTAACATGCTGGGGTCTCCGCTGGGGGTGGCCAGAGAGTTAAATGGACAGGTGCCTCTCAAGCTAATATATGAGCCTCCAGACCCATGTCCAGTTCACTCAAAGGCCATCACGGGTCATTCACTGCAGGGGAGATTATTTCCAGGCTTGTATATGAGATGTGGGCTACAGCTCCAAATCATGGCTGCCACATGGACATCAGAGAATGGCCCACCCCTGCTGCTTCAGTTTGTTTGTGTCTTTTAAATTAATAATTTTTTTTGGCTACACCATGAGGTTAGTGGGATCTTAGTTTCCTGATCGAACCAAGGGTTGAACCAGATCCCCGACAGTGGAAGCTTGGAGTCATAACCACTGGACCTCTAGGGAAGTCCCTGATTATGTCTTTAAGCCCTTTACAGATTTGTTTTTTATATTGAAGGACAACTGGTGTGAATTCCCTGGCAGTCCAGTGACTAAGATTCCGTACTTTCACTGCTGGGGGTGTGGGTTTGATCCCTGGTTGGGGAAGTAAGATCCTGCAGGCCATGTGGTGTGGACAAAGAAGGGGGGAAAAAACACAGGACCACTAGTTATGCTTTAGCCATATTTCCAAGTTTTAAACAAGCTTTGGTGGAATATTTACTGAACTTGTCTTAATTGTCAGGCATTGTGCCAGGGGCTGGGCTGGTGGTGATGAGCAAGATAAATTCCCGTCCTTTTAGAATCTAACACTGTGTACCAAGGACAGGAAACAGGAAATTGAAAGGCAGTTTGATGTGTATTAAACAGAGCGACGTGACTGTGGGGTAATGGTTTCATACATAAGAGAGATTCCTCTTATAACACCCATCTGGGTGATTTTTTTTAAGGAATCACATCACCGAAAAGATACAGTGGTATCAGTTGGGTAAAGACTATGGGTAGAAAGGTTAGATTTCAGGAAGAGAGAAAAGCAAGAGCTAGAAATGGCATTTTGTGCAGCATGATTCGGACACACATTGGAAAGACTGAGAGGTGGGTGGGTTCTTGTGAGTGCTGTGGAAAGCGGGGAGTATAAAAAAATGGTGCTTGATCCAGAGAGAGAGGATGGTCGAGCATCTTACAGAATTCAGATTTCATCCTTGGGGCGATGAGCATTTAAGCATTTTTTAATAGAGTAGGTAGCATTTTCTGACTTACGTTTTAGAAAATCCTTTTTGATAGCAGGGATTTGGAGGAGTATGAGGAGGAGAATATAACAAGGAATCAGGAAGCTTCATGGTGGCTCAGATGGTAAAGAATCTGCCTGCATTGCAGGAGACCCAGGTTTGATCCCTGGGTTGGGAAGATCCCCTGGAGAAGGGAATGGCTACCCACTCCTGTAGTCTTGCCTGGAGAATTCCATGGACAGAGGAGCCTGGCGGGCTATACAGTCCATGAGGTCATGAAGAGCTGGACACAACTGCGCAACTAACACTTTTGCAATAATGCAAGTGAAAGGTGGTCATTTAAACCGTTTAAGTTAGCATATAAATTTAAAAAGTACATACACGCACATATGCACATGCATATGTATGTGTGTATACTTTGTTCTGCTTGTGTGTGTGTGAGTCTCTCAGTCGTGTCCATCTCTTTGCAACCCCATGGGGTGTCCATGGACACCTGTCCATGGACTTCTCCAGGCCAGAATACTGGAATGGGTTGCCATTCCCTTCTCCAGGGGATCTTCCTGACCCAGGGATTGAACCCAGCTCTCCTGCACTGCAGGCAGACTCTTTACCATCTGAGCCACCAGATGGTAAAGAGAGTATAACAGGAAAGCCCTGTTCTGCTTATACAAGTAATATATTTTCATTATAAAATTCTCAAACAGTACATAAATAATGAAGCTATAAGTTCTGATTTTCTCTTATTTCCAATTGCATTTCAGATTTTTTTCTCTGAATATATACACAGCGCACATACCTAAATATGCACATATATGTAAAAATGTTGACATGAAATTGAGGAAAATATGCAGTTGCTTTTTCCACTTAATACTATATTTTGGACATTAAAAACTGCAGTATATAAAAGTCCACCTCATTCTTTTTAATGGCTTCATGATATTGATATGTATTGATATACTTTATTTTTAAACTGACCCTCTATGAGTGGACACTTGGGGTTGTTTCCAGTTTTTCACTCCTGTAAGTGATGATGTAGTGAGCATCCTTATACCTGTGGACTTGTGAAAAGAGTATCTATAGAATACATTTCTGGATGTGGAATTACTGGGTGAAAGAGGATTAGCATTCTACATTTTTGAAAAATAATTTCATTTATTGGCTGTGCTGGACATTTTGCTTTTTAATGGCTAGTTCCAGGTTGTCATCCAGAAAGCCATTTGTCCCCCAGGAGCAGAGTATTTCAGCCCTTCGTGTGCTTTCTATGTCTGGTCATCATCTGTCTGGAGCCTATCCCTGGCACATGAGTGTGGGTGGCTGGATGGGGTCCCCTTACACCACCTCAGGCACTTCTCTTCTTTGTCCACTCCCATTACTGAAATGCTGTGGCCATTGGCTGAGGGACAAGGACAGCTGTAGGCTCTGACATCATGCCTCTGGAACTTCCACAGGTGGGGGGCATCAAGGGCACTCCATGGTCCTCCTGTTGTTTAGGTCACTAAGTTGAGTTCGTGAACCTCATGGACTGCAGCACACCAGGCTTCCCTGTCCTTCACTATCTCCTGGAGCTTGTTCAAACTCATGTCCACTGAGTCAGTGATGCCATCCAACCGTCTCCTCTTCTGTCACCACCTTCTTCTGCCTTCAATCTTTCCCAGCATCAAGGTCTTTTCCAATGAGTCGGCTCTTGGCATCAGGTGGCCAAAGTATTGGAGGTTCAGCTTCAGCACCAGTCCTTCCAATGAATATACAGGGTTGATTTCCTTTAGGATTGACTGGTTTGACCTCCTTACTGTCCAAGGGACTCAAAGTTTTCTCCAGCACCACAGTTTGAAAGCATCAGTTCTTCGACATTCAGCCTTCTTTATGGTCCAATTCTCACATCCATTCATGACTACTGGAAAAACCAAAGCTTTGACTATATGGATCTTTGTTGACAAAGTGATATCTCTGCTTTTTAATACACTGTCTAGGTTTGTCATAGCTTTTCTTCCAAGGAGAAAGTGTCTTTTAATTTCATGGCTGCAGTCACAGTCCACAGTGATTTTGGATCCACAGAAAATAAAATCTGTCTCTGTTTTCACTTTGGGTGACCAACGTATCCTGATTTTAAAACTACAAGCCCTGAGACCTCCCTGCCTGGTGTCCAGTGGCTAAGGTTCTGTGCTCCCAATGCAACGGGCCCAGGTTCCATCCCTGGTCAGAGAACTAGATCCCACATGCTGGAACGAAGAGTTCATATGCTGCAACTAAGACCCAGCACAGCCAAATAAATAAATAAAAATTACTAAAAAAGAAAATCGCTGAAAGTCCTGTGTCCTGGGACTCCTCTTAGTCTGGGCAAGGTGAAATGGACCTTGGTCACCTTAACTTCAGCACATTATATGTCCTTTCCCCAGGGCCTTTGCATTTGCTGTTTTCTCAGATATCTGTACGACTAGCTCCTTCACATCACTCCAGTTTTGTTCCAACTCACCTTCCTCAGAGAGGGGTATCTTCAATAGTGTGCACATGCACTCACACACACAGATGCACACGCACACTCATGGTCAGCCCCTGTCCATTAGCAGATATTTTTCTTGTGATGCAAATGAGCAGGACCGAGGCAGCCCCTCTCCAGGCCCAAAGTGGGGCTCTTCGAGCACCAGCATTCACTGTAAGCCATTACAGCCAGCAGTTGCCCTGCTCAGAAACTGTGTCTGTAGGCTGGGCCTGCATCCTTGCCTTGAGGGGAAGGAGAGGTCTCTGGCCTCCATGGACCAACAGGGAGACAAAGCCCATCCCAGACAACCTGGGTCTCTGCAGGGATGTCCAAGGGGATGGTGACAATAGTTTCCAACCATTGGGATCAGCGTTCCAACAATGGGTTAGATATTTTGAAATCCCAGCTGTCCTGGAAGTCTCGCCAGTCTTTTCTGTGGTTGGGAGCCTGGCTCAAACGCCTTTGTTCCTTGGACAGACTTGGCCCTCCAGAGGGCCCAGCCTTTCAGACTGTCTGGCCAGGTTTGAAAGCCTGCAGTGGCCAGCGGCTGGCAGCGAGAGTGGAATGTGGCCACCCTGCCATAGCCACAGACAGCCCTGGGGATACAGGCAGGCCTCCATTTCCTCCTCTTCGCCTGCCACCCCCCTCCCCCGCCCCGCCTGCTCCCAGCTGGGAAAACCCTGGCGCACCAGCTGACAGGGACTGGGTCTAGCTGGGGTCTCTACTCCTCCCACGAGCTGGCCAGGTCTGACCTCAGGCTGGGTGTTCAGACCTGTGGGCTGCCCACTGCACAGGGATCCTCCTGGCCACCTTCACTGGATGAAGTTTTGAGGTATTCGGAAGTTGACCCTGTGAGCAATGGTTGGTTATGAACTCATTCAGTCAATGAGCAATCCCCTGGCACCTGCTCTGTTCCAGGCTGGCCTCAGTCCTGTGTTCAGGGGAGGTGGCTCAGACAGAAAAGAATCCGCCTGCAGTGCAGGAGACCCACGTTCGATCCCTGGGTTGGGAAGATCCCCTGGAGAAGGGAACGGCAATCCACTCCAGTATTCTTGTCTGGAAAAGTCCATGGACAGAGGAGCCTGGTGGGCTACATTCCATGGGGACACAAAGAGTCAGACATGACTAAGGGACTCAAACACACACACACACACACACACACACACACACACATAGCTGCTTCAAGGGGCTCTCAGTGCAGAAGGATCCTGGCTGCACCTTTCTGTATGGTCACCTGCAGAAGAGGCTGGATCGAGAGTTGCCTGGCCGAGGTTGGGGGACGGCTCCACCAGAGAGAACTGGGTAGGGACAGGTCCAGCAGGGTGTGAGTGCCCACGCCAGGAAGGGTGACCTTGTCCCACAGATGGTAGGGAGTGAATTTTTAATCAAAGCAGGGACATTTTCAGATTCGCTTTGTATTCTTGCTGTGATTTTTGGTCATTGTCCACTGACTGTGGAGGATGTTCTTCTGGACTAAGTCATTTTAATCCCCACAGCTGCCCTGTGAGTACCGTCACTGGATAGATGAGGGAACTGAAGCCCAGAGAGGCTAAGTAAGTTGCCCAGGGTCACACAGCCAGCAGGAGCTGGGATCTCAGCCAGATGCCAGGCTGCATTCTGGAGGCCAACTTGGAGGGGCAAGAATGAGACAGGGGGCCTAGACACAGTGGCGATGGCCTGAGTGGGGGCCAGGGCATTCTAGAGGCAGAGCTGAGAATGGTGTGGGCAGCTGGTCTGTGGCCAGCTAGCCTGAGGGTGTGCTTGTCCCCAGGCTGCGGTGGGCAGACGGGTGGATGAGGACAATCAGGCCAGATGCTGGACAGTGGCTAGATCTCCCACCCCTTCCCTCTGGGGAGTTGCCTGAGTCTGAGGGGCCTGTTGTCTGCTTGTCACCCTCCCCCACACACTCAAGAGAGCCCAGGAAGGGACCCATATCCTTGGAGGGCTGTGATCAGTGGGCCCCAGGGTCCCGAAGCACGGTGCATCTGGGGAGAGGAAGGACCCTGGAAAGGGCCCCCTGAGCCCCTGTGTCTCACTCAGTCCAGGGTGCTGGCAGCGATGGGTAGGGAGGACCATGAATTGACTAGTGCACCCTGGTAGCAAGTGGAGCTTGACCATTCTGACCCTGAAGGAAGCAGTGGCACAGGGTGGAGGTGGTGGTGAGGAGACTCTGCCAGCAGCCCCCACCCATTTCCCAGCTGACTCGGCAGGTCTCTAGGCCCTCTTGAGCCTCCCTTCCCACTCTGGATGATAGGGAGATAGTAACACAAAGACAGCATCACTAAGCGGCTTAAAGGAGATCCATCTCCAGGGCTCTGGGTCCAGGGCCTGGCGCACAGAGGGGTTTGGCTGGTGTAAGTGTCCCTGCTGTCTGCCCAGCTGCTGGCTGGAGAACAAGGGCTGAGCCAAGGTCCCTGACCGAGTGGGAGCCTCTGCTTCTGGGGGTTAGTATCAGAGTGCCTGGGAGAAAGATGCACAGGCTACCAGCCGGGGCCACAGGGCCATCTTCCCTGCCTGGCCCAGGGCTTCCTGCTGGCAGGACTCTCCCCGAGCAGTGCTGACCATCCACGCACTGAGTGCTGGGACAGCCCATCTATGGGGTATGCTGCAGGGGAGCTGCCCATGGTGCCCACCCTGGGAATGAAGTGGAAACCCACCACAGGGTCCTTCCTGCCTCAGTCCTGGGCTCTGCAAACCCTGTCCTGGGAGCCATCATGCCCCAACAGCTCACAAGTCTCTGTCCCAGCCCCTGGGTCCCCGAGAGTTTGAGAAAGGGCTGTGTGGACCCAGCAGGAGTGGGGGGAGACCCACACTGGGCCAGACTCCTCCTGGTATGGTGTGTGCAGCCCGCTCTGCTGGGAGTGGGACGCAGTAGTCTTACTCTACGAAGAGGTGTCTGGGGAGACGGCCTAGGGCCGGGCCTCGCGGAGGCTGAGGGCCAGGCTGGCTGGCCCTCAGCCAAGTGCCCCGGGGCTCAGCACCTTCCAAACTGAGGGACTCACAGGTGGCTGAAGCTTCAGGCCCATGTATCCAGGCTTCGTATTGGTTTACTGCTTGCCTGTGCTACCCATGCCAATCCCCTACTGTTCATCCCTCCAGCAGGTGCATGCCTGCTGCCTGGCGGGATGGTCTCCATGCCACTCCTGGCCCCGTGAGGAGCCATCCACCCAGCCGCTCTGGCTCTGGAGGGTCCTTGGCAAGGGCCTCTGATAGGTGGGAGCAGACCCTTCTCTTCACCTGGAGCTGGAAGTCTGCTGTGTTATGTGGGGGGTGGGGACACACCTCCTCTCAGGCTGGTTTNAAGAAAAGGGCTCTGCACACAGATTCCTGTGCAGATAAGTTGGCATTTAAAAGAGAAAGGGACACTGCCCTCCTCTGAAGGGTGCATTGAGGAGACCGCCCCACCCCGTCCTCTGGTCGGGAGGCTCCTGGGCCCTGGGGAGCCAGGGTGCCTCTGCCTGGGGCGCGCCCTCCCTGGGCCCCGCCCAACTAGTAACCCTCCTCTCCTCTGCTTTGCAGAAGCCCGGAGCCTGGAAGAAGAGAAGGGACTGCGTTGTCAGAACCCTGACTGCATGGAAAAGGGCCGGGCTGCTAAGGTAGGGAGGCTGGCGGGCCTGGGGGCCGCTGGGGCAGAGGGGGCAGGGCGCTAACCACCCCCTCTGTCCAGGCCCGGAAATCCATGGGGCCCTGGCAAGGGTGCAGCTGGCCTGGCCACAGTGTGGCCTGAGTTCAGGGTTGGGCAGGGCTGCAGGATGGCTGGTTTAGGAGGCAGAGGGGCTGACCTTGGTTCAGAAAGAGCAGAGTTGGATTCTATGAAGGCAGCAAGAGCAGGGGTGCCTCAAAGCCCTTTCTTGCCCTGTGGTCCTTAGAGCCCTGAGGTGACAGGCACTGCTGCTCAATGTCACTGATGAGGAAGCTGAGAATCAGCAAGCAGAGACATCCCCCACCCTGCAACCAAGGTTCCATTCCAGTGCCCCATGGGCACTCTTCCTGGGCCACCAGGCCACTCTTCAGGCCTGGGCATGGGTCAGGGACACTATGGGACTTTGTGACAGTGACTGCAGGCCTGGGGATGAGGAAGGGAAGGGGGGCCCACTGGTCCTGGAGTGTCAGGACTTGGGAGCTAGGAGTGGACAAAACAAGAGAGATACAGATAAAAATAATGGGGGCCTTCTGCCTGGTCTGTGCTGGGCCCTGCGCCTCATGTGCTGTTTGTGGCAGCTCTGCTGGGAAGATGTGGGTCGTTGCCCTGTTTTCCAGATGAAGATACCAAGGTTCAGAGATGTCCTGTGACCTGGCCGAGGCCCCACAACTTAGGAGAGACTGAGCCAGGGTTGGAACCCAGGTTGGGCCCCTCCGTGCACGCATTTGAGGGACAGTAGTAGTAACTGCTGCAACTCACCTTGTCACCCCAAGCCCTGAGGACTCTTTATCTCCTCCCTCTGGCCTTCTGACAACTGTCCCATCATTATTCTCATTTACAGCGGAGAGGTAGCAGGTCACCTGAGAACGCATCTTTAGGATGTGGGAGAGCTGAGATTCGAACCCAGAACCTTGATCTGTGTGGTGCCAGAGCCCTGTTCCTAGCCACTGTGCAGCTCAGCTCTGCAGCTGCAGGAGATTAAAGATGCCGCCCCGTTACACCCTTCCACCCGGACACAGCCGCTTACATTCTGTACAGGAAGACCATGGCTGGAAGGAACGTGGAGGGCTGTTCTGGGGGTGGGGAGAGGAGGGGGAGGCTTCCAGTTGCCGTGGTCACCGGCAAGGGGGCGGCTGTGATGTCAGATGCAATCTGCTGGCACGAATGTTACCTGGCATCAGGGCTCTGGTGTTGGCTGGCTGCCTCTCCCCCATATGGGGGCTCCTGGCAACAAATTGGCCCCAGTTACCCTCAGTTACATCCTGCCAGGGGCCTGTGAAGCCTTGGGGCCTCTGCCTGACCCAGAGGGATGGCAAAGGGGGCAGGCCACACTGACCCAGCCTCTTCTGTGGGCAGCCGCCCCTCAGGCAGGCCCATAAGCTGCCATAGGAAGGGGCAGAGGTAAGGCCTATGAGATGAGAGTTGGTGTCAGAGTGCCTGAGGGCCTTCTGCAGCCTCCCGGTCTCAACTCCAGCCCAGCTGCGGGCTGCCTGCAACTCAGCATGGCTGATGTTGGCATCAGCAGCAGACAGTCACCCAGCCTGCAGGGGGAGAGCCCTAGTTCTGTCGCTGGTGGCACCCGCTTTGGGACAGGTGATACAGACTTGGGCCACAAGGATGCCTGAGCAATCAGAGGCAGAAGGTCTATTCAGGGAAGACATCTTGGAGGAGGTAACCTCTGATGGGAGTGAAAACGTGGACATGCATGCATGCTAAGTTGCTTCAGTCGTGTCTGACTTTTTGTGACCCCACGGACTGTAGCCCACTAGGCTCCTGGTCCCCAGGAGTCCATGGGGATTCCCGTGGCAAGAATACTGGAGTGGGTTGACATTTCCTCCCTCAGAGAATCTCCCTGACCCAGGGAACAAACCCGTGTCTGTTACGTCTCCGGCACTGACAGGCGAGTTCTTTATCACTAAGCCTGAAAATGTGGACAGGCAGAGTGGAAGCCAGGGGCAGTCCAGGAAGGGGGGACTGCCACAGGCAGAAGTGAGGAGGCAGGAAACAAGGGGCAAGAGGCAGGTCTTGCCAAGGGTAGGAGCAGGCTGGATCAGAGGGTCAGAGGAGGCGAATGACACCCAGGGTGGTGAGAGAGAGGAGCAAAGAATATCCTATTGTTGATGATAAGAACCACCAGTGACCAAACATGTTTACGTGTCAGGCAGGTTGTCAGGCCCTCATGCTTGTTTCACTGAACTTTTGTGAGAACCTTAGAAGAATCGCATTATTATCATTCCTATGCGAAACATAAGGAAACTGAGGCTCAGAGAGACAGAAGAACTAGCCCACGTCACACAGCATGACTGGCCAAGCATAGNCATGCTTGTTTCACTGAACTTTTGTGAGAACCTTAGAAGAATCGCATTATTATCATTCCTATGCGAAACATAAGGAAACTGAGGCTCAGAGAGACAGAAGAACTAGCCCACGTCACACAGCATGACTGGCCAAGCATAGCCTGGAATGAGACGGAGAGCCTCCTTCTTACCGTCCTCCCCAGCCATTCTAGGAACCGCTAGCGTTTTGAAGGAGATGACATCATTCATTCATTCACCAAATCAGGCCGGAGGAACCTGGCGTGCCAGGCCCTGTTCTAGGCCTGGAGTTCTGGGAACAAAGGTGCTCCCCTCCTGGAGCTTAACCCAGGCTCCCAGGGAGGAGGAGGGAAGCGAGGACTTGGGTTTGTCAGACTGGCCCCCGCAGGCTGCCCTGGGGAAGGGCCATCTTTCAACCAGGCTGGACCCTTCTGCTTCCGGGCCCACCCTTGAGGGTTTTGGGTGTGTGCGTGTGTTCTTTGGCTGCACTGGGTCTTCATTGCTTTGTACGGGCTTTCTCTAGTTGCAGAGAGCGGAGGGCTACTCTTTGTTGCATGGGCTTCTCATTGCAGTGGCTTCTTTCGTTGCAGAGCATGGGCTCTAGGGCTCACAGGCTTCAGTAGTTGTAGCACACCAGCTCAGTAGTTATTTGCACAGGCTTAGTTGCTCCTTCACATGTGGACTCGACCCGGAGCAGGGACTGAACTCGTGTCCCCTCCATTGGCAGGTGGATTCTTAGCCAGTTCTTAGTCAGATCTAGGATGGAACCAAGGTGGTCTCAGATCTCAGGGAGAGAAAGGAGGGCATGCTGGGAGCCTAGGAGTTTCTAGGGAAACCAGGGAAGCCACCAGGTTTCTAGCACCACCAGGGAAGTCCGAGGATTTTTGTTTGTTTGGTTTGGTTACATCTTTGTTTTTATTTATTTTTGGGTGTGGCATGTAGGATCTTAGTTCCCCAACCAGGGATTGAACTGGTTCACCCTGCATCGGCAGCATGGCGCCTTAACCACTGGACTGCCACAGACGTCTCCACCCTTGAGGTTTTATTTGAGCCTCTCCTGGGTGCTGGAGCTTTTGAAATGAATCAGCCACTCCACCTCTCCCTCCTGTTCCTGGAGTTCACTCTGGGGGAATGGAGATAACCAGGATGGACTTCCTGGAGGTGGCTGCTGGTGTCCAGAGAAATGAGGGCTTAAGATGGAAGAAAGCTGAGTGGGGATGGGGATGGATATTGGGAATGGAAACAGGGAATAGGGCTCAGGGGATGGGGAAAGGTAGGCAAAACTGAACAGGGAGCATCCTGAGGTCCAGGTGAGGTGTTCGAACTACCTGTCTTGGGGACCACAGAGGGAGGTGGTATCCCTACCCTTCCCCAAGAGGAAGATGTATAGAGTAGGGGACCTTCCTGGTGGTCCAGTGGCTAAGATTCTACGCTCCCAATGCAGGGATCCCGAGTTCCATCCCTGGTCAGGGAACTAGATCCCACATGCCGCAACTAAGAGTTGGCTTGCCACAGCTAAAGACCCCACGTGCTGCAGTGAAGACTGAAGATCCTGTGTGTCGCAACCAAGACCTGTCACAGCCAAATAAATAAATGAATACATTTGTAAAAGATGTATGGAGTAACCCACACCTGGGAACTTCAGGGTTGCAGCCTACCCCTTTTCCAACTGCAGGACCCTGGGAAAGTCAGTCTACCTCTGAGCCTCAGTTTCCTCATCTGGAAGCTGAGGCTTCTAGAGTTGTGAAAAGAATTAAGAGGGCTCACCTGTGGAGTGCTTAGCAGAGAGCGTGGCTTGCTGTGGTGTTCAAGAGGATGCTGGCTGTGATCATGTGTGTACCGTGTGCGCAGGGGGAGAGAAACCCCTAGGTTCCCAGCATGCCCTCCTTTCTCTCCCTGAGATCTGAGACCACCTTGGTTCCATCCTAGACCTGACCAACCCTAACTAGCCAGACGGATGTTTACTGCACAGCTATCCTGTCCCCAGGGCAGGTGTCCTGTTGGGGATCCAGAGGAAGTGTTTACTCCCTCCCTCCCAAAGGGCCAGGTGATGACCTGGTGGGTGTCCCCACCCTCCTGCAAGTTAACCATAGGGCAGAGTCCCTTGATCTGGGCATTCTGATGGAAGTCTGCACAGGGCACCTCAGGTCACAAGGGGACACAGAGAAGGGCTGACACTGGCCTAGGAAACTGCATTTGGGGGGATGGAAGACTTGGGGTGTTTGTGCTGGAGATGGGACCTTCAGGGCATCATCCTTAAAGGTATCAGTTCTAGCAGCCACTGTGTTCTTAGCACCTACTGCGTGCCAGGCCCTGCCTCAGTACTTCTCCATGGGGACCTCATCTAGTCCTCATCCCCACCCTGTGCAGCAAGGACACTCCATCACCATCAGAGACAGGACACTGAGAAAAAGAGAGGGGAAAATAACTTGCCTGGGTCTGTCTCAACCAGGTCTGTCTGTCCTCAGAGCCCATCATTTCTAACGAACTGTCAGGAGGAAAGAGCACCTGGTGAGTTTTTCTGCAGGGCTCCCAAGGGCCCTGGCAGGGAAGTGGACTTTGGTTCAGTATAGGTAAGAGTCTCCAACAGCTGAAGCTGTTCTCTGATACATGTGTAGTGAGCACCCCATTGCTAGAGGCAATTTAAACAGAGAGTGAAGATTGGATTTGATGACCTCAGACTTCCCTTCCAGCTTAACACTGGGCTGTGAGGTGGCAGGGATGAGTCGGTAGGGGTGGTGTCTTTGTCTAGAGGAAGGCTTGTCAGATGAAGACCAGTGGACACAGGGCAGAGGAAGGGGTGGATCTGAGGTCCTTGTGGAGAAAGAGTGGGCAGGATGTGGTGAATAATGGAAGAAGGAGTCACTTATTCTCCTGGGCAATGGTTTGGGGGTGAGAGGTAAAGGCCAGGCACCCTTGAGAATGGCCAGATTCTGGGATCTCTGGAGGTAGCTGGTTCTTAGAGATGCTGGTCAGCTGTAGATCCGGAGCAGTCCAGTGTGTGACTGGAGAAGGGGACAGGACCAGGGAAGCAGTGCAAGTGGAACTTTGGGGCTTTGGCTAAGTAATTTGGAGGGGGGAAAGTGAAGGTCTGGAGTGCCCCAGAGGCCGGGGCAGAGGACCCACCACATGCGACCTGGCCGAGATGAGCTGCCCTGGTGTGGACCAGCCCCTGGGAGGTCAGTGCTGCCAAGGACGGTGACTCCCATTAGGGGGGGGCTCCTGTAGACTGGAGGGGGCCTGATGGAGGTGATCTAGAGTTGGGAAAATGCAAGTAGGTCTGAACCAGGAGGCTCGGAGTCGGGGGTGGCAGCCCCTTCATGCCAGACTCCCTAGGGAAGGGGGTAGGTGTGCTTTGGGCGGGGTATACCCAGACACTACCCCTACCTCAAATCCTGAACGCTGAGTTATTTCTGAACTCAATCTGCCAGGAACCACCGAAGGGCGGGATGGGCCCCTCTTTCAGGACCTACTAGGCGTGGGCCAGGAAAAAAGAGGGAGGCACGGAGCTAGGCGGGTCTGTTTCTCAGGCGCCGCGGAGGGCGCAGTTCAGAATCCAGCGGAAGCCAGCCTGGCTTGGGGCGATTCCCGGGGCGGGCAGGGCCTGCGGGTGCCTCTTCTGGACCCTGGGGGGCAGCGTCCTGCCGCTGGCCCTGGCCGGGGGCGGGAGGGCTAGCTCTTTTTTTCAAGCCCAGGTCAAAGATTGCAGGTTTTGAACTTTCTGCAGGTCTGTAAGGGCAGCCTCCTTGGGGACAGTGACAACGGCCTCCTTACCTCTGTCCGCAGCCCGGACCCTAGGTTACCCCCAATCGCCGGCCCGCCCTGCAGCCACCCCCTGGGCCGCGGGGTGGGGCGCCCGGAGCTTCCCGGGAGCGCAGCCCCTCCCCGGCACAGCCGGGCGCGCCGACGGTACGTCCCGGCCCGCCCAGGTGGCAGCGCCCGGACCGACCTACCGTAATTCCCCTACGACCCGCGCCCCCGCCGGCGCAGAGCAGACCGAGCCCGCCCCGCCGTTCCTGTGGCCCTCGCCCTACAGGCCCCTCGGAGCTTTGGCAGTCTTGACCCGAGCCCTAGCCACTGGGGAGGAGACCCATGTCCCTAGGTGAGTCTCATGGGGAAGTTCAGAGGGGGGGTGGGTCCGGGAGCCAAGACTCCCCCTGAATTAACAGACAGAAGCCCGGGGCTGAGGGAGCAGAGGGGATATTGGGGGTAGGGGAGGGCGAGAGTCCCACACAGCCCTGAGCCTGCAGGTGGCCGTCGATGGGCGCCACTGGCTCTGCTTCCACTTACTTGAGGGTGGAATGGGCTCCAGCGCCCGCCCCCACAATGACTCTAGGGTGGGGTCGGCTGGGATAAATGGCCGTGAGGAGTCTGTAGGGCCCCAGCCCTGGTGTGAGGGCTGCTGGTGCGGCGAGGGGTTCCTTCCGAAGGGGATTTGGCGAAGCTTGGATACGTGGTTTCGGCGACCTCGCCATATCTGGGCGTCCATGACGGTCCTAGCGGAAAGTCCTCTCGGTGCCGGCAGGGGGCGCGAGAGTCTGCACCTCGGGCTGCCTGGGTCTGGCCTGGTCCTCGCTGGGGAAAAGGGGAGAGAGCGAGCCACTGGACCCATGGGTCT
>SJYV01009798.1:2275634-2292815 GCA_006410875.1 Neotragus pygmaeus
GGGGTGGGGCGCCCGGAGCTTCCCGGGAGCGCAGCCCCTCCCCGGCACAGCCGGGCGCGCCGATGGTACGTCCCGGCCCGCCCAGGTGGCAGCGCCCGGACCGACCTACCGTAATTCCCCTACGACCCGCGCCCCCGCCGGCGCAGAGCAGACCGAGCCCGCCCCGCCGTTCCTGTGGCCCTCGCCCTACAGGCCCCTCGGAGCTTTGGCAGTCTTGACCCGAGCCCTAGCCACTGGGGAGGAGACCCATGTCCCTAGGTGAGTCTCATGGGGAAGTTCAGAGGGGGGGTGGGTCCGGGAGCCAAGACTCCCCCTGAATTAACAGACAGAAGCCCGGGGCTGAGGGAGCAGAGGGGATATTGGGGGTAGGGGAGGGCGAGAGTCCCACACAGCCCTGAGCCTGCAGGTGGCCGTCGATGGGCGCCACTGGCTCTGCTTCCACTTACTTGAGGGTGGAATGGGCTCCAGCGCCCGCCCCCACAATGACTCTAGGGTGGGGTCGGCTGGGATAAATGGCCGTGAGGAGTCTGTAGGGCCCCAGCCCTGGTGTGAGGGCTGCTGGTGCGGCGAGGGGTTCCTTCCGAAGGGGATTTGGCGAAGCTTGGATACGTGGTTTCGGCGACCTCGCCATATCTGGGCGTCCATGACGGTCCTAGCGGAAAGTCCTCTCGGTGCCGGCAGGGGGCGCGAGAGTCTGCACCTCGGGCTGCCTGGGTCTGGCCTGGTCCTCGCTGGNGGCGAAGCTTGGATACGTGGTTTCGGCGACCTCGCCATATCTGGGCGTCCATGACGGTCCTAGCGGAAAGTCCTCTCGGTGCCGGCAGGGGGCGCGAGAGTCTGCACCTCGGGCTGCCTGGGTCTGGCCTGGTCCTCGCTGGGGAAAAGGGGAGAGAGTGAGCCACTGGACCCATGGGTCTCCTGGATACCCAGAGGCCAGGAGAGACCCTGGGCCGCTCTGATGAAAGAATGAGCAAGTGGAGGCCCAGGGGCCTCGGACCCTACCGATTCCTCCAGTTCCTTCCTCAGGCTTGGAGGGCTCTGGGAGGATTTGTTTCACTATTCTTCTGCTCCTTTGCCAGAGTCCAGATACACATTTGAACCCAGCGGCCATCCCTAGATAGAGAATTCTAGAAAACTGGCCAGTGCCCTCTTTGCACAGTAGGGAAGGGTTAGAGGTAGGTAGGTGAGCCCCAGAAGCAGGTGTGCAGCCCAGGCCTGTGCCCTCTCCCTGATTCCCTCCCAAAGAGCCTTTTGTGTGGCTCTGAAACAAGAGGTGCCTGGAGAAGTTGCAGGCTTCCCAGTTGGGGTCTGGGGCTCCAGGACACATTTCTGCAGGACCAGGGCAGGGGGCAAAGTTCATGGACCACACAGCCTCTCTTTTCTGCCTAGTACCCACTGGTCCCAGCTGGTTGGCTCCCTGGGGAGGAAGAGGGCTCACTGGCTTCTGGACTTGGTGGTGTGGAGCTGGCCTGCGGAGAGGTTCTCTACACCCTTACCATCTTCCCAGCACAGGGCAGTTCCTTAGAGTAGGCTCTGCCTCCAGGGGGACCCCAGAACCTGAGAATAAGCGGTGAGGCCCAGGCCTAGGGGAAGGGAGGAGCCAGATGGGCCATTTGGAGCGGAAAGCAGCCTGGCAGAGCTGGCTCCTCCCTCCCTGGCTAACATGCCCATGCATGCAGCCTCTACCCATGGATTTCCGAGGTGCCAGATGGAGCCTCGGGGCTGGGAGCCTCTTAGGGGAGCTTAGCTTGGGTAGGGAGCCCCTGGGTAGGGGTGTCCCCCTGGCCAGAGAGTCCCAACTCCTGGTTCCAGGCCAGTCTCCTGTGGACAGAGCACAGAGCTGGCCCCAGACCTGTGACCTCCTCTCTCCCACTGCAGACCAGGCTGGGGCCCCAATCCACTGTGGGGAAGGGGAAGCCCATAGGCCTCTGCTTTTCTGGGGCTGGGGAGGTGGTGCAGGGCGGGAGTGGCAGGGGGCTCCTGCCTTGGAGACTCCATTATTCATCAGCCGTGGCATCTGGTTTCTGGGTATCAGTTTCAACAAGCCAGTCCTGACTCATGAGCCTGGAGCTGGGGCTGGGCTAGGGAGGGGCCCCCTCCTCAGGGAGTCAGGGGCTGGGACCTTTTGGGCCTGCTCACGGGCTATTTCAGCTCCCTATTTAGCGAGGAGGTGGGAACCTCGAAGCCTGCCGAGGCTTCCTCCCTTCCTTGTGCAGGGCGCCTTTCTTCCTCTGCTCCACAGGTTCCTTGACCCTGCACTCTTGGCCCTGGGACAGCAGGGCCCTGGCCCTCCAAGGAGCAGCCCCAGCCCTGGATGGAGAACCCAAGCAGGAGTGTGACTCAGGGTGGCCAGAACCTGGTCACTCCACTGACCTCTGGTGACCTGTATTGGCCCGGTCCTGATGGTCTCCACTCAATGCAACCTGGCTACCCCAGACTAGTGGGCTTGGGGATCTTCCCTGCTGCCCAAACCACCACTTGGCTGGTCTTCATGTCACCACGGCTTCTCTCTGCCTGAGGCTCACAGGGAGTGGTCCAGTGGGCATCCGCTGTTAGAACAAGTTTTTTTCTACCTTTCCAAACCTCAGTGTCTTTGTTGAATGGAGATAGTAACAGTATCTTCTCCTTATGGTGTCTGAGAAGAGTGAACAGGATTTGGCATGGGCCTGGCACTTAGGTGTGCTCAGAGGTTGGCCTGGGGGGCAGCAGCAGGGGCAGGGGGGTTGGGCAACACCACCAGTCTTTGAGGTAGAAACTGACTTGCCTGGGGCCAACAAGCCAAGGTCATGGATGCTGGAAGGGATGGAGAGAAGCCGTGGACAGGCAATGGAGAAAGCTTTGTTAACCGTTGGCCACTGGAAGGGGCATCCTGGCCAAGACCTTCCTGGCCCCATTGGCCTTCTCTGGCAGGAAGCCCCTCCTTCTGTCTTCATTCGTCCATTCATCACCTTAGTCTACACTGAGTACCTGTGGTGGCCAGGACTGTTCTAAGTGCCAAAGATGAAGCTTGGGCCAGACAGCCAAGACTGCTGGCCTCTGGAGAGAATATTCTAGCAGGGAAAAGTGATAATCAAGAAGTGAACAAAGAAAATAATTTCAGGTCATAATATAAATAGATACTTTGGAGAAAATGATTCAATTTAAGGGGACTGAGAGTTCCAGGATAAGGGGGTGTTTATTTGGAGAGAAGAGTAATGGCCTCCTTGGAGAGGTAGGATTTAAATTGGGGCTCACTGCCAGCTGTTGGGAAGATCAAGGGCACATGGTGTTCCAGAACACAGAGGAGCAGGTTCTGAGCTCAGTGAGTTGTAGGGATGAAGGACGCCAGCATGGCAGCCCACCCTGTGGAACCGGCCAGGGGGCAAGATGGGAGCCAGGCCACAATTGGGATTTTATTTTAAGCAAGATGGGAAGTCACAGGAGGGTTTGGTGGGGGGCGGAGGAGCGACATGGTCAGGATTCAGTTTTAACAGATATGCCTGTGCTGTGGAAAGAGGGCCACTCAGGGTGTGGGAGGGGACACAGCCGTGGAAACCTCCTGGCCGGGATAGATGGATAAATTGCTGCTCCTCGCAAAACCTGCAGACCGTCTTCCCCCGACAGAACCAGATTGAGGGGGAGCTGTCTAGGGGATGAGGCTGATGACAGCGTGTCCCCCTCCCCCATGAGTACTGAGGAGTGCCCCAGGGAGGCCATTCCAGAACCCCAGAGTCAGAAACCTGGGTGTCAGTCCTGCCTGTGGACCTCTCCATCACTTTACCCCCGACTTGATGAGCGAGGATAACAGTGCCCGCCTCCACCTCCCTGGAGTGAGTGTGAAAGCGCTTTGACGATCTACAGTGGGGACCTTGGCACCACACCCCATTCCTGGTTTGCGTCTCTCGGGCTCTGATGAGCGCCCTCTGGCGGTAGGGCACCGGAAGCTCCCACGTGGCCTTGAGCCGGGGAGGGCTGCGGGGCGGTGGGTGCCAGCCTGGAGCAGCAGGGGCTTCGTGGAAAGCTGAGTTGGGCAGCGGGGTTGTCCTGACGCCTCCTGTCACTCTACTCCTGGGCGCACCCCTAAGACCACCCTCTCCGCCTCGCGCACCTGCCTTCTGCCCGCTGCCCCCACTTGTCACCAGCCCCACTCTGCTTCTCTGCCTGGCCTGGGCAGTGGGAGCGGGGGTCCCCCGGGCTCAGGCTCTGAGGCGAGGATCTCTTGGATTGCGGGCTGGCACTCAGATGACCCTCAAGAAGGCCTCTGAGCGCGGGCTGTGTGGCTGGGACTGGGAAGTGGAGCCAGATATCCTCGGGCCTGGACCGGGAGCGGGGTCCAAGGACCCCTAGGGAGATGTGATGTGGCCTTGGTCCGGTCCCCCCTCTTCTGCCACCAGCATTAAGGAAGCTCCCTTATGGGAGGGAGAAGAAGTCCTGCGGGCTCGGGCTCTGGGGCGGGGCTCCNCAGGGCAGGAAGCGGGGCTCCGCGCTTTGTCCGGCGGGCGGCGCAGACCGCCGCTTCCTCCGGCCGCCATGGGGACGGGACCCGGCGTCTCCGGGCGCCGCGCGGCCTCCAGGCCGAGCCCCGGGCTGCCCTCCCGAGATTCCGAGCCCGGCTGGGCAGGGGGTCGTGGCCGCAACTGGGAAGGCCAGGTACGGGCGCGTGGGGCCGGGGCGGGTGCTCTGTCGCTCCGCGCGCGTCTCTAAGCGAATCCGGTACTCAGCGGCCCAGCCCCCTGCCCGGGGTGCACACCGCGGGGGTGCAGTGGAGGAGGAGGGGCTGGGGGCTTGAGATGTGTCCCCCACCCTGGCACCAAGGGGACCAAGCAGCGGAGGGGACAGCCAGACCCTGGCCTTTTGTGTCTGGGGCTGACTCCGGACACACCTGTGGGTCCCAGGCTGCACTGGCCACCCTCCCCTTTCCTTCCTCTGCCCAGGCCCTGCCCACACCCCTGCTACTCCTGCTTCTGAGGCCACCCTGGTGGGACTGGGAAGGCTGATTTCTCCACGCCCCATCCCTGGAGGAGTCAGCCTTGATCGTGCTCCCCAAGAGGCCCAGGCCCCTCTATTATTTGTAAAGTTACCGCCCATTCTCTGCCTTTGGACATGCAGTGACGCCTCTGCTCTCGCCTCTTTGACTTGAGTCCTGAGAACTTTTGGATTCGGACCTTGCTGTCTCTCCCTGGCTGGCAGGGTCGCTGCTGCCCTTAGAGAGTGGTTGTGGGGGGGCGTGAGGGGGCAGCAAGGAGGTGGGGAGTAGATCTTGGGTCTGAGGGAAGAGACTCGGGAGTCTGGCTTTGGGAAGGGGCTACCCTGCTTTCGTGATGGGGAGACCCCCCAACCCTGGAGTGAGCTGCGCAGACTCTGGCGTTTGGAGATGGAGGTGTGAGAACAGACAGTGTGGGCTGTGCCCACCTCAGCCTCAGCTTCCCTCCCTGGGGGTTCTCAGAACTTCATTCTCAACCCGCTGAATACTCACCTGCTTCAGATCCTAGCCTCGTTCTCACATCATCCTGGTGCCCCTGAGCCTGGGGGCTGCAGGGAGGATGGAAGGAGGTCAGCCACCAGCTGGACTCTTGTTAAAATTAGCATTAGTATCAGTAGTAAGTTCCTCCTCCAGGGGATCCTCCCAACCCAGGAATTGAACTCTTGTCTCCTGCATTGGCAGGTGGATTCTTTACCACTGTACCACCTGGGAAGCCCACCTACTGGTTAGTACATTCAGTTAATATTTATTTAGTAGCAATCTGTATGCTATGCAGTGGTATTGTAGGTATTATAAGTAGGAAATGGCAACTCACTCCAGTATTCTTGCCTGCAGAATTCCATGGATAGAGAAGCCTGGTGGGAGCACATGTACTGGTTAGGTTTTAAAACAAGATTGTGGCACAGAACCAAAGACTTGGACTGGAAGAGTCCCAGAGAACCACCCCCCACTAAACCCAGAACACCCACAACCTAGCATGGCTCCTGCCATGTCACCCCCCTACCCACTGTGAGGCTAGGGCCTGGGCAGCTGGTCAGCCCCACTGCCCAATGCCAAGCCTGGCACCAGAAAAATGAAGCTGTCAGGGAAATCGCTAGAGGCCTGGAAGGGGTCGGCATGGGGCACCTGTGCCAAACTGACTGCCAGGCTGGACACAGAGGGCGAAAGGGCTGCCGAGCTGGCTGGCTGTGAGACTCCTGGGGAGAAAGGACAAGCGCTTCCTCGGATTTGTTGTCAGGAAGAGATGCTCACTGCAGGGGTTCCTGTATCCGCAAAGCCCGGCCCTCTGTCAGGAGGGCCCCACCCTCTCTCCCTTCTCTGCCACCAAGAAATGGTGTGAATGTGGTAAAAATGTGGGATCTGGAGCTACGTACCCTAGGTTCAAGTCCTGACTCCACTAGATGTGTGACCTTAAACAAGTTGCTTAACCTCCCTGAGCCTCACTTTCCTCTTCAGTAAAATACAGGCAATCCTAGCCCCTACCTCCTGGGATGAGGAACCCTAGTGCAGCCCCAGGCACACGGCAATCACGTTATAAATGATCAGACATTTTCAGCTTCCTCTTCTTTCCTGTCTTTGGCCATCTTCTCTGCTGTCTAGGCCATCCTTGCCCTGTCTGTCATCTTCAAAATTCCTAATTGGGGGATTTCCCTGGTGGTCTGGTAGCTGAGACTCTGTGCTCCCAACGCAGGGGGTCCAGGTTCAATTCCTCGTCAGGGAATTAGATGCCACGTGCAACTAAGAGTTTGCATACCACAACTAAAGATACCATGTGCGGCAACCAAGACCTGGCATAACCAAATAGATAAACAAATATTAAAAGGAAAATCCCTGGGACTTCCCTGGTGGTTCAGTGGTTAAGACTTCGCCTTCTATCCCAGGGGGTGTGGGTTTGATCCCTGGTTGGGGAGCTAAGATCCTACATGCTTTGGGCTGAAAAACCAAAACACAGAACAGAAGCAATATTGTAACCAGTTCAATAAAGAAGAAGATGCCTGATCAGGCTCTTTCCAGCCCAAATCTCCAGTGGTCCTCTATCATGCTACTTAATAATCAAACCAATACTTATTGATCAGCTGGGATGAAATCAGTCAGTGAATCTGAAAGACCGAAACTGCCGTCTTTGCAGAACTGATAGGGTGTGGAGGCAACAAAGTGAGACACACAGACTGCCTGCCAGTGGAAGGTGTTATGGAGAGAAGGCGGGGGCGGGGAGTGAATGTGGAGGAATAAAACCTTAGAAGGGGAATATGGTGACTTTTGAGTGAAGGTCTGCAGGAAGGGAGGTAGCTGGTTATTTCAGTGTCTGGGAAAGCGTTTCAGGCTGAGGGATTAGCAGATGCCAAGGCTCAGAGGTGGGGCACGTCTGAAGAAGCATGTCCGAGAAGGCAGGAGGAGGGACTTCCCGGGTGGTCCAGTGGCCACTCCGCTCTCCCAGTGCAGGGGTTCAGTTCCTGGTCAGGGAACTAAGATTCTGCATGCCACAACAAAGACCCTGAGTGCTGAGTGCTGTGACTAAAGACCCAGCACAGCCAAATAAATAAATATATGCATGCTCAGTGGCTCAGTCGTGTCCAACTCTTTCCGGCCCCATGGACTGTAGTCTGCCAGGCTCCCCTGTCCATGGGATTTTCCAGGCAAGAGTACTGGAGTGGGGTGCCACTTCGTATTCTAGGAGATCATCCCAACCCAGGGATCAAACCTGTGTTTCTTGCGTCTCCTGCATTGGCAGGTGGGTTCTTTACCACTAGCGCCACCTGGGAAGCCCAATAAAAGGGAAGGCAGGAGGCCGGTGGGTGGGGGCAGTGTAAGGAGCTAGGAGAACAGGACAGGAGGCCCCCGAGGTCACCTGCCTTGGCGGGAGATGGGAAGCCCTTGCAGGGTTTTGAGGAGGTCCATGTGACTCCTCTTTGAACTGGGTCCACTGTGGCTGCTCATGGAGAACAGACTGGGGTCAAGGATGGGTGTAGGGTGACCAGCTCTGGGGCCCTGTCATCCTGCCAAGAGGCGATGGGAGCTAAGCTGGCCTGGAGAGTGTGGCCAGTTTGAAACTATGGATATTAAGGGTGGAGCTTGAAGTCGTGTTCGACTGCCTGGATGATGGGTAACAGAAGGATCACAGGTGACCCCAAGGTTTTTGGCCTAATATGTTTTCTTGGGGCTGTCATAACAAGTCAGGGTGGCTTTAGAACAACAGAAGTTTATTCTCTCGGTTCTGAGGCCAAAAGTCTGAAATTAAGATGTGGTCAGCTCGTTCTCCCTTGGAAGCTACCAGGGCTCCCCTTGCCTCCTCCAGCTTCTGGCGCCTCCTGGTGTTCCTCAGTGTCCCGAGGCTTGTAGATGCATGACTCCAGTCGCTGCCTCTGTTGTCACGTGGCTTCTCACTGTGTGTCCCCGCTCTGTGTCTCTTCCCTTCTTATAAGGATACCAGTCATATGGTTAGTCCTTACTCTATTCTGTGTGATTACAGACCCCATTATGGCCTCAGCTTAACTAATGACATCTGTAATGATCCTCTTTCCATCAAGGGCACCTTCTGTGGTGCTGGAGGTTAGGACTGAACCTATCTTTTAAAAAATAAAAAAACAAACTCTTTGCTGTGCCGCCTGGCTTGTGAGATTCTAGTTCCCCAACCAGGCCTTCCCAAGTAGCTCAGTGGTAAAGAATCTGCCTGCCAGTTTAGGAGACGCAAGTTCAGTTCCTGGGTCAGGAAGGTCCCCTGGAGAAGGAATTGGCAACCCACTCCAATATTCTTGCCTGGAGAATCCCATGGACAGAGGAGCCTGATGGGCTACATACAGTCCATGGGGTCACAAAGAGTCGGACATGACTTAGCAAGTAAACAACAATAATAGCAGTTCCCCAACCAGGGACTGAATCCAGGCCCATGGCTGTGAAAGCACCAAGTCCTAACCACTGGACCACCAGGGATACCCTGAACCTATCTTTTTGAGGGACATAATTCAGCACATAACATCAGCATAGCCAGAAGGTGTTGCCAGTAATCAAGATGGGTAGAGCCATGTGGAAAATTTCAGGAGCTCATATGAGGACCTTTTAAGTTTGAAATGCTTGTTGGGATCCAGGAGGAGGATGGAGAAGGTGGGTCCAGAGTCTTGGGCCTGGTCCCCACTGGACAGATCACCTGGGAGCCCTCCCTAGGACAGAGGATGTAGGTAAAATGAGGAGGGGTCCACAGATGGGGAAAGAGCAGGAAGCAGGCAAGGGGGCTGAGAGGGGAGGGAATAGGCAAGGCATGGGTCCTGGGGGCTGAGGAAGAAACGGTTTCCAAGAGACCATGTCAAACACTGGGCCCTGGGTGAACAAGCAAGAGGACTTCGAAGTGTGGATGTCAGCAGAGACCTTAGAAGAGCCAATTGGGGAGGGAGCAGAATTGATGGGAGAGAGTCTGAGAGAAAATGGAAGAATTAGAAAATCTCTGGTTGCAACCATCGTAGTAATAGTTTGATTTAGGCAAAAGCCATCAGTGAGGACTAAAGTCCTGGAGTGTGCAATCACTCGGGAGCAGGCTATCTCAAAGTGTCACCCCAGGACCACCTACTCATTGGTGGTTTAGTGGCTAAGTCCTGTCCAACTCTTTGCAACCCCACAGGCCATAGCCTGCCAGGTTCCCCAGTCCATGGGCTTTTCCAGGCAAGAATACTGGAGTGGTTTGCCATTTCCTTCTCCAGGGGGTCTCCTGACCCAGGGATTGAACCTGGGTCACCTGCATTGCAGGTGGATTCTTTACCACTGAGCCACCAGAGAAGCCCTGTATCTACTCATTACAGAGAGAGAATACACCTGTTAACTGCAACTAAGACCCAGCACAGCCAAATAAGTAAATATTAAAGCACAAAAACAAGATACAGTGAGATCCCCAGATGGTCTGGCACTCGGGCACACTGAGGAAGACATAGTCCACTCTCTGTCATCCCTGCGCATATGCTCATCTTTATGTGAGAAGAATTGATGCTTTATAGAGCTATGATGTTAGAGAAGACTCTTGAGAGTCCCTCGGACTGCAAGGAGGTCAAACCAGTCAATCCTAAAGGAAATCAATCCTGAATATTCTTTGGAAGGACTGATGCTAAAGCT
Organism: Neotragus pygmaeus; assembly: GCA_006410875.1. Taxonomy (NCBI): domain Eukaryota; kingdom Metazoa; phylum Chordata; class Mammalia; order Artiodactyla; family Bovidae; genus Neotragus; species Neotragus pygmaeus. The sequence continues at coordinate 2,285,695 of SJYV01009798.1, forward strand.
GAAGCTCCAATATTTTGGCCACTTGCTGCGAAGAGCTAACTCATTGGAAAAGACCCTGAAGCTCAGAAAGATTGAAGGCAGGAGGAGAAGGGGATGACAAAGTATGAGGTGGTTGGATGGCATCACTAACTCAATGGACATGAGTTTGAGCAAGCTCCGGGAGGTGGTTGAAAGACAGGGAAGCCTGGCGTGCTAAAGTCCATGGAGTCACAAAGAGTCGGACACAACTGAGCAACTGAACGACAGCAAACTATGCAAGACCCCCGGACAAATCCAGAAGGTGGGGCTTTCTGCAAAACTGCTGGCCTGGCTGCTTCAATGTCCTGAAAGGCAGGGTGGAAAATGTGGGACATTCATTCATTCTTTTAAAAAATTTTTTTTAAATATATATAATCTCTAGTATATTTTATTTCTTTAGCTACACTAGTTCTTATTTGCATCCCCCAGGATCTTTGATCTTTGCTGGGGCACGTGGGATCTTTAGTTTTGGCACGTGAACTCTTAGTTGTGGCATGTGGTACCTACTCTCCTGACCAGGGATCGAACCCAGGCCCCCTCCATTGGGAGCTTGGAGTCTTAGCCACTGAACCATTAGGGAAGTCCCAGGGCATTTATTCTTAAAGGGATAAACAAACACAGCCAAATGTACCTACATATGAGCCTTGATTGGATACCATGTGGGAAAAAAGTCTGTGAAGGACATTATTTAGACACTTGTGGAAATGCCAAGGGCAACTGAAGTTGGAGAGAGTATCATCACTGAGTTTCCCCGAGTGTGACACACACAGAACTGTGTGGGGTTTTGCACAAAAACATCTGTGCTCCCAGGTGGTGTCGATTTCCTCACCAGGGCAGGGGTGTCATAAGCAGTGTGGCAAATGTGAATGACTGGCGGAGCCAGAAGGGTGTGCAAATGTCATCGTACTGTTCTTACAACTTTCTGTAGGTTTGAATTATTTTAAAACAAAAAGTTGAGGGAAAAGAAAATAAAGGGTAATGGGAGGAGAGACCAGGAACTGGTGGTTATGGATGCCTGGTTTTACAGAGTTTAGTTATAGTGGAGGGGGAGCTGGAGCTGGAGAATCGGGTTGGTTTGCCCATGGGAATGATCTGGTGAGAGGTGGGTCTCAGTGAGAGGTTGGTCTCGGTGGAAGGCTGGTCTGGGATTGGGGCAGGATGAAGCCTCCATAGCCCAGGATGGGTGGGTGGCTGTGGTGGTTGGGGCTCATGGAATGCCTTCTGGTGGCTTCTGTTTCCCTGGAAAAGTAGGCAGTGGGTCAGTGAGGGTGTGAGTTTGTGATGCTTAGGGGATGGAGGAGATAGGAAGGTCATCTGTGGGGGTGGGGATGAGAGCAGACTGGAGCGAATGGGTAAATCTGAGGTCATGTCACTAAGCAACGGCCCATGGGTCCCACATAGGCACCCAGATGCCAGCATCACTCCCTGACTCCTCCATAAGCCCCTCTACACCCTGACTTAGAAATCCAGGGTGGTCAGCTGTTTGGGGGCTGCACAGGTCATAGAATTGAGGGCAGAGGCCCTGGGCACGGAGGACAGGGAGGCATTCTGTTTGAAGACAGTGAGTTGGGCAAACTGACAGGCAGCCCCAGCTTCACTTTTTGGGGCCCTTTCTGCCTGTGTTCCAGAAGAGGCCCTGGGAGCACCTGCTTCATGGTTACTAATTCGGCACTGTTTCTTGTGGGCGGGGCTTTGCTTTGTCTACATCCCCCAGAATGGACACCTTGTAGGTGCTTGGGAAACACTTGACGGATAAATTAATAAGCACGGGCCCCTGTGGAATGTGGATGTTTGGACATGAGGAGCAGCCCCTGTAAGGCCAGGGGCCCCATGTACCACAGGGGTCTGGGTCCACCCTGCCCCCATCCTTTCCCACACAGGTATGCCACCACGCCGACTGCCAGCAGCTACACCACCGGGGCCCCCTCAACCTCTGTGAGGCCTGTGACAGCAAGTTCCACAGCGCCATGCATTATGATGGGCACGTCCGCTTCGACTTGCCCCCCCAAGGTAAGCACAGGGAGGGGCCAGTCCCTAGAGCCCTTGCCTGGGGGCACAGGGTCCTGGTAATTGTAGGTATCATGACAAGGCCATGAGAAAGAACACGCAACTGTGAACAGTGAAACCCACATCCACTGCTGCCCCTTTTGTTCCACATATGGTTTTTTTGGAACGTTTATATTGTATTGAGGTATAGGTGATTAACAGGGATTCCCAGGTGGTGCTAGTGGTAAAGAACCCACCTGCTAATGCAGGAGACAGACACAGGTTTGATTCCTGGGTCGGGAAGATCCGTTAGAGGAGGCCATGGCAACCCACTTCAGTATTCTTGCCTGGAGAATCCCATGGACAGAGGAGCCTGGCGGGCTACAGTCCATGGGGTTGCAAAGGGTCGGACACGACTGAAGCAACTTAGCATGCATGCACGCGTGCATAGCCGATTAACAATGTTGGACTGAAGCANCAGTATTCTTGCCTGGAGAATCCCATGGACAGAGGAGCCTGGCGGGCTACAGTCCATGGGGTTGCAAAGGGTCGGACACGACTGAAGCAACTTAGCATGCATGCACGCGTGCATAGCCGATTAACAATGTTGGACTGAAGCAACTTAGCATGCGTGCACGCATGCATAGCCGATTAACAATGTTGGGATAGTTTCAGATGAACAGGGAAGGGACTCAGTCATAAGTATACATGTATCCATTCTCCCCCAAACCCTCCTCCCTTCCAGGCTGCCACAAAGCACTGAGCAGAGTTCCATGTGCTATACAGTAGATCCTTGTTGGTTATGCATTTTAAATACAGCTGTGTGTACATGTCCATCCCAAACTCCCTAACTATCCCTTCCTGCCATCCTCCCCCCTGCCAGTTTTTTAATAAGAGGAAAAGTTGGGGACCGGCCCTGCTCGAGGGCCAGCCTGTCCCCTCTAGGGGCCAGGTCCTTCTTGATGGACCTGCCCCTGCCCAGGCCAGCCTGGAGAAAGTACTTCCGTCTTCTCCTCCAGGCAGGGGTTTCCTGGGCAGATCCTCCAGCCAGGCGGCCAGTGGGCAGAGGCAGTGGGAGGTGGGATGAGCAGATCAGAAGGAACTTGCGGCAGGAAACAAGAAACCCCTCCTGCTGAACAGGCACCTGGCCCAGTCCCACTGCCAGCTGACTGTGCTGAGGTGGCTTTGTCTCCTTCCCCAGCTGGTCAGAGGGACAAAAGCGCTGTTCCCCAGGGCCCCTGGGACTTTGGGTGTGGTCACAGTGGTGACCTGCAAGAAAGGGGAGGGGGAGGGGACACCTGCAAGAAAGAGCCATGGACTTTGGTCCCTCCCTGCAACAATCCTACAGGCAACGCTTCTTTATGCCTATTTCATAGATGGGTAAACTGAGGTGGATTCGTACTGGGCACAGGGCATCACCCAGGGTGTCATTCCGGGGCCCTTGCATCTTTTTGAGTCTGGGGATGGATAAATGATAAGCAGTGACTGACTCCTCCTCACAGAACTGAGGGGCCCTGGCTTGTTGGGGAGGCGGGGTCCCAGGGTCCATAAATGGCTTTGGTTCCTCTGGAGACTGCCAGGTTGGAAGACTAAGGAAGGGACTGGGGACATGGAGGCAAGCACAGCTCCGCTCCCACTCAACTTCACAGGCTCTGTCCTGGCTCGGAACGTGTCCACCCGGTCATGCCCCCCGCGCACCAGCCCTGCCGTGGACTTGGAGGAGGAGGAGGAGAGCTGTATGGATGGCAAGGGGTAGGTGAGGGGTTGGTGGGCGGAGCAGACACCTGGGAGCTCCCAAGGCTGGGTGTCAGGTCAAAGATCTAGAGACCAGAGACCCCTCCTAGCCCTGCTGCCACTCAGACTCCTGGAAGGTGAGCCTCCAGGGCTTCTGGGAACAGACTCCATGGGTCTAGGGACCCTGGGTATAACTCCTGGATTGGCCACTAGGGGGCGCACAGCTCCTTGTGAGCCCCTCTCCACCTCCACCCCTGCTTGCCTGAGCCAACCTGAGTCACCTGGCCACCTACAGTCAGCAAGGGGTGGGTCACCAGCTGGGGCCTACCCACATCCCACTCTGATGAGGGCCCACCCGTGCCTCCAACCTCTGCCCTGACTGGCTTCCTTGCAGGGACCGAAAGAGCACAGGTCTGAAACTCTCCAAGAAGAAAGCCAGGAGAAGACATACAGATGTAAGGAGCCCCCAGGCTGGCAGAGCAGGGCCCCCCCCAGCCTCTGCCCCTCCTGGGCCCTTTCCATTCCCGAGGCTGGGCCTCTCTGCTCTGAATTCCAGGACCAGGGATGGGGCATGGAGTGAGTGTGTCTCTCTGTCACCGCCCAGCCCTTGGCCCAGGTTGGGGATGCTCCAGGAGCTCCTGCCTCCAGTAGGAGGGCTGCCGGGGGTCTCCCTGGGATAGAAAAGGACAAGGAGATCCCTGTGCTCACCAGGATCCCGGGGTGGGGAGGGGAGGGCGCTAGGGGTGCAGACGCTGAGATGCATGTCCGCTCAGGACCCAAGCAAGGAGTGCTTCACCCTGAAATTTGACCTAAATGTGGACATTGAGACGGAGATTGTACCAGCCATGAAGAAGAAGTCTCTGGGGTAGGGCTTGATGGGGCTGAGGGGAGAAGGGAGCTGGGGGGGCAGTTGTGGCCTCAGCAGGTATGACTGTGTGTCTGTGTGGTGGCCTGTAAATGAATGTGTCCTCCCCCATGGGCACCCCACTTGTGTGCGGTGAGGGCCTGGGAGCCATGCTTGAATGGACGTGACCCACCCCTGGGGCATGGACTGGCATGTGACAGAGTCTGCCCTGGTGTGTCAACATGAACGTGTGAGAGCAAGGGTGTGTTGGCTTGTGTATACACGTGTGAACCTCCTATTTGTGTGTGCATGTATGAACCTGGGTGTGATCCCCCTGGGGTCTCCCTTTTCCTTTGGGGGCGGGGTGGGGGTTCATGTGATGGCCCCCAACACACACACCTCCTGTCCTGGGGCAGGGAGGTGCTGCTGCCAGTATTTGAAAGGAAGGGCATTGCACTGGGCAAAGTGGACATCTATCTGGACCAGTCCAACACGCCCCTGTCCCTCACCTTTGAGGCCTACAGGTTTGGGGGACACTACCTGCGGGTAAAAGGTGAGCAGGGGAGCTGGGGCGTGACTGGGTTCTCTGGGGAGGGTGTTGTTTTCCAGCTCAGGTTCCCGTTGGCCATGGCCTTGAGCAGGCTCATTACCATACAGGTGTCTCTGCTGGGTGGCAGGGCGGGATGCTGGCAGGGCGGGGCTTTGGGGGAGGGCAGCCAGGCCTTGGTTTGGATCCTCCGGGGAGAGAGAGGACTGGGGCCTCGTCCTCCATGGGCTTGGGTTTTGAGGATCTCTACTTGTCCCACCATGCCTTGCCAGCCAAGCCAGGGGATNCTGTGTCAGGGCTGGGGGTGGGGAGGGGCAGAGGGGAGGTCACCTGGCCCCTTGCTGCTCCTGCTGGGAGCTTTCCTCCCCCTTCTGTGAAATGGGGCTGTCTCGGGGCATATGGGGTGGATCTAACCCACTGCAGGGGGATGAGCCTGGGAATTCTGAATGTTTGTGCATGAGGAGTCTGAGCATGTGTGTCCAAGCAGACATTGTGTGGGGAGCAAAGCTGTGTGTCACTGGCTGTGTTCGTGAGCGTTCGTCAGGGATCCACTTGGACGTGGGCTTCTAAGTGCACCCGAGTGTGTGTGACTCTGTGTACTCCCACGTGCTTTATGCTGCTGGTTGGGGTTGGCGGTGGGGGGAGGCGTGGCCCAGGGGCGCCTCTCCGGACCTACCAGCCCCCAGGGCATGTGTAGGTCTCAGGAAAGGTGGCCTCACAGGGTGGGGGAATTCAGAGACCCTCTTGCATCCCAGGCAGGTTTGAGGTCCTGGAAATGCGTGATGGGGTGGGGCCACGGGGGTCAGAGTGGACCCTGCCTCTTGACTGTTGCTCCCCGGCCAGGCCCCTGGTCGCCGACGCAAGAATATGTCAGAGTTCCTAGGGGAGGCAAGCATCCCCGGGCAGGAGCCCCCCACACCCTCCAGCTGCTCTCTGCCCAGCAGTAGCAGCAGTGGCAGCAGCAGCAGCAGCAGTGGCAGTGACAGCTGGAAGAACCGGGCGGCCAGTCGCTTCAGTGGCTTCTTCAGCTCAGGCCCCAGCACCAGCGCCTATGGCCGGGTATGTGGGCCCGGGTGCCCTGGGGCAGGGCGGCTGGCTGACTCCTGACCCCTGACCCTGACCACGGGTCTCCTCTCAGGAGATAGACAAGATGGAGCAGCTGGAGGGCAAGCTGCACGCCTACAGCCTCTTTGGGCTGCCCAGGCTGCCCCGGAGGCTGCGCTTTGACCATGACTCCTGGGAGGAAGAAGGTGACGAAGAGGAGGATGAGGATGACGCCGGACTTCGGCTGGAGGACAGCTGGCGGGAGCTCATTGATGGGCACGAGGTGGGTGCCACCCGCCTGCCCACACCTCCCCCATTCTCAGGGAAAGGGGGGCATTATCGGCCCTGCCCCACTCCATGGGGCCCTTCCTAGGGTGGCAGGATGTTCCATGGGCAGCCCCGCCAGGCTGCTGTCATCCTTATAACCAGCTTTGGAGGAACTCAGGCAAGGTGAAAGTGTGGTGCACTATTTGGCTGGCCCAGAACTTGGGGGGCCTCTGTGTCTCAAATGGGAAAAAAGGTCGTGTGCAGGACCACTCCACCTGCTCCCCTGATCTGGCCACCCTGAGGCTTCTGGAGACACCCTGCCCTCCCCACAGAAGCTGACCCGGCGGCAGTGCCACCAGCAGGAGGCGGTCTGGGAGCTCCTGCACACGGAGGCCTCATACATTAAGAAGCTGCGGGTGATCACCAACGTGAGTGTGGGGCCCAGAGCCGCCCCACTTCCCTGCCCACCCCTGCCCCCACCTTGGCCTCCTCTGGGTGTCCCTGAGCAGAGTTTGGACCTTTGCAGAAGGAGCAGGTGCCAAGCAACAAAGGGGGAGGAGAGTGGGGGCAGGCCACACCCCAGCGTGGAGGTGATTCTCTGGGGTCTCGGGGAATCGGGAGGGGGCTTGGGGCAAGTCTGCTGGCTTGAGCTGAGTAACACAGACCTTATCCTTTCACTCA
>SJYV01009798.1:2298785-2310980 GCA_006410875.1 Neotragus pygmaeus
AAAAAAAAAAACAGAATTGCAATCAGTAATCGAGAAGCCTCTTCCACAACAAATGTAAGTGTCTGAATGATGGGAAGATGATTTTTTCAGTAATTTTGGCTTGGGCAACACTTTTAGTGTACACTGAGGTAGAAAAACAGTCACAAATTAATGAGCTTCAGCTGGAGCAAAGACAGTAAGAGAAAGTTTGGTTTTGCTGTAGTTTCACATTATGAGTAGCCCAAAAACCATGCCCCAAAGTTTGTGTTGGGTGTTGTCTCCCACCTTCTCTCTTCTACCACTCAGGTTTCCAAAGCTCCTATAAGCTCGCCTCCTTTCCCACTTGCAAAACTTCCTTTACAACAGCTCTCTCGTCACCCTACAACCCCGGACAATCTCTTCACCCAGCAGTGTATTAGTCACACAGCACACTGGCCACAGTAAAATAAGTATTATTTTTAGAAGGTTTATATCTTATTTATATATACTAAAGTGTATGTGAGCACTGCAAGGAACAAATGACCATGATGCTATGATAGTCTTCCATGTCATTTATAATTCTTATATTAATAGGATTGTAAGATTTAGCCAATAAAAATACAGGATTCCTGGTTAAATAAATTGCATATAAACAACTGCTTTTACACGCTGGGGCCTCCACCCTGGTCCTGCCTCAGGATGTCCTTGTGTCCTCCCATCCTGTGACCTTCCTGACCTTGTGCCCCAGCCTCTGGTCTGTGATGACCCCCACACTTCTCTCACTTTGGGAGCAGTCCTGTCTCTGGTCTCTGCATCTCCATTCTCCAGGGGACCTGTCCCACTTCTCTGTGGGGGTCTCTGGTTCTGACAGCCTCTGCTTTCCCTGGTCTCCCCCACCCTCCGTTCCCACCAGCCCCCCAGATGGCCCTGAGGAACTGCTCAGCAGTGGCAGATACCCACTGTGGCTGCAGGCCAGGCTGGTTCATGGACTGCATGGTCAGCCAGTGCCGGCATGGTTCCCCCTTTCGCTGCCGCCCATGCACAGACTGCGCGGCCCTGCACCGGCACATGCAGACACCTTGTGAGTACCCTCATTCTGGGCTCCCACACCCTACCCCATCCCCGCCTCCTCCTCTCCCATCCTGACCCACAGCATCTCCTGGACCATAGGTTCTAGCAGAGACACCCACTGTGGGACCTGCCTGCCTGGCTTCTATGAATATGGCAAGAGCTGCGTGTCCTGTCCCACGTAACTTCCTGGCTGCCCGGGGCGGGGGGAATGGAGGCTGGGGGAAGGGAGGCTGGGAACAGAGTGGGGGTCAAGGGGCAGGGAAGAGGGAACTCAGTTCTATGGTAGATGGGCCCCCCTTCAGACAAACTTTGAATGGTAAAGAGAAATCTGAATTTACCTTACGTTACATAAGTAAGGGGGCATATCTCTATGTCATACTTTCCACTAGTAATCCTTCCGGCCCTATGTTAAAGATAGAATGTGTCACTAAAGAGAGTCACGTTAATGTAGTTTCAAAACTTGGGCTGAGGCTCAAGATCTCCCCATGGTTCCTTGGGGTATCTTGAGCAAGTTACCTCACCTCTTCAATCTGTCGGCTCCCCATCTGAACAGACGGCTGTTTGTAGGCTCCCCCAGAGCTATGGTTAAGGGGTGATTAGTCACTCATTTGCTCAGCAAGTTTCTTGAGTATCTACTATTTCCAGACACTGTTCCAGGTACTAAGGAAACAACAGGGAACAAAACAGGCAAATCCCAGAGTTGACATTTTAGTGCCCCTCTGTCTAGTCTGGAAGATACTCAGTAAGCGGTGTTTGTTGCTATTGTATGAACACTGGGGACATTTCAGCAGTACTTCAGGAACGTTCTTGGGTAGAGTGAGACTCTCAGGAGGCCTCCAGGGTGCAGATGTTGGGTGGAGCAGTCCTCCCTGGTGTGCACCTCGCCCTCCACACACTCCCCCACCNATTGTATGAACACTGGGGACATTTCAGCAGTACTTCAGGAACGTTCTTGGGTAGAGTGAGACTCTCAGGAGGCCTCCAGGGTGCAGATGTTGGGTGGAGCAGTCCTCCCTGGTGTGCACCTCGCCCTCCACACACTCCCCCCCCCCTTGCAGGAGCACCCTTGGGAGCTGTCCCGAGCCCTGCATGGCTATCTGTGGCTGGAGGCAGAGTATGTGGTGAACTGGAAATGCCGGTGGGGCAGCTGGGATGGGACACGGGGAGGTCGGGGGATGGCTCCCGCCCGCCACCCACCAGCTGCTCTTTCAGTGTTCTGGATGCAGATTCTTGTGGCAGGCCTGGTGGTCCCACTCCTGCTTGGTGCCACCCTGACCTACACATACCGCCGCTGCCATCCTTGCAAGGCCATAGGTCCCGGTAAGTGCACGTATGAACACACACACATTCCGAGAGGCCTGGGGTCAGGATGGGTAGCCCACAGCCCATTGGGCCTGGCTATGGTGGGTAAACTGAGGCAGACAGTGATGGGAGTGGGGTACAGAGGAACCCAAGAAGGAGCTGGGCTAACACCCAGGTTCAAGTGCCTTGCCTGATTGCTCATTAGACTCTGTGTCTCTCAGCAGATGACCCTGGTGTGGAGGTCCTGACTCCCCTACAGGTGAGATTCTCAGTAGCTAGTGTTCTGGGAGGAGCATGAGCAAGTCTCCTGGAGCTGAGAGGTTGGGCCTTATTATAACTCGGATCCCAGGCACTGGGGAGACCTAACAAACACATATGCCAAGTTATCAGTGAATGAGAGCATCTCTGAATAGCTTTGAGCCTACAGGGTCCAGACAGGTAAACAGGAGTGCTCAGTTCAGTAGGAGGAACAGGAGGCCTCTGCCAGGGTTGGGGGAATAAGGAGAGGGCAGCAGGGGCAGGGCATTCCAGGCAGAGGACAGGGCTCCTCTCCTGGGTCACAGTGAGAGGGTACAGCTGCCCAGGGGCGGTGGAATGGGAGATGTGTCTACTGACTGAGTCAGGGGTGCTCACTCCTGCTCAGAGACCCTGACACGGGCAAGAGCCTTGCTAAACAAGCAAGGCTGACTCGGGGGGTGGTCTCTCTTGGCTTCCAGACCACTCATCTCGCAACCCGGGACAGTGGCCCTGCCCTTCTGGTGCCACCCAGCAGCAGTGAGAAGGTGTGCCCTGTCCAGTTGGAAGGCCACAGCTGGACCTCTGGCTCTCCCCAGGCCCAGGAGGCACCCCGCCTGGAGTCCACATGGTCCCGGGACCAGCTGCCCAGCAGAGCTTCTGGTAAGGGATTTCAGTGGCCTGAGAGATTGACCGCTTCTCCTGAATCTGAGGTGATAAGCTGTGGTTTCCTGTAGACACTTGCCCACACCCCCTAATGGGCCAGGAGGACCTTCCTGTCCTATTTGGCCCCTGTCCCTTGCCTCTACCAGCACCCTCCATTGACTTTCTCTGGCCTGCTCGCAGGCCCGCCGCCCCCGCCCTCGCCAGCGCCCCCTTCAGGCTCGGCGGCCGCCACGCTCCAGCCTGGTCCGCAGCTCTACGAAGTGATGGATGCCGTGCCCGCGCGGCGCTGGAAGGAGTTCGTGCGCACTCTCGGGCTGCGCGAGGCGGAGATCGAGGCGGTGGAGGTGGAGGTCGGCCGCTTCCGCGACCAGCAATACGAGATGCTCAAGCGCTGGCGCCAGCAGCAGCACGCGGGCTTGGGCGCCGTCTACGCGGCCCTGGAGCGCATGAGGCTGGACGGCTGCGCAGAGGACCTGCGGAGCCGCCTACAGCGCGGCTCGTGACGTCGGGGTCCACCTGCCACTTCGGGGCTCTTGGTGGCCCTTGCAGAAGCCCTAAGTACGGTTACTTATGCGTGTAGACATTTAATGTCACTTATTAAGTCCCTGGCACGGCTCTGCGTAGCAGCGCCAGCCAGCCTCACCCTTGAGCGCCCCCAGGGGGGGTCCAGTTAAGGCGAGGCAGCGCCAACGAGGATCAGGCGGCGTCGAGGCTGCTCAGCTGTTTCTCGGTTTGTATTTGGTTGAGGCCTCGGTATTAAATCTATGAAGAAAAGCTACAGCTTGGTGTTTCCGCGCGGCTGGGGGTGTTAAGTGGCCCAGACTTGGTTTCCGAAAGGCCAGAAGTCTTGCCATTCATGGCGAAGGCCAGTGTGACCCTCATCTCAAGCCTGCCCCTCCCGCTCATCCGTGGCCCAGTTACCCCGAGGAGAGGAAGTCGCGGTGTCGGCGAGTGAGAGTGAGCAGGGGCCCCGGGCGGCTGAGAGAGCTTTAATGGGGGTGCGAGATGGCGGGGATCAGGGAGGCAACAGTTGGGAGACACAGCTTTAGGGTCCCTCGTCCTCCGCTCACTCCACCAGGGCAGTGAAAGGGTCCGGGGAGGTGCGGGGCCTGGATGGGGACGGCGCGCAGACTTGAGGGTGGTGGGGAGCCCGGAGCGGCAACTCTGTTCCTACGACGGGCAGTTTGCAGTTTTCACCGTTTCTGGTAAACATGACTGAGAGGAAACCCTCGGCGGGGATGGGAAATGCGGCCGGGGCTGGGCCGGGCGCCGATCTGGGTCAGGAAGGGAGGAAAACCCCTTCCCCGAGCTCGGGGCCTGCCTCCGCCCAGGATGCGCCAGCGACGTGGGTTCCGGGGTGCGGGGGAGGGGGCGGCAGCCGGACGCGCGCCCGCAGGAAAACAAAGTCATCACCCACGGAGCTCGGGAAGAGCTCTGCACACTTTGACATTCAACGAACATGCAAATATATGTAAGTAGGCATGCAAATAAGCAGCATCATTTTTGCGTCAACAGCTTGGGCACTTTTTCTGGGCGGCGGCGGTGGCGGCGGCGGCCGCGCTCCACCGTCGCCCAGGACTGGGGATGCGGAGGCGGGGTCGGGGTCAAGGAAGGGTTTCAGCGCGGGAGGGAAGGGCGGCGCGGCTCCCAGCCCTTCCGCCCGGGCCCAGCAGGCCGGGGCGGGTCTGGGGGTACCCCCGNGGCCGCGCTCCACCGTCGCCCAGGACTGGGAATGCGGAGGCGGGGTCGGGGTCAAGGAAGGGTTTCAGCGCGGGAGGGAAGGGCGGCGCGGCTCCCAGCCCTTCCGCCCGGGCCCAGCAGGCCGGGGCGGGTCTGGGGGTACCCCCGAGCTCGTGAGGCTGAGTCTAGTACTTAGCGATGTCCCCCTTCTTCAAAATGATCTGTCGCTGCCAGGGCGCCAGCTTGCTCTCGTCGTAGCCCAGCGTCCGCAGCTTCTCCGACTGCTCTTTCTCCCGCTGCATCTCCTCTTGCTTCTGTCTCTCCTCCTCTTTCCTAGGCATGGGGTGGGGGCAAGGGTGAGAGGATGGGCCAGGCCCCACGCGGGGTCAGCAGTGGCAAGGAGTGAGTTACTAAGGGCAGGGGTTGCTGAGGACAGAGGCACTCGTTTCATGGGTTGTAGGGGCAGAAGGGGATTGGGGACAGGGGTTGGGTTAGGAGGCATGTGGATGGGATTGCTGGGGACAGAGGGGCTTGACTAGGGGCAGACTGGGGTCCCGGGGTGGGGTGTTGAACACATAGGAGTTGGGTGAGTGAGACTGTGGCTGGGTTATTGCTGACCGGGTGTCACTGGAAACAAGTGCTGAGACACAGTGTGGCAGAGGATGAGGAGGGGGTGGTGCGGGGGAAGGGCATGAAATTATTGGGGCTAGGACCTGAGTTCCTGGGACTGGGGTAGGGCTGCTGGGCAGCAGAAGAACATTTTTGGGAGACAGATGCTGGGTAACTGGGAACAGGTTATTAGAACAGGGCTAGATCTGCGCTGGTGATGAGGCTAAGCTTCATCAGCATCTTTGTTCCCGTTAAGACTAAGCATGTGGCTGTTGAGCATTTGAAATGTTGGGACTGAGATGCACTGTAGCTCAAAATGTTCATTGCATCTTGCAGACTGTTTTAAAAAAGAGTGTAAGACACCTCAATTTTTATAATTACTATCACTGGGTTACATAAAAAATACTATTAAGTTCACTCATATCTTTATTTTTTTCACTGTGGCTGCTAGAAAATTTGTGGCTCAACTGATACCTTTATCAGACAGCACTTGTCTAGATGACTAGGGGTAAAAACTAAAGAATTGAGGGACATACATTTTGTTAAAAAAGTTGAGGGACAGATGCTCTAGGTTATTGATACCAAGGCTGGGTTAACTGCAGGGCAGAGAGGCTAGGTTAATGGAAGAGGGCTGGGTAATTGAGGGTACAGATTATTACAGCATAAGAGCTAGACTTTGGGGGGCAGTGGATAAGTTACTAATGTCTGGTGGCATTATTGGGAGCAAAGATGCTGTGCAAACAGGGCTGAGTGACAAGGGGAAATGCTCGAAATAGGCCTAGATGAAGAGGCCAAAGGACTGGGACTGGGTCGGGGGAAGGGACACAGGTTGGGCCCAGACCCACACTCACCGCTTCTGCTCCCTGGAAGAAAAAAGAGATAGCGTTGGTTGGTACCACCACCTCAGGGACACAATCAAGACACCTTGCTGAGCCCCACGTCTTTCCGAGCTCACCTCTCATCTTCTAGTTTCTTCCTCAGGATGTCCCGCCTCCAGGCAGGCATGCTGGCCAGCCAGGCCTCCTCCTGCTCCTCCTGCAACACAGCACAGCATGGGCTGGGAGATGGGGGCCAGCACCCCTACCCGGAGGACCTCTTTGAGTCAGGGAGGACAAGTTGTAGGAAGAGACCCTTCTGTAGGGCAAATGGATGGAAACTCGGGCGCCTGTGTCCTACAGGGGGCGCCAGAGAGTCAAGAGCTGAGTGCAGAAGTAGAAGAGCCTCAGAGGAGATTCCCCACAGGGTTGGGTGGATAGATGGCTCCAGGCCCATGACCCAGAATCTCTGGGAAGACTCATACTTGGGCCCCCATAGTTCCTGCCAGCTCAGAGCGGCTCAGACTGGTTCCTGGTGCCACTGAGAAGGAACTTCTGGCCCATGCCAATCCAAGTNTGGATTCATGTCGATGTATGGCAAAGCCAATAGAGTATTGTAAAGTAAGATAAAGTAAAAAAAAAAAAAAGGTAGCAGTAGCACAGGCAGGAATTTCAGTACTGTGAGCCAAAAGTTTAGAAAGGAACCCGCTTCACTGCCATGACACATCAGTAACATGGGCTTCCTAAACACTTTTTATTTTCACTTCTAATTCTACATCTTTTGAAAAGTCAATACTTATGTTATTATCCTAGGGTCAGATGCTTGCCCACAGGCAAACTTCATACATAATCGGACTAGGAACTCCACAGGGCTGTAAGAGGGCACACGGCCACCTGCCTGCTTTAACAGCCACCCTCAAAGTTATCACAGACTCCCACACCCAGGGCTGGAACAGGATGTGTATGTGGACACTCTCCCACATATAAGTAAGGGCCTAGAAACAGTTTTCTGTTCCTAAAGATGAACTACATGACTCACCATGCATTCTGTCCTCTAACTATAAAAACATCCTACGTTAAGTGTTAAAGGTCCCGTCTGCAACACCCTGGGTGAGTTCTCAGTCTCTCAGTCAGGGCACCCCAGTCCAGGTGCTGGAAGTTTCACTGAAAACAGTTGAAAGGAATAATGAATTTTTAAATTATAATAAGTAAAAGATAATATAATGATAGACTGTATTTGATATTTTTTATGTGTCATAAGTTATTTCAGAGTGACTAAGTACTTCTTAATGCCATGACAATAAATGATTATCCCTATTCCAGAAAAGAAAGGTTTTCAGTTACAAAAAATTGCAAATAAAAAATGATTAACCACAGTTTTTACAACAGGAACATTATCAGGGATACATTCCAATTTTAGGATGACAATTTGATAAATGTAAATAATATCTTAGGGAGGCTATAAAAAGAGCAGCACAAAAATTCATAAGAAATGAAAATTATTATTCTTTTCAAATTTGCCAAATAAGCCTACACTCACATTGTTAAAGTGAAATATAACTACAAATGAAATAAAAGTGAGCTGTCTGAAAGACTAAATTCTGCCAATGCAAGTTTCCAGAAACATGGTTAAAATCATTTTTCTCCTGAGATTCAGAGCGGAAAGGTTTTTCCTCCTATTTTTCTGCATGACAGGGTCTTTGCAGATTATAAACAGACACAGAGGATCATTCCTAAAAATCCTGGAGAAAAAAATCAGCATTTTGAGAATCATGTACTAACGTGTGTCATGACCTCATACGCAGCTGGCCTCCATGCTCATTACTACCAAGATGACTTCAGTTACACTTTTCTCTCCTGTTTCCATTCCCCAAAGTGCACATTCTTCACTCACCCCTAATATTTCCCAAACTGTACTCTGCAAAACATAAGATACCCAGGAGACATCGAATGAATGTTCCTGTCAAGTAAGCTCGAAAAATATTTCATGGGGTATCTCTCCCTTCAGAAATCAGAACATACATTGAATGGGCCAAAAAATTCATCCGGGTGTTTCCTTACCATCTTATGAAAAACCCAGACAAACTTTTTGGTCGATCCATTAGTTTGGGGCAGAATAGGAAAGTCTTTGAAGGACAAGCTAAAGAGGTAGATTTTACTTTGTAGGCAAAGTGAGAGGCACAGACAAGTTTAATTAAGCATGGGACAGATATGACTAATCTGGTTCATCGAGACTGTATAGGATGCTACTGTGGAAAAGGAATGAAAGGACCATCACGATAATCATACAAGACAGGGAAAGGATGAAACAGTAACTAGAAATGGGAGGAGATTAAACAAAATCTGCAGAGAATGCAGACTGCCTTGTGAAAACTGGATGTGGCATGAAGGAAAAGGGTGGGAATGAAGATGGCCTAAGTTCTCTAATGTTACTATTTTCTCAATGAACTAGAATGCAAGATAACCTGAATGCGGGG
Source organism: Neotragus pygmaeus (assembly GCA_006410875.1). Taxonomy (NCBI): domain Eukaryota; kingdom Metazoa; phylum Chordata; class Mammalia; order Artiodactyla; family Bovidae; genus Neotragus; species Neotragus pygmaeus. The sequence goes on from SJYV01009798.1 coordinate 2,307,598, forward strand.
CAGATGAGAATGAAAAGAGATGTGAAGAACATCTAAAAGCTGAAATTGAAGCAGCCTGTCTTTGGCCCGTGACTGTTAGAAGGGTTTCTTCTTGAATAGCTTTCCCCCCACCTCCTCAGGTGAGACAGGAAGGCAACAAGAGGCGAGAGAGGAATACTCTGCTCCTATGGCTCTAGAACAAGGCTCTGATAAAGACTTTAAGCCTAGAAAGTAGGCTTTTTATGGAGAAAGGTCTGGGTGTATTTTGTGACAATTATTCATCCATTCCCCCTGTCAGAGACATGAAGGAATCATTCTCAGATCTTCACTGGGAGAACTTGATGGAGTCCCTGTAGGCAAGGTCCATAGAAATGTAGCCTAAGACAGTGGCCCCCAGGAGCTTCTAACTCTCACTAGTGCATACTCAGCCTCTGGCAATTTATCAAAATCATTAACGCCATTTAAGTGTTACTGCTTTGGCAGCTTATGCTCCAGGTAAGCAGATCCTGGCTGATATGCTCTGGATACAACCATCTCTCCAGATTTCAGGGCGGTCAATCAATCAGTTCAGTCGCTCAGTCGTGTCTGACTCTTTGCGACCCCATGAATTGCAGCTCGCCAGGCCTCCCTGTCCCATCACCAACTCCCAGAGTCCACCCAAACCCACGGCCAATGAGTTGGTGATGCCAGCGAACCATCTTATCCCCTGTCATCCCCTTCTCCTCCTGCCCTCAATCTCCTCTTGCCTTCAGGGCGGTAGTCTGCCCTGTACCCTCAGTTCTATTATGGGAGGTAAGGATATTTTAATTTGTCCAGATTTTTCTTATTGTAAGCATGAGAGTGACAACTTTCAAGATCTTTAAATGTTAGAGCTGATAATGGAAGTCTCAACATCCACATTTCCTATCAATTTAGTATTCACATACACAATTCTTTCAGATCCCCATTCTCAACAAGGGATAAAAAAAGAAAATGCATGTACAGACCACATTCAAAGATGCTAAGAACTGATACCCCCTTCAGTATATGGTGCAAACCTGGTATTTTAGAGTCAAAAGCTCTGGCCTTGACACTGTTCAGATGTAACACATCATGTCTACCTTTAACACCTCTAATCTTAATTCAATCAAATAGATAAGAAATCACTTTTGGTTATAACACATGTGGGAGTTAACTATTATCATCATAACTCTAGGTAGCATTTTCATTTTAAAATGAGATGAGACTGACAATGCTTTATGAGTGTAATCACTACTGAATAATTTTCAGACAGTGAGGAGAATCAATATTCTTCTTTGTACAGGTATTTACCACTATGGTTCAGTTTCTTTATTTCATAGCTTTTGTCTGTTACTCTTCATAAACTAACAGCAAATTTTTACCATTAATTATGAGCAAAGACTTACATGTATATATTCATTTAATTTGCAGTTATGGAAATTATCAAAGATAAACAAAAACAGAGACCAATAATGGACTATTATGTACCCATAATTCAGTCTCAGTAATAATCTACATTTTTGCCAATCTTGCTTCATCTCTCCCCTCCACTATTTTGTCCAGAATATTTTAAAGCAAATCCCAGATAACATACAAATACTTCAGCATACATCTCTACTGGACAGGAACATCCATTCACTGGGTACAGTGACTCTGTCCTAACGCCTTTTGGGAAGAAGTGAGCTTGTTTCCTTTGTAGGAGTGACAGCTGCATGTTTTTGCTATCAATGGTGTTTGGAAATCTAGGCATGAGCAGGAGAGCACATGTGAGTGTTGAGAAATCAAAGAGGTGAACCAATGTGGATATTTTGCACTGATCTCTCATCTGCCCTTCTAACCTCCATCTTGATAGCTGGACAGGTCAATAAACTAAGAACATTTCTCTTGTACTCAGAATTCTGGATAAGAATTAGTTCTGCAATATAAGCAACTCATCTAAGATCATGAAAGCAAAACTGCAGCAGAGGTCATTTTCCTTTCAGCTGTTTCAATGGCAAACAAGGACAAAGAAATGTGAGCTTTTTCTATAGCAGTGCGAAGAGCAGCACTTTCAATTTTCTGGTGTCAAAAGTAATCGTGGCCACAGCCGCAGCAGTCTTCCTAATTACTGGGTTGCAGCTATGTTCTTAAACTCACAGCTCTAGCAAAGCCTCGCATGTAAGCAGCTCTTGTGTGCATCAGTTCTATACACTTTGCAAAGCATTCCAGTAGGAACAATCTCTTATAATCAGGTAATTCCCTCACATTAAAAAGCTTCCTGTTTAAAACACATTTTTCTATTTCCTGGACTAGATCCTGACATACATTATTTGATAGATGGGTGTGTCTGTGGAACTGATAGTAAATTTTCATGAATTAATCCTTTGTATACTAATTTTTCTACTGGCTCTTCTCCTATTTAAAATTCCCTTAAATCTATATTCACTTTTAAATTTGAATTTCCTATTCAAATTTGATATACTATTCTACACTTCTCATTAAATAAAATGTTCCTTGCAATGCTTCAAATTATTCCATGACCCACCAACAAGTTGTAAGCCTCAGTTTAAAAGACAATACTTGGGGAGGACTAGATGGCATAGGAATAGGTGGAAGTGGAGTACAGATGCATCGGGAATACACTGCAGGTGCAGAGGATCTCACAGAGAACCAGCTGAGTTCTGGCAGGAGTCCCTGATAACTGGAAAGGAAAATACACCCACGCAAAACTCAGTGGGATGAAGGAAGGAAGGGAAAAAGAGGAGGAAAGTGAGTGCACCCAGGGGTTGAGGGAGCTGAAGTGGGAGTGAGATCCCCACATCCAGGGCAATCAACTGGGACGGGAGGAAGCATGTGAGACTATCAAAGAGTGAACAGCTGACCTGTGTCAATCTGAATGAGGTGAGAACCACACAGACAATCCATGCCACAGCCCTATGTACTCTGGACAGGGATCCAAGCCCATGGGAGCTTGTGCAGCTGGGAGCTGGAGCATGGGGATTGGGGCCAAAAATCAGAAAGAGAAATTAAGGGATCAATCCCATTCACCATTGCAACAAAAAGAATAAAATATCTAGAAATAAACTTACCTAAGGAGACAAAATACCTAAATACAGAAAACTTTAAGACATCGAAGAAAGAAATCAATGACACAAACAGATGGAGAGATATACCATGTTCTCGGAGTAGAACAATTAATATTCTGAAAATGACTATACTACTCAAAGTAAACTTTCAAGGGATTCAATGTAATTCCTATCAAGTTACCCATTGCATTTTTCAAAGAACAAGAATAAAAAATTTCACGATTTGTATGAAAACACAAAAGACCCCCAATAGCCAAAGCAATCTTGAGAAAGAAAAATGGAGCTGAAGGAATCAATCTGCCTGACTTCAGATTATACTACAAAGTGACAGGGAGGCCT
>SJYV01009798.1:2318442-2351381 GCA_006410875.1 Neotragus pygmaeus
GGCACCCAGCCCCAGCTCTCTCCATCCTCCTGATGTGGGAACCTCCTCCTCAGACACAGAACTGTCACTGGCCAGGGCTGACACTCAGCCTGGGACCCTGCCTGGCTGCCCTCCATTACCCGACCCGTGTCACAGTGGAGTGGGGGGATGAGTCCCACCCACATACCGTACCTGGAGAAGGTGCTGGCTCTTGGCCACCAGCCTCCACGCCCTGGTGCCAGTGTCCCCACCCCCACCCCTGCTTGCCATTCACATGCTGGTGCTTCAGGAGAAACCTGTTTAATATTTCATGACTAACACTCCATGGCCTGAATTATTCACCATGTAACCAAGGCACAAATTGTGGTGCTGGAGAAGACTTTTGAGAGTCCCCTGGACTGCAAGGAGATCGAATCAGTCAATCCTAAAAGAAACCAACCCTGAATATTCATTAGAAGGACTGATGCTGAAGCTGAAGCTCCAATCCTTTGGCCGCCTGATGTGAAGAGTTGACTCACTAGAAAAGCCCCTGATCCTGGGAAAGATTGAAGGCGGGAGAAGGGGATGACAGAGGATGAGATGGTTGGATGGCATCACTGACTTGATGGACATGAGTCTGAGCAAACTCCGGGAGATAGTGAAGGATAGAGAAGCCTGGTGACCCTACAGTCCCTGGGGTCACAAAGAGTCAGAAATGACTTAGTGGGGACTGAACAACAGCAGCCAAGGCACAGCAAGTGTGGGATCCTGGGGACTGGAGGGGCCACTGCCCAGCGCCCACGGGGCTCTCGAGGGAGGCCCGAGACAATGCACACAGCTCAGGGCGCTAGGTCTGCCTGGAGCCTTGCTCTCCCTGTCCTTCCTGCTCGGCAGGTAACTCATGACCCACTGGTGTCCAGCCAGCCTGAGATCTCAGAAGGTCTCAGAAGCTGGCACAGAGCAGGACCTGAGCAGGAAGCGGCAGTCCAGCCCATAGCCTCCCACCAGGCCCCTGATTGACACCCCATCTGGAGGCACTGCTACAAAGTAAATGCTCAGTAACCCATTCTAGAGTCATAGCCCCCAGCCTGGGAGACCCCAGAACATGGGGCAGGTTTGCTGATGAGCTGGGGTGGGAAAGGGGGTCCTGGCCTTATTCTCTTCTTCCACATCAGCTCAGAGGCAAGAAGAATGGGCACCCTCACTCTCACTGAAGAAAACTACAAAAATATGGATGAAAGACTTCCTTGGTGGTCCTGGGGCTGAGACTCCAAGCTCCCAATGCAGGGGGCTCAGGTCCGATCCCTGGTCACCTTGGTCGGGGAACTAGAGCCCGCATGCCACCAATAAGACCCAGAGTAGCCAAGTAAATACATAAATAAATACTTTTAAAAATATGGATGAGCACAAGGAATGAAATGATGAGTTTAGATGGAGAGAGAAGTGAATTTATATAGTAGTATACATATAAGCTTATGTGTATGTATATGTTACATATATGGTAGTATACATATACATAGCTAGTTTATGTTATGTAGTATATGTATGTTATGTGTAAGGATTAACACATAACAGGGATAGCAAGTACCATCCACTGAACAATTGCTCTGTGCTGAGCGTGGAAGGGAGCACAGTATATGTGTCCCCCATCTAGTCCACCTAACGTCTTTATAGGGGAAGTATTGGCATTGCTTCCCTTTTACAGAGGAGACTGAGAGCCAGGCTCACTCGGGAGGCAGAGGGGGCCACGGTGCAAGAAGGGCCTGGCCTGTGGGCTGCTCACAAGCAGTGTCTTGCATCTGCTCTCCGTTCACAAAGCCGTCCATGAAGTAAGGATAATAATCGNACAGAGGAGACTGAGAGCCAGGCTCACTCGGGAGGCAGAGGGGGCCACGGTGCAAGAAGGGCCTGGCCTGTGGGCTGCTCACAAGCAGTGTCTTGCATCTGCTCTCCGTTCACAAAGCCGTCCATGAAGTAAGGATAATAATCGACCCTGAGACATTCTTGAAGAGCCCTCATGGAGTACATGCGGCAACCCCCTCAACCCATTCAACCATCTGGGCATTGAGCAGTTTCTTGAAATTCACATGCTTTTTTTTTTCTTTTTAATTAAAAAAATTTTTTTGGCCATTCCCTGTGTATTGTGGGATCTTAGTTCTCCAACCAGGGATCAAACCCACCCCCTTGGCCATGAAAGCACAGAGTCCTGACCGCTGGGAATTCACCCTTTACATGCTTCCACACGGAGCAAATCTCTCCACACTCCCTCACCTCACCCTTTTGGTCCCCATTTCAGTAAAGGACACCAGGCCACCCTCCCTTGAGTCCAAGCTCTAGGAGTCTTTGGAAACCCTTGACTTCTTTTACAAGTCTGTTTCCCTAGCAACCATCACATAAATCAACATGTATACTTTTCTTCCTCTTGGGAACAAAGATAATATGGACAGACTGTAACTATTAAGTCATCCTGGATGACACGAAAGAAACATGGAATGCTTGAAAGGGTTTGCTGAAAATCTCCATCCAGGACTGGTGGCAGCTTACTGCAATTGTTGCCACGAGGAGCAAGGACTTAGCTGCTCGTGGAGGCAGACCCCAGTCACAGAACAGCATCTTCAGTATCCTCCCCACTGGCAATAATTTCTGCCCGCAGGGAGGTCTGGCATGGGCTGATCTCCACCCATTTAGATCTGGGTGTGGGGTAAAGTCACTGGAATGGAAAGTCTTGGAGCCTTTGGCGGGTCTAGCTCTCTTGTTCTCTGATCACACCTCTGCACTTATTTGAAATGATCCACAATCAGGACTGGCCTGGGGAAGAAACGCAGCCCTGATTTAATGAAGATTCTAGAACAAACAGCTTTACACCCAACCCATCAGCAAGCCTGGAATAAGCCTTCACTGGCCTGTAATTCTCCCAGACTTCCAGGCCCTCCTGGCTCACCATGAGGACAAGTGTGCCCCCCCAGGGCCACTGCCCCAGCCAGTTCTACCTGCTATGCTCCCACGCCAGTCTTGACAGGGCAGGCCCTCTCCCACTCAGCTCTCACCTCCCAACAGAGGCCTTCCTGGGACTCTCCTGGAAGTCCAGTAGCTAAGACTCTGTGCTCTCAATGCAGGGGCCTTGGGTTCGATCCCTGGTCAGGGAACTAGATCCTGCATGCTACAACCAAGAGTTTGCATGCTGCAACTAAAGATCCTGTGTGTTGTGACTTAAGACCCAGCACAGCCAAATAAATAATTTTAAAAAGAAAGAGAAAAGCGTTCCTGGACCCTCTCATTTAAAAGAAATCTCTCAACCACTGCCTTCAAACTACCATGGTCCACTTCTCAGCACTTGTGACTCTTGAATTGTCTTGGCACTTTTTTCATTCATCCCAGGGACACCCATTAGGAGGCGTCCACAGGCCAGGATGGGGCAAACAGTGAAGACGGCAGAGCTCTGCCCTCTCAAACCTGGGTCCACCAGGGCCACCTGGGCACCCAGCGCGCTGGTGCATGAACAGGAGCATCTCTGTGTGTACACACGCTCTTGGTCTGGCCCCTTCTTTGCCCCTGGAAGTGCCCCAAGTCGGCTCCATGAAGCCATGAGGACTCACTACATCCCCAGCATTAGCAGGGTGGGCACTTAGGCTACATTTGGGTGCTAGTTGTTGAGTGAGTAGACATGGGAGTGAGTGAGACGGGCAGCCAGGCCTGGAGCTCTGTAATGCCTCCTTGTATGTGGCCTCAGCTGGTGCATTTGCCCACAGGTCCCGGGAGGCCTGGAGGGAGTTCCTTCTGAGGTCACAGGCAGGACAAGACCTGGTAGATTCCAGACTCCTCCCTCTTTCAGTGAGTATTAATGAAGTGTCAGGCCCTCGGGATGCAGGATGGAGAGGAAGAGATGCTCTCATTACATGGGGAGACAGATGATAAGAGGATGCGCTAAGATGCACAGAGAGTAACGCCAAGTAGTGGGCAGAGTGAGGAAGACCAGTAGGGAGGGTGTGTGTCTGTGTCCTGGGGGCATGACAGCCTGAGGAAGGTGCATGGAGCAAAGACTTGGAGGGGGGAGGGAGCAACCTTGGGCTCTCTGGGGAAGAGAATGAGAATGACCCATTGCTGTTGTTCAGTCACTAAGTCATGTCCGACTCTTTGTGTCCCCATGGACTGTAGCCTACCAGGCTCCTCTGTCCTCCACTATCTCCCGGAGTCTGCTCAAATTCGTGAGCAAAACGAACCACTGGAGAAGGAAATGGCAACCCACTTCAGTATTCTTGAAGCAGGTTGACCTGAGCAAAGGCCAGAGGTCAGAGGGCACCGGCCTGCTGCAGGAGCAGTAAGGAAACCCGAGAGACAGAGCAGAGTTGGTGATTAGGGAGCAGCTGCAGGTGAGGTGTGGGGGGGGTCCAGAGTGAGGAGGGCTTCTGGGCTGCTACAGGACGTGGCCTTCCCTATCAGTGATGGAGAAGCCTGTGGCCTGAACAGGGATCTGATCCGTGGTCTCAAAGGTGGGTACACGTAGACAGGAAGAGGGCAGAGAGGCCAATTTGGGCCTGGGTGCCGTGACAGGCTTGGATCAGGAGTTACCTGTGTGCCATGATTCCATCAGGTCCCTCCTTTCTCAGAGCCTCCCGGCCTGGGTCACTGTCCCCAGTGTGCCAGTGTGGGCTGCCCCAGGCTCCGTTGCCCAGGGAATCTCAGCAAATACAAGGGCAGACCAGGGAGTGGTAATTGAGAGTGAACGCACCCCACTGCCTGTGGTAGAAACAGATGCCTGTCAGGGAACAGCAGCCCCAGTCCCAGGCAAAGGCCCCCAGCCTTCTAAGGGGGAGCTGAGCCATAGGTCTGGGGCTCCCTAGTATGTGAGCAGCTGAGGCTTCTTGCTTGAGGCCAGGGCTGCCTGAACCTTCCAGCTGGACAGGGCTCCAGGACAAGCCAGCTTCCACGAAACTCAGCACTACAGAAGGAAAACAGGCATCCCAGATGAACAGGAAAGGCCCTAAGAGATCAGAGCCCTGGCCAGGAGTGGGAAACTCAAGCTCCAGTACTCTGGCCACCTGATGTGAGGAGCCGACTCATTTCCCTGATGCGGGAAAGGTTGAAAACAAAAGGAGAAGGGGGCGGCAGAGGATGAGATGGTTGGATGGCATCACCAACTCAGTGGACATGAGTTTGAACAAGGAGATAGTGAAGGACAGGGAAGCCGGGCATCCTGCAGTTCATGGGGTTGCAAAGAGTCAGGCATGACTGAGCGACTGGACAACAACAACAGACAGACCCAGAGAGGAGGTGCAGCTTGGTCAACGCCACACAGGGAGCCAGTGGGACCCGGGCCAGTCGGTCAGCCCCTCGGAGACACCATTTCTGTATCTACAGTCCCATGAGGCAAGGGCATTTGTTTGTTTGGTTCACTGATGTGCCCTGGGCACTTGACCCAGAGCAGATGCTCAATAAATATGAGTTGGATGAGGGGACTTCTTTAGTGGTTCAGTGACTAGGACTGAACACAGTCCTAATGCAGGTGGGCTGGGTTCGAGCCCTGATAGGGGAACTAGATCCCACGTGCCACAACTAAAGGTTCACATGCCACAATTAAAACCATTATGTGTATGGCAACTAAGACCTGGCATGGCCAAATACATACACAAGTAAAAATAAATAAATATTTTTTAAAGGGATACTTAAGGACTTCAGGAAGGTCATGTACACACTGCTATATTTAAAATGGATAACCAGCAAAGACCTATTGTACAGCACATGGAACTCTGCTCAGTGTTACGTGCCAGCCTGGATAGGAGCAGTGGGGTTTGGGGGAGAATGCATACATATATATGTATGGCTGACTCCTTTCGCTGTTCACCTGAAACTGCCACAACATTGTTAATCGGCTGTACCCCAATACAAAATGCTTTTGGTGTTTAAAAAAATTAAAATTAAATAAAAAATACAAGCCACTAGTCACACGAGTCTGTCTGTAAAATGGGCTGATTATAGAGCTACTGCCCAGGGTGAGGCTCAGACGGCTGCTTGGTGTCAGACCCCTGCAGGCACTCAGCAGGAGGGAGCTGGTCAGAAATCTTTGGGCAGACTGGTTTTCTGGCTCTCCATGACTGGTAGACCGTGGCAGGGCCCCAGGGGGAAGACAAGGCCTGTAGCCCTGCCCCCCCTCCACTCTCCCCAGCTTCGATTCTCAGGCCTAAGCATCCCAGCAGAGCCCAGGGCTCTCTTCTTATTACTCAAGCCCCCCAGTGAGCACACGGCTGAGGCAGAGCGAGCAAGAGACAGTTCCTGGGCCCCAAGATGCTGCCGCCAGGATGGTCCAGAGCTCTGAGGGCTGCCTGCTCCTCATCCCCTCTCTGGTCCCCCTCCACCAGAGACTGGTGCTCTTGGCCAGGAGGGCTGACCCACCTGACTCCATCTCCCTCAGACCCAGGGCCTGGGACAGCTCCGGCCCAGTTCCAGCCATTCCCCATGCCGGCAGCTTAAGAACTCTTTCCCCAGGGGCTCAGAGGGAAGGTCCCACAGGGCAGCAGCCGCTGAGGTCGTGGTGGCAATTCCTCTGCCTCTGGGAGGACTTGCCCAGTGGACTGGGACAGATTGGAGGAGGGGTGGGTGGGTACGGGCCATTCTTGCACTCTCCAGTCTTTCCNTGGTGGCAGCTTACTGCAACTGTTGCCACGAGGAGCAAGGACTTAGCTGCTCGTGGAGGCAGACCCCAGTCACAGAACAGCATCTTCAGTATCCTCCCCACTGGCAATAATTTCTGCCCGCAGGGAGGTCTGGCATGGGCTGATCTCCACCCATTTAGATCTGGGTGTGGGGTAAAGTCACTGGAATGGAAAGTCTTGGAGCCTTTGGCGGGTCTAGCTCTCTTGTTCTCTGATCACACCTCTGCACTTATTTGAAATGATCCACAATCAGGACTGGCCTGGGGAAGAAACGCAGCCCTGATTTAATGAAGATTCTAGAACAAACAGCTTTACACCCAACCCATCAGCAAGCCTGGAATAAGCCTTCACTGGCCTGTAATTCTCCCAGACTTCCAGGCCCTCCTGGCTCACCATGAGGACAAGTGTGCCCCCCCAGGGCCACTGCCCCAGCCAGTTCTACCTGCTATGCTCCCACGCCAGTCTTGACAGGGCAGGCCCTCTCCCACTCAGCTCTCACCTCCCAACAGAGGCCTTCCTGGGACTCTCCTGGAAGTCCAGTAGCTAAGACTCTGTGCTCTCAATGCAGGGGCCTTGGGTTCGATCCCTGGTCAGGGAACTAGATCCCGCATGCTACAACCAAGAGTTTGCATGCTGCAACTAAAGATCCTGTGTGTTGTGACTTAAGACCCAGCACAGCCAAATAAATAATTTTAAAAAGAAAGAGAAAAGCGTTCCTGGACCCTCTCATTTAAAAGAAATCTCTCAACCACTGCCTTCAAACTACCATGGTCCACTTCTCAGCACTTGTGACTCTTGAATTGTCTTGGCACTTTTTTCATTCATCCCAGGGACACCCATTAGGAGGCGTCCACAGGCCAGGATGGGGCAAACAGTGAAGACGGCAGAGCTCTGCCCTCTCAAACCTGGGTCCACCAGGGCCACCTGGGCACCCAGCGCGCTGGTGCATGAACAGGAGCATCTCTGTGTGTACACACGCTCTTGGTCTGGCCCCTTCTTTGCCCCTGGAAGTGCCCCAAGTCGGCTCCATGAAGCCATGAGGACTCACTACATCCCCAGCATTAGCAGGGTGGGCACTTAGGCTACATTTGGGTGCTAGTTGTTGAGTGAGTAGACATGGGAGTGAGTGAGACGGGCAGCCAGGCCTGGAGCTCTGTAATGCCTCCTTGTATGTGGCCTCAGCTGGTGCATTTGCCCACAGGTCCCGGGAGGCCTGGAGGGAGTTCCTTCTGAGGTCACAGGCAGGACAAGACCTGGTAGATTCCAGACTCCTCCCTCTTTCAGTGAGTATTAATGAAGTGTCAGGCCCTCGGGATGCAGGATGGAGAGGAAGAGATGCTCTCATTACATGGGGAGACAGATGATAAGAGGATGCGCTAAGATGCACAGAGAGTAACGCCAAGTAGTGGGCAGAGTGAGGAAGACCAGTAGGGAGGGTGTGTGTCTGTGTCCTGGGGGCATGACAGCCTGAGGAAGGTGCATGGAGCAAAGACTTGGAGGGGGGAGGGAGCAACCCTGGGCTCTCTGGGGAAGAGAATGAGAATGACCCATTGCTGTTGTTCAGTCACTAAGTCATGTCCGACTCTTTGTGTCCCCATGGACTGTAGCCTACCAGGCTCCTCTGTCCTCCACTATCTCCCGGAGTCTGCTCAAATTCGTGAGCAAAACGAACCACTGGAGAAGGAAATGGCAACCCACTTCAGTATTCTTGAAGCAGGTTGACCTGAGCAAAGGCCAGAGGTCAGAGGGCACCGGCCTGCTGCAGGAGCAGTAAGGAAACCCGAGAGACAGAGCAGAGTTGGTGATTAGGGAGCAGCTGCAGGTGAGGTGTGGGGGGGTCCAGAGTGAGGAGGGCTTCTGGGCTGCTACAGGACGTGGCCTTCCCTATCAGTGATGGAGAAGCCTGCGGCCTGAACAGGGATCTGATCCGTGGTCTCAAAGGTGGGTACACGTAGACAGGAAGAGGGCAGAGAGGCCAATTTGGGCCTGGGTGCCGTGACAGGCTTGGATCAGGAGTTACCTGTGTGCCATGATTCCATCAGGTCCCTCCTTTCTCAGAGCCTCCCGGCCTGGGTCACTGTCCCCAGTGTGCCAGTGTGGGCTGCCCCAGGCTCCGTTGCCCAGGGAATCTCAGCAAATACAAGGGCAGACCAGGGAGTGGTAATTGAGAGTGAACGCACCCCACTGCCTGTGGTAGAAACAGATGCCTGTCAGGGAACAGCAGCCCCAGTCCCAGGCAAAGGCCCCCAGCCTTCTAAGGGGGAGCTGAGCCATAGGTCTGGGGCTCCCTAGTATGTGAGCAGCTGAGGCTTCTTGCTTGAGGCCAGGGCTGCCTGAACCTTCCAGCTGGACAGGGCTCCAGGACAAGCCAGCTTCCACGAAACTCAGCACTACAGAAGGAAAACAGGCATCCCAGATGAACAGGAAAGGCCCTAAGAGATCAGAGCCCTGGCCAGGAGTGGGAAACTCAAGCTCCAGTACTCTGGCCACCTGATGTGAGGAGCCGACTCATTTCCCTGATGCGGGAAAGGTTGAAAACAAAAGGAGAAGGGGGCGGCAGAGGATGAGATGGTTGGATGGCATCACCAACTCAGTGGACATGAGTTTGAACAAGGAGATAGTGAAGGACAGGGAAGCCGGGCATCCTGCAGTTCATGGGGTTGCAAAGAGTCAGGCATGACTGAGCGACTGGACAACAACAACAGACAGACCCAGAGAGGAGGTGCAGCTTGGTCAACGCCACACAGGGAGCCAGTGGGACCCGGGCCAGTCGGTCAGCCCCTCGGAGACACCATTTCTGTATCTACAGTCCCATGAGGCAAGGGCATTTGTTTGTTTGGTTCACTGATGTGCCCTGGGCACTTGGCCCAGAGCAGATGCTCAATAAATATGAGTTGGATGAGGGGACTTCTTTAGTGGTTCAGTGACTAGGACTGAACACAGTCCTAATGCAGGTGGGCTGGGTTCGAGCCCTGATAGGGGAACTAGATCCCACGTGCCACAACTAAAGGTTCACATGCCACAATTAAAACCATTATGTGTATGGCAACTAAGACCTGGCATGGCCAAATACATACACAAGTAAAAATAAATAAATATTTTTTAAAGGGATACTTAAGGACTTCAGGAAGGTCATGTACACACTGCTATATTTAAAATGGATAACCAGCAAAGACCTATTGTACAGCACATGGAACTCTGCTCAGTGTTACGTGCCAGCCTGGATAGGAGCAGTGGGGTTTGGGGGAGAATGCATACATATATATGTATGGCTGACTCCTTTCGCTGTTCACCTGAAACTGCCACAACATTGTTAATCGGCTGTACCCCAATACAAAATGCTTTTGGTGTTTAAAAAAATTAAAATTAAATAAAAAATACAAGCCACTAGTCACACGAGTCTGTCTAAAATGGGCTGATTATAGAGCTACTGCCCAGGGTGAGGCTCAGACGGCTGCTTGGTGTCAGACCCCTGCAGGCACTCAGCAGGAGGGAGCTGGTCAGAAATCTTTGGGCAGACTGGTTTTCTGGCTCTCCATGACTGGTAGACCATGGCAGGGCCCCAGGGGGAAGACAAGGCCTGTAGCCCTGCCCCCCCTCCACTCTCCCCAGCTTCGATTCTCAGGCCTAAGCATCCCAGCAGAGCCCAGGGCTCTCTTCTTATTACTCAAGCCCCCCAGTGAGCACACGGCTGAGGCAGAGCGAGCAAGAGACAGTTCCTGGGCCCCAAGATGCTGCCGCCAGGATGGTCCAGAGCTCTGAGGGCTGCCTGCTCCTCATCCCCTCTCTGGTCCCCCTCCACCAGAGACTGGTGCTCTTGGCCAGGAGGGCTGACCCACCTGACTCCATCTCCCTCAGACCCAGGGCCTGGGACAGCTCCGGCCCAGTTCCAGCCATTCCCCATGCGGCAGCTTAAGAACTCTTTCCCCAGGGGCTCAGAGGGAAGGTCCCACAGGGCAGCAGCCGCTGAGGTCGTGGTGGCAATTCCTCTGCCTCTGGGAGGACTTGCCCAGTGGACTGGGATAGATTGGAGGAGGGGTGGGTGGGTACGGGCCATTCTTGCACTCTCCAGTCTTTCCCAGTGCCCCCAGGTGCAGCCCATCTTTGGCCAGGCCCTCCCCTGAGGCCTTCCAGCCCTCCTGCTCCTCTGCACACAGCCTCCTGCGCAGGATCAAGTTTCCCACTCAGTAGCAGCTCTTCCTCCCTCACCTGCCGCCAGGGAGAGCTGAGCCATCGTGAATAATTCACAGCGTTTCACAGCAGGCTCATGAGAGCAGAGCCCAGGTGGCCTCCCTTAGAGCCAGGCTCCCTGGGTCCCCTGACTGCACCCTGCAGCCTGCCGCAGACTGGGCCTCTGCCCCCACCAGCCGCCCCCCAACTCTTGCCCTGGGGTCCCCGGCCTTGGGGAGCAGGAGTCTCTACCTCTGAGTAGGGAGCAGGTGCCAGGACCCAGGTCTTCCAGCCAGCAGGCCCCACCTCAATTCCCAGCCCTCTCCCCCTACCTGAGCCCAGCCTGACAGTCACACAAAAGTACTTCCTTATCAGCCAAGCCACACATCACTGTGGGAACAGAGCCCCAGGCCTCTGTCCACTTCCTTGAGATTCATTGGGGGCTGGTGGCTCATCGGTCCAGGCCATCTGGCCAGAGAGAGGGTGCCAGGGCCCAATCACAGCCAGCTCCACTGCATGGCCTGGGAGGGCTCTGGGTCCCCCAGGCCCTGAGTCTGCCAGGGTGCCCCCAGCATAGCCTGAGCCTTCCTAAGGCTGCAACCCCAGCCCGTGGAGGCTTGTCCTAAGCCCCAGACTTCTCCATGAGGATGGGCTCGGGGGCCAGCCTAGGGCTTCACCCCCACCCCCATCAGCTCTTCCGGGGTATGGGGCCAGAGGTCCTCAGTTCACACCACTGGAGCTAAGTTGGCACTGCCATCAAACTGGCTTCCTGGAACCCACTGTGTGTGATGAGGGAGGCTGGCAGGTGTGAGAGGATGACCACAGTCTCTCTCCCTTCTCGGGACCTCAGTGTTGGGTGAGGGGGTGGGGTGAGCACCACCGAGGTGGGGACAGACACAGGTGTAATGGTCCAGTCCTTACCTGGGAGTCTATCAGGGAGTCTGGGGCCAGCCCCCAGGGGTGCTGATGGCTGCAGGGTGGGAGCCGACACCCGAGGGTGCCTGGGGCACTCCTCCTTGAAGTCCCACTGATTTTGATATGACCCAGACCCTGGCTTGTCTGGAGGCGGATGGTTCACTCCAAAGTGGTACCCGGTGGCTTCTGGTGGGGACGGCTGTGAGACCTTTGCCCCGCAAGGTGCACCTGCTGGTTTCCCATTAACCAAACCAGGGGCCCTTGCTTAGCCATCCTGGGCCCAGCCTGGGGGCTTTCAGCTGCTCCACCTGCACACCATGTGCCTCTGCCTGAGGGGCTGCCTGTTGCAGCCACCCTGCCACCTGGCTGTGGGGCCAGCCTGGCCTCCTGCCTGCTCCCTGGTGGGCAGTGGCCACCCCACACCCTCATCCTCAGGGGTGAGGACAGGCCATCCCACCTTGTAGCTCTCAACCTGAGGCTGGGTCCTTTGTCTCCACTTATTTCCCAGGTGTCCCCTTGAACTGACAAAAGTCACCAGTCAGAGCTCCCACCTCAGGTCCCAGGGTCACTGGTGTCCCACTCCCTCTGGGTCTGGGCAGTATCCTCCCCCGGGACCCTTGCTTCCCTCCAGGTACACCTAAGACCTGGCTCCCTCCTCCCCAGGAACTCCATGACTCTCAGGATCTACACTGAACCCCATTATTCTGCACCCCCACCCCACCCTGGGGTCCACCCAGCCGATGGCTCAGCTGCTTTCTCTGACCAGCTGCTTGCCCAGGGCCCCAGAGGGTTTGAGAGCCCTACTCCCCTGGTTAGTGGGAATGAGCTGCCGGCCACAGGGGCAGACAAGCTGCTCTGTGACAGGCCAGGAGGCTGGGCGAGGGTCTGGGCAAGGGGCTACCTCCCTTCACTCTGGATAGCAGCCGTGGCTCCTCCTTCTTGACTAGAGTCTAGGAGCTGCCCCTATGCCCCATTTAGATCAGTCTTGCAAATTAACCCAGGCCAGAGCTAGAGGGCCGCCTGCTGCAGGCTGGTAACGATCCTGGGGAGGGGAACTGGTCTGTATGGCCATCTCCAGAGCTGGGATGGGCTGGAGAGGATCTGCCTGCAGGGCTTGAGGCTTGTGGCTGTGGGCAGCCCACCAGGAGGGGAGAATTGTCAGCTTGTGTAGGTGCGGTCTCTGGCCAGACCCCCGGCCATGGGATGGCCCAGAAGCAGTCATTCCCCCGGCATGCTGGAGAGGGAGACGACCTCAGATATCCCCCAGAGCCCCTGCCAGCCCACCCAGAGCCCCCTGGAGAAGACGGTCCTTACTCAGGGTGGGACCTGATGAGAAGCCTCAGGGAGGGGAAGTCTCCTTTGGCGGCGGCATAGTGAACAGGCAGGGCGCCTGTGTCTGTGGCCATGGTGGGGTTCCCACCGCCGTGACGCAGCAGCCAGTTCACCACCTCGGGGTGACCAAAGCGGGCAGCCAGATGCAGGACTGTGGCACCAGAATTGTCTCTGTCCTGTGGGAGGAGACCTTGTTAGTCCTAAGCCTGGTCCTGCCTCGCTCAGACCACTTCCTGCATCCCACCAGCCACCAGGGCCACCGTGTCCTCCAGCGCCTGACTGGCCCCCTCTGAATCTCAGTCCTTAGTACAGCACCATGCCTTGCATGCTGGGCTCTCAGGACATGGCGCCTGTCATTGTCCCAGCAGGAGTGCCTGTCTGTTACCCAGATGCTCAGGGAATATCCAAAGAAGTCACTGGGTCAGGAGGCATGGCTACTGGGCCTGCTCTCAGGGTGAGGAGGTACTCCCTGCACCTAACCCTGCCCCCTCCCTCATTCCCCCTCCCNTTGTATCGGGCAGGATCTTTGATCTTTGTTGTGGCATGTGGGATCTTTGGTTGAGCGTGTGAACTTTTAGTTGTGGCATGAGGGACTAAGTTCTTTGACCAAAGATTGAACCTGCAGAGTCTTAGCTACTGAACCACCAGGGAAGTCCATAGACTCAAACACTTGTTACCAATCTGTCTCTTTTTGAGCTAATTATTTCACCTCCCTGAATCTCAGGCCCCTCATTTGAAAACTTAGGTGATAACAATAGCATTTATTTCTCCCATTCACAAAGGTGTGATGATCACGAGAGAATGTCTGTGGTAGTTTCTGTATTTTGAAATCTGTCACAAAATTTTATGTTTGGAACTAAGGCTGCAGTGATGGAAGAGAGACCCCTTGAATATATGGACTGTGCAGATAAGCAATTGCCTATATATGAATATAAATGAAAAAGGAATATATAACAACCAGCTTCCCTGGTGATTCAGCGATAAAGAATCCACCTTCACTGCAGGAGCCATAGGAGACATGAGTTCAATCCCTGGGTCAGGAAGATCCCCTGGAAGAAAATATGGGAACCCACTCCAGTATTCTTGCCTGGAGAATCCCATGGCTAGAGGAGCCTGGTGGACTACAGTTCATAAGGTCGCAGAGAGTCAGACATGAGTGAAGTAACAGCACACACACACACACACACACACACACACACACATATGACAACTACAGTGTTATACGGATAAATGCAAGAAGGCTATCTAATACAGTCTTAGAGGAGTGGAATAGACTTCTGGGAGGTGGTGACAACTGTATGAATTGAAAGATAACTAGATAAAATGAATAGGGAGCATTTATTTCAGATGAAGAATTTGCAAAGTTCAGAATTGGAGGGAGAACATACCTGCTGAATAAAAATAAGCTCAATTTGTTTGGAGCATTAAGTTTGCAGGATTGGGCCAGAGAATGGCAAGATATGGAGTAAGAGAGGCAAATGGAGGACAGATGATTTTTAACCATGAGTAGAAGTTTGGACTTTAATCTGTCAGCAATGGAAAGTGCAAATAAAAATTATGTTTAAAGTTTTAGAAAAAAGAGATAAACCACTTTATGAATGTTGGTTGTTACTGGATTTTTGTTAATTATTTTATCAATAATATTCAAAGAGTAACTCTAATTTGTCAACATTTAAGGTAACATAGTGAGACAGTGTGTCTTAAGAATGTTGCTTAACTATTTATATAGCATCTGCCCCTTTAGATGGGTCTGTTTTTTGTTACTTTAGTTTTGAGCATACATTTCTAACAGACTTTAACCTGCCACTAAAGAAACTTGCAAAAATAGTGGCAAGGCACAACATAATTTGAAAATACAGAAGAAATACAGGCATTTCTAGAATTTTACCTGAATTTTGATGATTTCTTCAGCATTTCCCATTAAAGGTTAATTTTGTCGGCATTGGTGAGCTTGTAAAACAACAAAATTTGTATGAGTTGCAAACCAATAAATGCTCTATCAAAAAATAGAAATCATTTTATAGGAAATGATCTGTCCAACTGATGATTCTTAAAGTTCACAACTTAACTGAGAGAGCTGTGATTAGAAGTGAATCCTTTACCATGTTTTCATTTTATTGTGTGTCCTTAGCCAGTATGAACTTATAACATTCTCTTGAGGAACTTGCCTGCCTTGCTCCTTTAATCCTCATTATTTGGTGATGATGTTAGATTAAAGGAGCTGTCCCTATTAACTTGAGGAAAGGGGCAGTTTCTGTTATCACAGCTATTTGGACACATATGGAAACACTTCTCCAGCAGATTGTTCAATTGCTCCCTCTTCTTTGCCTCTGCAGTAATCGGCTGTGTTAGTTACATTCCAGTCATGGTATAGTGATAGAAAGATATGGCCAGGGCATGATTTTGTAAGTACCTCTTCATTAAGATCTTCTTTTAAGATAGAGATATTAATTTACCAATAATTCATGTTCCCTATTAGCTTTAGAGCTTCCCAAGTGGTGCTAGTGGTAAAGAACCCGCTTGCCAATGCAGGAAATGTAAGAGATGAGGGTTTGATCACTGGGTTGGGAAGATCCCCTGGAGAAGGAAATGGCAACCCACTACAGTATTCTTGCCTGGAGAATCCAATGGAGAGAGGATCCTGGTAGGCTACAGTCCACAGGGTCGCAAAGAGTCGGACACGACTGAGTGACCCACTTTGACTTTAGAAAATCATGGTGAGTTGAATTATTAGCTTTCTAAATGTGTTTATTATTTATTAAAACTTGTGAAAAGCAAAGTAAATCGAGAATGCTACTGAATGCTAAAGTAAAACAAATATGAAACTGTCTCTTCAAAAACCAAGTTTACTCTAAAGATGCAAATTTTTTCATTGTGATAGTCTGGCAAAGGCTGCAGAGTGAGGTATTTAAGAGCCTAGTTCTGGAATCAAGAATCCTGACTTCAAATCTTGGCTTTGTCACTCATTAGAACTGACAAATTCTTAAGACTTTCCTCTGCTGCAAGATAGCGGTAATAAAATAACCGATTTTATAAGGTTTATAATTAAAATTAACCTATATAATGCACTTAGCACAATTCCAGGCAGAGTGATGGTATTTTATCCTATCCTCTACCAACTTTAAGATTTCTCACAAGCCATATCCCATACCTAGAACCTTCTTTTTTCTGCTGTTTAGCAACCACTCCTGAACTCAAAAGAATCTTCTAGAAAAATTTAACAGACCTATTAGAAATTAAGTGGTTCCTCTAGTGATTATAGAAAGTATACATCTGTGTCCATGTAATCCTAAGGGTGTTTGGGGTTAATTATAAGATTACTGCTGTGGACTGAATGTTTTTGTCTCCCTCAAATTCCTATGTTAAATCACTTATCCCTAGCATGATGATATTTGGAGGTGAAGGCTTTAGAAACTAATTTAGATGAGGTCATAAAGATGAACCACAATTGTGGGATTAGCATCCTTGTAAAAGGAAGAAGGAATATGAGATCTCTCCCTCTTTCTGCAGATACACACCAAGAAAAAGCAATCTGAGGACTTAAAAAGGAAGAAGACCCTCACTAAGAACCCAACTGTGTTGAATGCTGGATCTCAGGCTTCTAGCTTTCAGAGAAATGCATGTTTGTTGTTTAATTACCCAATCTATGGAAATTTGTCCTAGCAGCCCAAACTGACTAAGATAGTAATTCAGTGGTATTGCGAGAGATTTTGTTGGTAGGACAATATTTTGATAGTTGTGGCAATGGTAGAAATAGATAGGGCTCTAGATCCCCTTAGTTAAAGACATTTGAATTCCTAGACAGGTATTCAAGGCTTAAGACTCAGGACAAGTGTGCTTCAAATTTTGATTGCTGGGGTGTTTACACTGAAGATTTTTAAAATCAATTTGACATGAAAGTAGGGGATAATGTGTTTGTGGCCATGGGAAAAAGTAGTGATTTATAAAGCTTCAGAAATAAACAGAGCCTAGAAAACCAATGAAAGTTGCCTTTTGCTCAAATAATATTAAAAGGTTCGATCTTTCAAAATGGAAACTTACTGATAATACAGCCAAATTTCACTAGTTAATTACTACTTAATGATGCATGAAATTAAAAGGCACTTCCTCCTTGGAAGGAAAGTTATGACCAACCTAGATAGCATATTGAAAAGCAGAGACATTACTTTGTCAACAAAGGTCCGTCTAGTCAAGGCTATGGTTTTTCCTGTGGTCATGTATGGATGTGAGAGTTGGACTGTGAAGAAGGCTGAGTGCCGAAGAATTGATGCTTCTGAACTGTGGTGTTGGAGAAGACTCTTGAGAGTCCCTTGGACTGCAAGGAGATCCAACCAGTCCATTCTAAAGGAAATCAGTCCTGGGTGTTCTTTGGAAGGACTGATGCTAAAGCTGAAACTCCAGTACTTTGGCCACCTCATGTGAAGAGTTGACTCATTGGAAAAGACTCTGATGCTGGGAGGGATTGGGGGCAGGAAGAGAAGGAGGATGAGATGGCTGGATGGCATCACTGACTCGATGGACATGAGTTTGGGTGAACTCCAGGAGTTGGTGATGGACAGGGAGGCCTGGCATGCTGCAATTCACGGGGTTGCAAAGAGTCGGACATGACTGAGCGACTGAACTGAACTGAACTGTATGATGCATGCTGTCAATTAACAACACTTGTATTAAATACAAGAGTGTGATTGGTAAAAAAAGAACATGAGTCCCTAGGGCCCACTTAGCCTTTGTATGTATGTAATGGGTCATAGATTCACTATACCACCTTCCTGATTCTGTTAGTTCACCTGCTAAATGAAGGGCTTGGGGCCTCAGATTCTTTCCTGTCCCAATGTTTTGTAATTTTCCTTTGTCACTTGTTTTCCTTCTATTGTCTGCTCTTCAGATGATTGAAGTAAAAGAATATTTCATGTGTTCTGTGGCCTGAATGGCTTGACCTAGTGCAGCCTTTGGGTATCTGGATCAAATTTGCAGTCAATAATATTCAGTTTCCCCTTCCCTCAGCCTTCTTCATTTCCTACCCCTTTCCATGATTTTTCAGTCTGTCCTAGTTTTATGAGATTTAAAAAAATGCACTGTGGAAGATTTGGAGGAAATGATGAAGTCCTTGGTTGCTGGGTAACTGGTCTTTAACTGTGATTCAGTGTTTAATAAGATTGTTTTATCTGGTTCCAGGGTATTCCCAGAATTTCACTGTTGCTGATTTTGTGTTCCTTTGGTGGGGAAAAAAAAAATCAGTAAACTTAGAAGATTTTTTTTCATAATATTTCCCAAATTTATACTTTGTCAAAGGATATTTCAGCATGATCAGGGCCTGTCCTTTGTTCTATTTATAGAAAGGGATTTTCTTAAGAAGCATTTCAAATAATGCATATCAGTTCTCTCAGAGAAATTCCAAAAACCAAATGTGAAAAATAACATACTCTATAGTCTATTTAAATAGGTTTCAAAGATCAGAAACAAACCTTCTAACATAGCTCCTCCATTGCTGAATTCTTTATTCAAAATTTATTTCTGAAGTGGCTATAATTTATTGTTGAATAGTATTTTCAAGAGGAATCATGAGTGTTACATTTCTTGAGTTCTTTGAGGCTTAAAAATACCTGCCTGTTGGTCTTACAATAAGTGGCACCAAGGCTGGATACAGTCCTTGGGTCACAATTTCCTTACCTTAGAAATTCTGTGGCACTTGTTCAATTTTCTTTTCTCCTTAAATTTGCATTAGAGAAGGCTAAAGCCAGACTAAATTTTTCCATCTGGTAGTAAAATACCTTTTGCTCCCTAGATGAGTAAAAAATTGTCTATAGTCTTAGATTAAATAACCAGAAAATGTCTTTATATTAATTGATATGTATAAAATATTCTGGTACATATAACTAAAGATTCAGCATTTATCTCTTTTAGGGAAAATCTCCTAAATTATTTCAATGAATACTTTTGTTGTCTGTTGAGTTTTCTATATTTCAATCGTTCTAATTATCTCTGCTCTCCTGCTTACACAAAAATATGACTGTCCTGCTTCTAACAAGGCTGAACACAAGCCCCAAACACTGAAATTAAACTTGCTCCTTATACTTTCTGTCCTCTGATAGGAAGATCAGTCCACTTCCTCAGGTATCCTCAACTTTGTTATAAGGATCAGAGGACACTAATCTCTCATCATCCTTATCTTCCAGTTTTCATAACACTGAATCTTCCAGGACATTTATCTTTGAGTATGGCATTGTGAGAATGCATAGACTACCAGATCATCCTTTGTGCATCTCATTTTGATTCCTATAAGGATCTACATAAACCCATCTTTGCCCCATATTTCATTTATTTACACTTCCATTGTACTTTTCTCAAATTCATAGTCCATCATTGCAGAATCTCTTCAGTTCTCAGACACTTCACCGAACAGTTGCTTAACATTAATGCTGCCACATAGACCTACCTTTCACTTGATGATCCTCCTTCCCCTGAAGCTTTTTCAAGTAGTGGTCACTGGGTTTTTTGTTTTGGTTTTTTTTTTTTTTTTGCTCATGAATTGCAAACTACAAATTTGCTTACATTTACATAAATTATTCTTTGGGGATATGTGTTACAACTGTATCCAATGCAATTTCTAACTCACTGAGGTTGGAACTCTCTCCTCGCTTGGCATAAGCAGACACCTTGAACACTTTATAATTTTGTTGTTACTTAGCTGGCTCACATTTTCTGTTTATGGGTTTCTGTGTTTTACAACTTCTGGGCTAGTATCAGGCATTGTGAACATTCTGAAATCAAAGCCCTAACGTGTGACTTTGTATGCAAATGGATGGGAAATCCCATGCCTAACTGGTAACTTATGTGCCTGCTAAGTTGCTTCAGTTGTGTCCTACTTTTTGTGACCCTACAGACTGTAGCCCACCAGGCTCCGCCGTCCACTATAACTGCTGCTGCTACTGCTGCTGCTAAGTCGCTTCAGTCATGTCCGACTCTGTGCAACCCAATAGACGGCAGCCCACCAGGCTCCCCCGTCCCTGGGATTCTCCAGGCAAGAACACTGGAGTGGGTTGCCATTTCCTTCTCCAATGTATGAAAGTGAAAAATGAAAGTGAAGTCATTCAGTCATGCCCGACTCTTTGCAACCCCATGGACTGCAGCCTACCAGGCTCCTCCATCCATGGGATTTTCCAGGGTGCCATCGCCTTCTCTGTTCCACTGTAACTAGGAAAATACAGGTTCAGGTTCAGGTTCAGCTGCTCAGTTGTGTCCAACTCTTTGCGACCCCATGAATCGCAGCACACCAAGCCTCCCTGTCCATCACCAACTCCCAGAGNGAGGGGTATCTCCCTACCGCCACTGTCCCTGACCTTCAATGTGGGATAGCTCCTCTAGGCCCTCCTGCACCTGCACAGATCATCTCAAAACAATCTAACGTCTCTCATTCTCTGTTATGTTACGTTTTTTTGAAATCCTTTACATTTCCCAGACCCATTGTCAAAGGGCAGCTAACCTAGGTAGGGATCACAACATGCTTCAAGGCTTTCGCTACTGAGAAAATAAGGAAGATTAACAGTTATTTTGACTACGAAGATAATTGAGAATATAATGAAGATCGTTATGTTAATAATACAAATTACTGAACATGGGCCATTTGAGTCTCCCCTCCCCATGTGTTCCTATAGCAGATACTATGGGGGCTGTTCATGTAGTTCATAATAAATATTTCCAACCAACCTTCAATCACCTCTCCCTTCTCCCCACCTCAAATCTCCATCAAGAACCTGAAATAAACAAGGCCAATCAGTTTCTCTTTTCTGACAGAATTGAGAATTGGGATTAAAAGGCAGCTAAAAGGAGATCTAACCAGTCCATTCTAAAGGAAATCAGTCCTGGGTGTTCTTTGGAAGGACTGATGCTAAAGCTGAAACTCCNAAAGCTGAGCACCGAAGAACTGATGCCTTTGAACTGTGGTGTTGAAGAAGACTCTTGAGAGTCCATTGGACTGCAAGGAGATTCAACCAGTCCATCCTAAAGGAAATCATTGAATATTTACTGGAAGGACTGATGCTGAAACTGAAACTCCAATACACTGGCAACCCTGATGTGAAGCACTGGCTCATTTGAAAAGACCTTGATGCTGGGGAAGATTGAAGGTGTGAGGAGAAGGGGACAACAGAAAATGAGATGGTTGGATGGCATCACTGACTCAACGGACATGAGTTTGAGTAAGCTCCAGGAGTTAGTAATGGACAGGGAGTTAGTGATGGACAGTTAGTTAGTGATGGCATGCTGCAGTCCATGGGATCGCAAAGAGTCGGACATGACTGAGTGATTGAACTGACTGACAAACTGAATGTTGCTGTCCTCTCCAAGCTCATATGTTGCCACTTAACCCCTAAGGTGATGATATTAGGAGGTGGGGCTTTTGGAAAGTGATTAGGTCATGAGGGTGAAGCCCTCGTGAATGAGATTAGTGCCCTTATAAAGAGACCCCAGGGAGTTTTCTGGACCCATCCACCATGTGAGGACATAGAAAGAAGATGGCTGCATATAAATCAGGAAGTGGGTTCTCACCAGACACTGAATCTGCTGGCACTTTGATCTTGGACTTCCCAGCCTCTGAAACTGTGAGAAATAAATTTCTGTTATGTATAAGCCACACAGTCTATCGTATTCTGTGATAGCAGCCCAAACAGACTAAGGCAGGGTCTTACTTGTCATTTTAATCTCTCATCAGTTTATTATGATGAGGCACCCTACTACCTTGAGCTTGGTAATTGCTTTAAGCAATAGAGCCTTCCTTGGCCTGATAAAATTGTCATCATGTTAAGAGTCATTGGGGTTGGAATCAAATAAATCCAGAGCCTTGCTTAACACTTTGACTTTGCAATGAAGTTTTTGATTTTGCACACTTAGATAAATGGAAAAGCACTTTGAACTCACTTTTGGATAATTAGCACAAAGAGAAAATGGTTTTGCAAGTCATAATGTGGCATAGTTCAAACTGAGCAAATGAGAACAAAAATCTACATTTTGATATTCATACAAACCTTGTGCCACAAAGAATTTTCATTTAATTTTGTGATAAATCTGGGAAATTATGTGATATGATTATTCATAAAACTGTTAATCAAACACATATACTTTGTAGCATCTGATACATAGCATTGCAATTGGAATATTTTAGGAAAATATATTATCTGAATTTTAAAGCATTACCACATTGCAACTACTTATAAGCAAAAATGGAAAAATGTATCTTGGACAGTTCAGTTTAGTCCATTATTGCAATAAAAAATGTTAGATGTATCCAAGAAATACAGTAATAAATAATACTGTGTGTATCTGCTTCCAATGTGTACTCCTTGATAAACATTCAATATAAAAAAAGAAATATAAATTGGGTCTAGAATGGATAGTGTGTGCGTATGTGTGTTGTGTATTTGTGTATGTGTGTGCAACTCCATTATGTCTGATTCTTTGCGACCCCAGGCTGTAGCCCCCCAAGCCCCTCTGTCCATGGGATTTTCCAGGCAAGAATATTGGAGTGGGTAGCATTTCTTCTCCAGGGGAATGGAAAGTAAAAATGCTTTAAAAGTGAAAGCTTGTCATGGACAGGTAGACAAAAATTTCTTTCTCCACTTTTGTTATTTTGCTAAATCCACTACTTCTTGAGTACTTTTACTAGCCAGTGTCTTATTCAGACTTTTCCTATCTGAGATAAGGAAGTATAAATAAAACCAAGATAAAAATTGAGACTTTGAAGGTGATATAAAAGTCTAGATGTGTTCTAAATTGCATGACATGATATCCTGTGCTGGTATGTTTAGAAGAACCTACAGATTGACTTTTAGACACTAAGCTTTGCTTATACTCAATTTCATTAAATGATATCAATTCTCATGTGACTTGGGGGAACGTTTCAAAAGAATCTTCTTTTTTCAGTAGCATAGGAGCATTCATTTGCCTCACTTGGATTAGCCATATTCTTTCTTAGCTCAGCAGCTTGCAGCTCACTTTAGAAAGTCGTTTCATCCTTGGATGGAAGTGAGTTTCCAGATACATTGGCCACTTTTCATCCCTCGTGATTCAGAGGTTCTCTTTGAAGATCACAGTCAGTGAAAATATTTTTTCCTGTGAAAGACAACAATTAAAAGAACTATGGTTAACTCTTAGAACCAGTGAAATAAGCAGTTAATTTTCAACTGGCATGGTTGTCTTGCAGATTAGCAGGTGGGTTGCCAGTCAAGATTAAAGGAGAATATTGAGGATGGAAAGAAACAAAAACTTTATAACCTTCATTCTCCTTTCAGTGGACACTTAGATTGCCTGTAAGTTTTCAATATTACAAATAATGTTGCAATATTTATAGATATTAATGTTTATAGACATTATTATATATTATTGTCTATAATACTTATAGATACTCAAGTATTTATATATACTTGAGCCTATGTAGAAGATTTTCTCTAGAATATATTCCCATGAGTAGAATTACTGGGTCAAAAGGCATATACGTCTTCAATTTACTCGACATTGCTCTACAAAATTCCTGAACCAATTTAAACCCCCATCAGCAAGACATAAGAGTTTCTTTTAAAAAAAATTAATTAATTAATTTAGTTTTCACCATGCCAGGTCTTTGGTGCAGTGTGATGGCTCTCTCTGGTTGCAGTGCATGAGCTTCTCATGGCGATGGCTTCTCTCGTTGTGGAGCACAGGCTCTAGAGTATGGGCTCAGCAGCTGTGGCACACAGGATTAGTTGCCCCATGGCATGTGGGATCTTCCCAGGCCAGGGATCAAACCCATGTCCCCTGCATTGGCAGGGGGACTCTTAACCATTGGAGCATCAGGGAAGTTCAACATGAGAGCTTTTGTTACTCTACATCCTCACCAAACCTCAGGAGTATTTGTATTTTGAACTTTGTTGGTTCATTATAGGTAAGATTGCCTTTCATTACTGTTTGCATTTCCCTGATGAGTAGCCATGTTGGACATATTTTTACATATTTGTTAGCTTTTAAGATGCAGGTCAGGAAGCAACAGTTAGAACTGGCCACGGAACAACAGACTGGTTCCAAATAGGAAAAGGAGTACGTCAAGGCTGTATATTGTCACCCTGCTTATTGAACTTATATGTAGAGTACATCATGAGAAATGCTGGGCTGCAAGAAGCACAAGCTGGAATTGAGATTGGTGGGAGAAATATCAATCACCTCAGAAATGCAGATGACACCACCCTTGTGGCAGAAAGTGAAGAGGAACTTAAAAACCTCTTGATGAAAGTGAAAGAGGAGAGTGAAAAAGTTGGCATAAAGCTCAACATTCAGAAAACGAAGATCACGGCATCTGGTCCCATCACTTCATGGGAAATAGATGGGGAAACAGTGGAAACAGTGTCAGACTTTATTTTTTGTGGCTCCAAAATCACTGCAGATGGAGAAGACAGCCATGAAATTAAAAGACCCTTACTCCTTGGAAGAAAGTTATGACTAACCTAGATAGCATATTGAAAACCAGAGACATTACTTTGCCAACAAAGGTCCATCTAGCCAAGGCTATGGTTTTTCCTGTGGTCATGTATGGATGTGAGAGTTGGACTGTGAAGAAAGCTGACCGCTGAAGAATTGCTGCTTTTGAACTGTGGTGTTGGAGAAGACTCTTGAGAGTCCCTTGGACTGCAAGGAGATCCAACCAGTCCATTCTGAAGGAGATCAGCCCTGGGTGTTCTTTGGAAGGAATGATGCTAAAGCTGAAACTCTGGTACTTTTACCACCTCATGTGAAGAGTTGACTCATTGGAAAAGACGCTGATGCTGGGAGGGATTGGGAACAGGAGGAGAAGGGGATGATCGAGGATGAGATAGCTGGAAGGCATTGCTGACTCAATGGACGTGAGTCTGAGTGAACTCCGGGAGTTGGTGATGGACAGAGAGGCCTAGCGTGCTGCGATTCATGGGGTCGCAGAGTCAGATACAACTGATCAACTGAACTGAACTGAACTGAAGCTTTTTCTTATGTGAGTTATCAGTTCATATTCTGTTGGCTTGTTTCTTGTTTTTCTCTGTTGTTTTTCCCTGAGTTTCTTTTAAACATATGATTTGTAATTTTATGTCTTACAAATGGCCTCTCCTACTCCATGAATTTTCTTAACACTGCATCTTTTGGTGCTTTCTACAGTTCAGAAGTTTGTCATTTTGATATAGTTGAATTTATTAATCTTGCCTTTGGTATGTTAAGACATCCTTCCCTGCACTGAGGTCACAAATGTATTTTTCTGAATTTGGTTAGAAATGTGTAGAGTTTTATTTTTCACGACTAGAATTTATTTTTTGATTGTGCACCTTCATTCTCTACTGCCATATGACAAATTACATGGCAGTTTACAACAGCACAGATTTATCAGTTCACAGTTCTGTTGGTCAAAAGTTTTGTACAAAATAGTTGACTTCTTTACTGAGAATCTTACAAGGTTGAAATCTAGATGTGAATTGTTTATGTGGTCATCTGGAACTTGGACTCCTCTTGAAAGAAAACGTGGTTTTGGCCGAATTTTATCCCTTGCAGCTGTAGGACTGAGGTCTCCGTTTTTGTTGTTGTTGTTGTTGTTGTTGTTGTTTTTTCTGGCTGTCTGCCAACGGCTGCCCTAAAAGCCATCTTCAAAGAATCTCCCTTGTTTGGAATCTCTCTCATGAGTCAAATCTCTCTTATTGAGAATTTCTTCTTCAGGAAGAGGCTCTTCAATCCCTCACCTGACTAGGTCACGCCCACCCAGGATAGTCTCCTCCCTCCACCACTCCCTCTTATCCCTGGTCCGCACTGTGCAGCTTGTAGGATCTTAGTTCCCCAACCAGGATTGAACTCCAGGCCTGGCACTGAGAGCACTGAGTCCCAACCACTGGATCACCAGGAAATTCCCAATCTTCCTATCTTAAGTTATATCTGCAAACCCCCTAAACAATACTACCTCCCTTTGTGTTTGAATAAATAACTAGGAAAAGGTGTGTGTGTACCATGGGCATATGATCTTGGGAAACATCTTAGAATTCTACCTACCATAGCATATAACATAAGGATTCATAAAATAAGGATTTATATCTATGAATGACTACTTATTTTTATTTTGGAAATTTTAACACATATATAGAAGAAAATAAAATAACTTCATGAATCCCAGTACCCAGCTTCTCTGATTCTACATGGCTAATCTTCTTCCACCTATCTCTTGATTTCCTTCTCCCCACTGTCCCAGACTATTTTTTCAATAAATCTATGACATACTAATTCATCTTTATATCTTTCTTTATGTATCTTTAAAGACAAGAACTTCTTTTCTTTCTAACTGTCCTTCTGACACCAACTACTAGTTCAGTGTTTTCTCAAAACCATCCTCAGGTATGATAATTTGCTATAAGGACACATAGAACTCACAGAAACCTATTATATTCACAACCACTTTTTTTTTTACAGGAAAAGGATACAAATTAGAAGAAGTAGACAAGTCAGACTCTTGGATGGGGAGGGTTCCAAATATAAAGTTCTCATGGACACAGGGATGAGTTACCTTCTTGGCATTCTAATGTGGCAATACATGCAAGGAGTATTGCCAACTGAAGATGCTCACCCAGGCTTTGATGTTCAGACTTTTATTGGGATTTCATTATGTAGGCATTATTGATTGAATCATCACCCATGTGGTTGAACTTGATCTCTAGCCCTGTTCTGCTCCCAGAACTCAGGCTGAAACCATGAGACTCACAGCTGGTCTTTCTGGTGTGGCCAGTCCCTACCCTGAGTCATCTCTTTGACATAAACTATAAGGCAGGGTCTAAAGGACCCACCGTGAATAATGAAGACATTCTTGTCACTTAGGAAACATCAAGGCTTTAGAGGTTACCTCCCAGGGACTGGCAAAAAAAAGCCAGCCACATTCTTCCTTCCTTCCTTCCTTCTCTCCCTCCATCCTTTCCTTCCTAACCACAATATCATTATCACACCTAAAAAATTAAAACAATTCCTCTTTTCATCAAATATTCCACAAATGGTCTATTTTTTCCCTTTGTCTCTTTTAAAAAAAGGTTTATTTCTACAAATTAGTATCCTAACAAGCTTCACACATTGCACTCAGTTGATATGTATCTTAAGTTTCTTTATCTTAGAGGTTTCCCTTCTCTCTTTTTTCCTCCTTGTAATTTGTCTGGTGGTGAAAATAAAGTCCAATGCTAAAAAAAAAAAAAAACTGTATTGCATAGGAATCTGGAATTTTAGGTCCATGAATCAAGGTAAATTGAATACTGTCAAGCAGGAGGTGACAAGAGTGAACATCAACATCTTAGGAATCAGTGAACTAAAATGGAGAGGAACGGGCAAATTTAGTTCAGATGACCATTATATCTACTACTGTGGGCAAGAATCCCTTAGAAGAAATGGAGTACCCCTCAGAGTCAACAAAAGTCTGAAATGCAGTACTTGGGTGCAGTCTCAAAAATGACAAAATTATCTTGGTTTGCTTCCAAGGCAAACCATTCAACATTGCAGTTATCCAAGTCAATGCCCCAAACACTGATGCTGAAGAAGCTGAACAGTTCTATGAAGACCTACAAGTCCTTCTAGAACTAACACCCAAAAAGATGTCCTTTTCATAATAAGGGATTGGAATGCAAAAGTAGGAAGTCAAGAGATACCTGGAGTAACAGGCAAGTTTGGCCTTGAAGTGCAAAATGAAGCAGGGCGAAAGCTTACAGAATTTTACTAAGAGAATGCACTGGTCATAGTAAACACTCTCTTCCAACTACACAAGAGATAACTCTACATATGAACATCACCAGATGGTCAATGCTGAAATCGGATTGATTATATTCTTTGTAACCAAGGATGGAGAAGCTCTATACAGTAAGCAAAAAAAGACTGGGAGCTGACTGTGGCTCAGATCATCAGCTCCTTATTACAAAATTCAGACTTAAATTGAAGAAAGTAGGGAAAACCACTAAGCCATTCAAGTATGACCTAAATCAAATCCCTTATGATTATACAGTAGTGACAAATAGATTCAAGGGATTAGATCTGGNGACTGTGGCTCAGATCATCAGCTCCTTATTACAAAATTCAGACTTAAATTGAAGAAAGTAGGGAAAACCACTAAGCCATTCAAGTATGACCTAAATCAAATCCCTTATGATTATACAGTAGTGACAAATAGATTCAAGGGATTAGATCTGGTAGATAGAGTACCTGAAGAACTATGGACAGAGGTTCATAACATTGTACAGGAGGTGGAAACCAAAACCAGCTCCAAGAAAAAGAAATGCAAGAAGGCAAAGTGGTTGTCTGAGGAGGCCTTACAAATAGCTGATAAAAGAAGAGAAGCAAAAGGCAAAGGAGAAAGGGAAAGATATATCCAACTGAATGCAGAGTTCCAGAGAATATCAACAGGAGATAAGAAAGCCTTTTTAAGNAAATGCAAGAAGGCAAAGCGGTTGTCTGAGGAGGCCTTACAAATAGCTGATAAAAGAAGAGAAGCAAAAGGCAAAGGAGAAAGGGAAAGATATATCCAACTGAATGCAGAGTTCCAGAGAATATCAACAGGAGATAAGAAAGCCTTTTTAAGTGAACAATGCAAAGAAATAGAGGAAAACAGTAAGATGGGAAGCACTAGAGATCTCTTCAAGAAACTTGGAGATATCATGGGAACATTTCATGCAAATATGAGCCCAATAAAGAATAGAAATGGCAAGGACCAAACAGAAACAGAATAGATTAAGAAGAGGTGGCAAGAATACACAGAAGAACTATACAAAAAAGGTCTTAGTGACACACATAACCACGATGGCATGGTCACTCATCTAGAGTCAGACATCCTAGAGTGCGAAGTAAAGTGGGCCTTAGGAAGCATCACTATGAACAAAGCTAATAGAGGTAATGGAATTCCAGCAGAACTATTTGAAATCTTAAAAGATGATGCTGTTAAAGTGCTTGCATTCAATATGCCAGCAAGTTTGGAAGACTCAGCAGTGGTTACAGGATTGGAAAATGTCCATTTTCCCCCTCCCCCTCCCCCTCTCCAAGTATCCCATAAAAAGTGGCCTTAGGGTTGATGTACCTCCAACACCCCAACCTCAGTGCAGAGAGCCGCCCACTCCAGCAGACTCGCTGCTCCGAGCCACCAGGGAACAGGCTGTGTCCCTGTGGAGGAGGAAGCCTCTGGCTATTGGTGGGCAGGACCCAGGCAGTTAGCCAGTGGTGGTAGGTGTGGGCTAGAGGCAGCCCTGGGGAAGGGCTTGAGCAAGATCCCCTCCCAGGCACTCCAAAGTAGACAGGCCAATGCTTTGGGCCCAGGAGTGCTGATAGCATCTTCTGTGAACATCCAGGTGTGTGTCTATCCTGGGAGGGGGTATGTGACCTGCAGGCCAAGGCGGGGAGACACCGAGAACCCAGGAGTCTGGACTCAGAGGCTCGGAGTTTTGGAGAGTGGGCACTGGGTCTGGAACAGAACGAACTCCCAGCACCAAGCACATGGGATGCTGGAGAGGTAGGCAGGGAGCCCGGCAGGGGCACGAGGAGGCGGGTGGGGCAGTGGTGGAGGCAGGCACCGTGGGAACAGGTGTGGCTGAGGCTGCGGGAACTGGAGAGACCTGAGCTTAAAGAAGGTGCATCTCAGTCATGGGAGAACTGCTGAGGCTCCTCTAAGTGAAGAAGTGTTGGTTGCTTCAGTCGTGTCCAACTCTTTGCAACCCCATGGACTGTAGCCCACCCAGGTCCCTCTGTTCATGGGATTCTCCAGCAAGAATACTGGAGTGGGTTGTTACTCCCTTCTCCAGAGGATCTTCCTGACCCAGGGATCGAACCCAGGTCTTCTGTACTGCAGGCAGAATTTTTTATTATCTGAGTCACCAGGGAAGCCTCCANAGGCTGTGTTCCGTGGTTGGCTAGCGACAAGTTCTGAGTTCTGTACCCCGGTCACCCTGCACAGATTTCCGGGCTGTGTGCCACGATCGCCCCACGCAGAAGTCCGGCCTGTGTGTTGCGGTCACCATGGCAGGCAGAATTTTTTATTATCTGAGTCACCAGGGAAGCCTCCAAGAAATGCAGGAAGTGAGGGGGCAAGGGAACAGGGCCCAGGGGCACGGTGGGGAGGTCACAGTCAGACTGTGGGGGGGTGGGGACAAACAGACTGGCTGATGGGCTAGAACACAGGCAGAGAGGAAGGGGAGGCAGAAAAACAGCCCACAGGAGGCAGAGGACGACGCTGAGAGGCCTTTGTGTGTGGAATGCCTGCGGAGGACCAGAAGACTGGTTTAGTCTGTCCTCCTGAGCCCAGCAGCTTCCCTCATGGCTCAAACAGTGCTAAGACTCTGCCTGCAATGCAGGAGACCCGGGTTTGATCCCTGGGAGGGGAAGATCCCCTCGAGAGGAAAATAGCAACCCACTCTAGTATTCTATGGAGACTCTAGATTCCCATGGAGAATCCCATGGACAGAGGAGCCTGGAGGGCTACAGTGCATGCGACCATGGGGTTGCAGAGTCGGACGCAACTGAATAACTAACACACTTCCTGAGCCCAACGGACAAAACTGGCTAGAAGTGACCTGGACAGGCTCACAGTGAAATATGCCCTGCACTCCAGCTCTTGAGAAAAACCCTCCTTCCCACTGGGCCTGGCGACGGAGGGCCTGAGGCTCCAGGGGATCCTGATGGCTTTGGGCCCCTGGGTGGGGGTGGAGAGGGAGGCCCCAGGAAGGAGAGGATCACAGGCCTGTGACCTGTCCCCAAGGTCTCAACAGCTCCAGAGGTCCCAGAAGCCTCACGTGCTGTGGCCTGCACCCTAAAGCTGCTTATCTCCCCAGGCTGAGCAGGGCCCAGGATCGAGGTCATCCTCCCCTACATACACACTTCTGCTCCCAGCACCCAAGCTGGCTGGGGCTAGAGGGCGGGGGACTTGATAAGCTGGGCACAAGGCCACCTGCTCCTCTACCTCCTCTCCAGTGGCTGGGGGGGCTTCTGGTCAAAGCTGGACAGCGAAATCAGGGAGGCATGCCACCTCCCAAAAGGGTGGGGAGGCACCACATGCCAGGAACTCCTGTAACATTGCTGGCCAGGAGATAAGGGACCTGGCCATCTTCCAGGAAGGGTGGGATGGGGGGCCTTGCAATCCTGAGGCTAAAAGGCGGGGAGAATGGGACCTGGCTATCCCTACGGCACAGCCAGTCAGCTCAGAGTTGCCTCCGCCTCCTCTATTACATCCAGTTAACACAGTGGTCTCTTGCTAAGAGGAAAATGACTTCTGTCCCTCCATCCTTAGCTTTCCCCTACAACCATAGGATCCTGCAAATTCTGAACCCAGCCTACGATCCTGCAGGACCTGGCCCTGCTGGCTTCTCCCTGCCTCATCCCACTTCAGACATGCTCACCTCTTTGCTGTCCCCGTCACAGGACAGAATGTGTCCCCCTCAGAGCTTTGTACTTTCTGCTCCTTGTGCTCGGAATTCTCAGGTCCTGACCTGGCCACGTCTTCCCCATCAGCCAAAACTTCCTTCCGAGGTCACCCCTCGGAGGGGCCTTCTCTGGCCATCTTGCCCTAGCAGCTTCCCGATGCTCCCCCCTCATGGTCTAGCAGTACCTGGTGGTACCTGGCTTACTCTCTGACCTGTGTGTTTGCTGTTCAGTGTCCTAATGGACTGGCAGTTCTAGGGGATCGGGAGCGCACCTGGACCCCAGGCCTAGACCCTGCTGGATGCTTTTGTTTCTGGCAGGACTGAGTAGGAAAGCTACACACCAGACCTGAGCTGCCTCCTTTTCATCCCACTCAGGAGAGGCCAGAGTGGCTGATACCGGCCCTGTGGCCACTGAGTGAGACCAGGTAGGGTCTCAGGGCAGGAAGACTCAGGCTAAGCTGAAGAAGGGGGGAAGTGCGAAGGTGCTGATGTCCTGGGATCAGCTCAGATCCTGGGAAGGACCCCATTTACCAACTCCCCCCCCTCCTTAGGGACACATGCAACTCAACCCGAGATGGGCTGTAAGATTTTGTGCACCACCCTTCCCAGACCTGATCCTGAAGGACACGGGCTCCTGACTCCAGGCCCTTTGTCCGCCCCCCGCCCCTGCCCTACTCTCCAGGACTCCCTGGATCAGTGCGTTTCCCACACCCTCACCTTAAATGCTATCCTGATCAAGCCCAACTCCATTCTGGTTTCTCACCTGGTAATCTTCTAGGTGGTGGCCAGGGCTTGACAGAGCATCTGCTCGGATACTCTCAACCCAGGAGCCCACCTTGCCCCAAGTCCTCTGGA
The DNA here is from genome assembly GCA_006410875.1 of Neotragus pygmaeus. Taxonomy (NCBI): domain Eukaryota; kingdom Metazoa; phylum Chordata; class Mammalia; order Artiodactyla; family Bovidae; genus Neotragus; species Neotragus pygmaeus. The sequence continues at coordinate 2,350,727 of SJYV01009798.1, forward strand.
GGGAACTCCAAATCAGGCTTGGCTCCGCGGTGCCCCAAACCATCCATCCCTGAGCCACGAGGGCTCCAGGCCAGAACTCCTTCCTGGGGAGGAAGCCCCCTGGGGGCCCAGTGAGCGGCGCAAACTCACTTGCACTCCGCAGCCTCCTTGTGAGAGCAGCCACTGCAGGCAGGCGAGGTGACCAGTGGCGGCGGCGTCGTGGGCCGGCGTGGCGCCGTTGCGCGCGCGGGCTGCAGCGGGCAGACCGGCCTCCTCCACCAGGAAGCGCAGACAGTGCAGCTTGCCGGCGCGGGCAGCGTGGTGCACCGGCAGAGCGTCCAGCGGGTCGCGCAGCGAGGGCTCCAGCAGGCGGGCGGCGTGCAGGGACCGCAGCACGTCCAGGTCGCCCTGGCGCGCCGCCTGCAGCGCCTGCTCCAGGGCCATGGTGCCGCCTGCGGCGCCGCGACCTGGGCTCAGCGCGTCCCCCGAAGCGCCATACGCCCTTCCTCTGGCACAGCGAGAGCCGGCGGCCGGGCCGTCTGGGCCTGCGGGTCGGGAGGCGGAGCGGCTGCCGGCCCGGCCTCTATCCCGAGTTGCCTCGCCGGCTCAGCTCGGCCTTCGCCGCGCTCTGGGGCAGGGGGCACCCGCGGCGCCCGGCTTAAGGCATGGGCCTGCC
>SJYV01009798.1:2361445-2406046 GCA_006410875.1 Neotragus pygmaeus
AACGAGAGCCTGAGCCAGCTCAAGGGGCTCATTCTGCCGCTGCTGGGCAGGGAGGTAAGTGTTGGGGCCTCGGGGCCCTGCCGGGCGCACTGGGGCTGGGGGTAGGGGGTCCCTGGGCGCGGGGCGAAGAGGCCGAGCGGGCAGAGATCCTCTTGCCCCAGGAGCCGATAAGGGGCCAACGCGTGGCGCGCAAGCCTCGCGGCGGCCACCTACCGCCGGCGCCAGCGCGCGGAGCACCCAGCTCCTGGGAGCGCGGTGCTCACGGCAGCCTGCGGGAGGTCTGTCTTGTTTGTACGTTTCTCCGTCCCTTTCCTTCGTGGCCCGGCGCAGAGCTCCCGCTATTCTAAGCTGGAGAAAGCGGACATCCTGGAAATGACCGTGCGCTTCCTGCAGGAGTTGCCTGCGTCCTCCGGCCCGACGGCGGCGCCCAGTGAGTGGCCCCACCCCGCCCCTGCCCGGCCCCGCGGCCAGCGCTCCAGCCCGCGCCTGACGCCGCTCTCCGTCCGCAGCACCCTCAGACAGCTACCGCGAGGGCTATCGAGCCTGCCTGGCGCGCCTGGCGCGCGTGCTGCCCACCTGCGGCGTCCTGGAGCCTGCCGCGAGCGCTCGCCTGCTGGAACACCTGCGCCGGAGGGCGGCCAGCGCCACCTCCGACGGCGGGCGCTCTGGGGACCCCTGCGGCCCGCCAGCGCCCTCCCCGCCGCCAGCCCCCGCGCCCTCACCACCCGAACCTCCCCGGAATCCGGGTCTCTGGAGGCCCTGGTAGCCCCCACGGCCGTTCTACGGACCCTGCTGACTGCGTGGGTCCAGGAGCCCTGGGCAGACTCAGGAAGCTCTTGGAGGCGGCTCCTGTTCCCACCACGAGGGACCAGCCTGGTACTTAAAACCGGAGCAGATCCGGATGTCTGTGATCTGTGCTTGCAGACTGAAGTCCACCAGGACTCAGGAAATAAGGGGAGAGGGCCAGGTTCAGCCCCAGCTTGGGACGTCTGGGCTGGAAAAAGCCTCCTGCCTCAGCAGGTGGAAGGCCTCGGGAGCTGGGCCAGCCACAGCTGCCCCCGAAGCCCACACACCTGCCCCGGTGCTGGCAGCAGCCCAGGGGCTGGGCCCGGAGCTCCCCTGGGCCAGGTGCAGCCATCCGCTCTGGCTGGTCACTGCTCTCCCAGCCGCGCACGAGGCTGCCTCCTCGCCAACTCACCCTGGGAACCTCTGGGCAGGCGTTGGCAGCGGCCTGAAGGGCTCTGCAGGTGAGGGAGACTTGACCTCCACTCCTGGCTTCCTGCCTAAAGCTTCCAGTTAATTATAGGGACAGGATGCCGCCAGGGCTGTGTGCCTAGAGGTAGGGGCTTCCTTAGGGTAGGCTCAGGAAGGATTTATTCTCTCAAGCACTAAGTTAGCAGCTGTGTACTGCACACCAAGTCCGGTGGTCTTGGGGTGTGAAGAGGGATACTACAAGAGTGAGGATGCCCTGTGGCATGGAGGAAGCTTGCTGCTTTGAAGGGCCAGGCCTGGGGCCCAGCACAGAGCCAGTGGTGATGCGGTTAGCCTGGGGCAGCAGAAACTCAGAGGATGACATGGCAGGTTGAGGAACAGGAGTCCACTTTTCTCATTTTCTCTTTTGAACTGCTCTCTGCTGTCAGGACAGATAAGTGGAAGAAACTCGTTCTTAAGACTTTTCTGGCTTCCCCATGAAAGCAAGAGAGACTTTGAAGGTCCAGAGGGGAGGGGGTGCTGTGGATCCCAGAAGTGGGTGCCAGGTGATCACCTGTTTCTCCCCCACTCAGTCATGTTCCCAGGATCTCCTGGGGCTTCACGGAGCATTTATGGGAGATGGGGAGTCCTCACTCCCCATCCCCAGTCCCCAGTCCAACAAGCCTGTGTGAGGGACTGGGGCACTGGGGGAAGAAGATAGAGCTGATGGGAGGGGTCATTAAACTGAGCTATATGCCACATAAATCCATGATGACCTAGGCACTGACTCCAGTGGCAGGTTTTGGGGAGGCTGCGGGCATCATTGAAGAAGTCAATGTTAAGACAGGAGGGTGAACTCCTGGCAAGGTGGGCCATCCTATCACCTGTCTTGGCCAGCTAGCTAGACTGTATGCTCATGAGGGCAGGGCTGGGGCCGAGTGTACCTCTTTGTCCCCAGGGAACTTGGCATGTGGCGGGTGCTCAATAAATATCGTGAGCTAATAAACAGGCAATGTGACTGGTCCATGCTCTATGGAACCCCAACAGCCTGGTTTTTGACTCCTGCCCTCCGGATCCCTAATATCCCTTTGAAAAGCTGCTGCACCAGAGCCCATACTCCCCAGGACAAATGTGGGAGAGGGAGTGGAGAGGGGGGAGGGCAGTCCCTGGGAACACAAGCCTGCGTGCCTGAGCACCCAGGAGCAAGTGGAGGGGGGCAGGTAATCCACAAGCCCACGTCCACTTTGTGAGTTCAAGTCTCCTCCTTGAGTCAAGGACTTCCATCCCTCGGGCACACCCTGGGCAGGCTCCTTGACCCTTTAAATAAGAACTTTCAATAGGGGTTTAAACTTGGTAAGAACTGACCCACTAGAGGCCACTGCTTTCTTCTGAGCCCATCTGGATCCTCAACTCTGTGACTCTCGTTGACCTGGCCTCAATAAAGCCATAAGACAGGCGGTCAGGGGGCGGGTGTGTTTAGGCTAGTGACTCACAGGATCAGGCATTCTGGGGTTCTGAGGCCAGTCAAACCCTGGCAAGGAGATGAGGCATGCCCAGGCGAGTGAGGTTCTGCGCCCGAGGCGAGAAGCTGGTTTCCCAGCAGGGACATGCAGGAGCTGCCTAGAAGGTCTCAGCTGGCCCTCCAAGCTGGGCTTGTGAAATAGGGACACCAACAGCGCTCCTCCACAAGGCACCTGCTGGCGCCTCAGGCAGCTCCCCAGGTATTCCTGGGGCCCTGTCTCGTGGTCAAAGGTGAGCCCTGGGCAGAGAAGCTCCTAAGGTGTGGGAGGGAGGTGGCCTCACTCAGGACCATTGAATGACCCTTACAAGGCTCACAGGGTGCCCAGCAGACAGCTCTTGCAACATTCTCTCTGCTCTGGTCCTGTGACTGGGTCTAGCTGCGTCTGGTTATCATGCTTGGCTGGAGAAAAGGCTCCCACGTCTCAAAAACCAGTGGGTGAAATGGTCCAATGACCTAATGACAGTGGGAGCACTGAGCTGTCGAGGAGACTCAGGCTGGGGCCAGGTCGCACCCAGCCTGATGGCACCAGTTACTTTGGAGAAGGCAGGTGTGGTTTCCATGAGTGAGAGAAAAGAGCAGGTTACCAAGGAGGACTCCTCTAATAAACATTTACAAATTGCTCTGCTCTGCCTGGGAAGCCCAGATTCCAAGGCTGAGTTTTCCACGGGTTTATCTGGAATAAGATCGGAATGAACATAGCCTGTGGGGACCGTTTGGAAAAATCTGCCCCTTTGAAGAGTCCTCCCCAGAGTGCTTTGGGGCGACCACTCTGGAGATGGGGCAGCACCTAGGGGGCTGTCCCCGCTGTGTGCGGACAGCCACCTCATACATCAATAAGCAGTCATATTTATTTTTTTATTTTTAATATTTATTTATTTGGTTGTGCTTGGTCTTGTGGCATTCGGGATCTTCAATCTCCATTGTGGCATTCAGGATCTTCAACAGCTCAGTTGTGGCATGGGAGATCCAGTTCCCTGACCAGGGATCAAACCTGGGACCCCTGCATTGGGAGCAAGGAGTCTAAACCACTGGGCCAGCAGGGAAATGCTTTTTAAAAACACACCAGGTTGCTATCGCCGGTCCAGTGAACTAACTCACCCAGTGGTGTTATTTCCCTTGGTTTACTTCTTGTCTGGCCCCCTGCCAGTGTGGCTGTGTCTCTGGGATGCGTGTGCCTGTGTGTGTGTCTCTGAGCAGCCAGGTGGCCGCCCTTCAGAGAGCTGCCTGGGCTTGCAAGGAAGGGGAGAAGGCAGCCACCCACTGAGGGTTCCCGGTGAGCAACTGGTTCCACTTTGGGTTTTGAGAGGCCCTGGCAAAGCCCCAGGCTCTTAAAGCAGCTATAATAAAACTCTGAATGGTTTCAGGAGCGTGAGAAAGGCCCTAGGGGGCACGCCCTAGATGCACATGTGGTGTCTTGTTACAGAAGGCCCATTGGAGGGCAGTAGGGAGCAAGGGCTGGTGTCTGGTCACCGGACGATGCTTTGTGAGCCCAGGGTACCCTGGTCTGGGGCTAAGGAAGGAGAGTTTCAGCTGATCGTGTGCCCACTGCTGGTTCTGTTTAGAGGGCAGGCAGGAAAGCCCTATGTCTTGGTGCTCAGTACATTAAAAATGTCTGGGAAGGACTTCCCTAATGGTCCAGGGTTAAGACTCCATGCTCCCAGCACAGGGTCCTGGGTTCAGTCCCTGATAGGGGAACTAGATCCCACATGACTCAANAGGAAAGCCCTATGTCTTGGTGCTCAGTACATTAAAAATGTCTGGGAAGGACTTCCCTAATGGTCCAGGGTTAAGACTCCATGCTCCCAGCACAGGGTCCTGGGTTCAGTCCCTGGTAGGGGAACTAGATCCCACATGACTCAACAAAGATCTGGAGCAGCCCCCCCCCCCCCAAAAAAAAATCCCCAAACAGAAACCAAACCAAAAACCTTGGGGAACATAGGACAAAGTGCTTAAAGAAAACCATTTTGAACTCCAGGAATCAGAGACAAATCCAGGTTTTATGGGGACTACATTTTGAGGCCCTCTGTAAGAAAACATGTAAAATTATGAGGATAGATTTAGGATGGAAATGAATATTCAGAATGAAAAATCAGTTGCATCAAGCTAGCACTGCTTGCAGACTCCTGTCCTGTCCCTTTATGTTTCTGTTTAAGCAATTTACCAACCTGCTTCCGTAGGAATGCTTCCTGGTGACACCCCTCTCCCCCATCCCCACCCTTCCCCTCTGCTCCTAAAACATTCTGCTACCTGTCCTTGCTTGTGGGCAGACCCAAGCTTAAGCCTCATCAGCCGCATGGTAATTCCATTTCTGCCCAGAATGTATCCTGGGTCTCTTGCAATGACAGTAATAAGATAAATACCTTCTCTTTGCTTCCTTCATTTATTTTAGGCTATAAATTACAAGGTATAAAGTGGAAGTGTTGGTCACTCAGTAGCGTCCAACTCTTTGCAACCCCATGGACTGCCAGGCTCTTCTGTCCATGGAATTCTCCAGGCAAGAATACTGGAGTGGGTAGCCATTCCCTTCTCCAGGGGAACTTCCCAACGCAGAGACTGAACCTGGGTTTCCTGCATTGCCAGTGGATTCTTTACAAGGTATAGATTCACACAAACNCTGTCCATGGAATTCTCCAGGCAAGAATACTGGAGTGGGTAGCCATTCCCTTCTCCAGGGGAACTTCCCAACGCAGAGACTGAACCTGGGTTTCCTGCATTGCCAGTGGATTCTTTACAAGGTATAGATTCACACAAACATTTACATCATTCAATCCTCCCCTCCCCGCCTCACCGCCGCTTTACACCACCTGGGAAGCTGGTGAAATGCAGATTCCTGAGTCCCACTTCCAGGGGTTCTGATTTTCTGTGTTTGAGTCAATAGATTCACACCTTTCACTTGACACAGGGTTAATTTGACTGAGTGGGAATTCCCTGGTGGTCCACTGGTTAGAATTCAGCACTTTCAGTGCTGGGCCCCGGGGTTCCATCCCTGGTCAGGGAACTAAAATCATAAACAGTGCAGGAACCATCTAGATATTTATAAGTAAAGTGTACATGCATAAAAATGGACAAATTATAGTTGCACAACCTGATTCATTATGATAAAATAGATATACTCATGAAAAGTGAAAAAGTGAAAGTGTTGGTCACTCAGTCACATCCTACTCTTTGTGACCCCATGGACTGTAGCCCACCAGGCTCCTCTGTCCATGGGATTTCACAGGCAAGAATACTGGAGTGGGTAGCGATTCACTTCTCCAAGGGATCCTCCCAACCCAGGAACTGAACCCAGGTCTCAATCTGAGCCACCNCCCCATGGACTGTAGCCCACCAGGCTCCTCTGTCCATGGGATTTCACAGGCAAGAATACTGGAGTGGGTAGCGATTCACTTCTCCAAGGGATCCTCCCAACCCAGGAACTGAACCCAGGTCTCAATCTGAGCCACCAGGGAAGCCCATACTCATGGAAACTACTCCCTAGATCAAGACACTCAACATCAGCAGCCCTCCAAAAGTCTCCTTCCTGCTTGAGCAAAGAGGCCACACCCTAGTACCGAGGATGCTGGGGGCTGGTCTGGGGGGAATGGGAAGTTAGCCCCTTCAGCGGGCACAGAGTTCTCCTTCTGCAAGATAAGAATTCTGGAGATGGACAGTGGTGATGGTTGCCCAATAGTGTGAATGGACTTAATACCACTGAACTGCATGCAGAAAAATGGTTGAGATACTAAATCTTATGTGGATTTTACCACCAAGCAATACATTGAAAGATACCATATCTGAGACATCCTCAGTGGTCCAGTGGTTAGGGCTCTGCCTTCCAATGCAGGGGGTGCAAGTTTGATCCCTAGTTGGGGAACGAAGGTCCCACATGCTGTGGGGTCCGGCCAAAATATATATATATTTTAAAGATACCACATTTGGAATTGGGGCAGCTACTCAGCTGAGTCCTTCAGGCTCCATCTGGTTTTCACAGTGACCAGTCTGGTGAATTAAATGAAGCTGTGATGCATCTCTCAGGTTTTTAAGTGTAGCAATAATTCTTGCCACTCTGGGAATCTAGGTTGTTTTGATTTACTATCTTGGTTGTGGGCTGTTTGGAAGTTTGCACATTTTTTCAAACTGTGTTAGTAATCCAGTGACAACTTTAGCAACTTATGAATATATGTACTGTTAATTTGATATATGCTATTAATAATTATCCATTCCAAAATGAGCACGCTTTAAAAAAATGATATCTATGATAGATGTATGTGATAGTGCTTTACTTCTAAACAAAGAATGACATAGAAAGGATTAAATTAATAGACATCTATTTTCCCACTATGCTTTCGTTAATTTTTATCATATGTGTTTTCTCTACCTTTGTTTTCTCTTTGATTTCAGCTAAAAGCATATTCCAAGGGATTTGANCTTCTAAACAAAGAATGACATAGAAAGGATTAAATTAATAGACATCTATTTTCCCACTATGCTTTCGTTAATTTTTATCATATGTGTTTTCTCTACCTTTGTTTTCTCTTTGATTTCAGCTAAAAGCATATTCCAAGGGATTTGATTTAGGTCATACCTGAATGGTCTAGTGGTTTTTCCTACTTTCTTCAGCTTAAGTCTCAATTTTGCAAATGGAGGTCATGATCTTAGTCACAGTCAGCTCCTGGTCTTGTTTTTGCTAACTGTATAGAGTCTCTCTATCTTTGACTACAAATAATATAATCAATCCGATTTTGGTATTGACCGTCTGGTGATGTCCATGTGTACAGTCATCTCTTGTGTTATTGGAAGAGGGTGTGTGCCATGACCAGTGCATTCTCTTGGTAAAACTATTAGCCTTTGCCCTGGTTAATTCTGTACTCCAAAGCCAAACTTGTCTGTTACTCCAGGTATCTCTTGACTTCCTACTTTTGCATTCCAGTCCCCTTTGATGAAAAGGACATCTTTTTTGGGGTGTTAGTTCTAGAAGATCTTGAGGGTCTTCATAGAACTATTCAACTTCTGCTTTTTCGGCATTAGTGATTGGGGCATAGAATTGGCTTACTGTGATATTGAATGCTTTGCCTTGGAAATGAGCAGAGATTATTCTGTCATTTTTGAGATTGTACCCAAGTACTGCATTTTGGACTCTTTTCTTGATGATGAGGGCTACCTCATTTCTTCTAAGGGATTCTTGCCCATCAGTCAGTTCAGTTCAGTCGCTCAGTCGTGTCCAACTCTTTGCGACCCCATGAATCGCAGCACGCCAGGCCTCCCTGTCCATCACCAACTCCCAGAGTTCACTCAGACTCACGTCCACTGAGTCAGTGATGCCATCCAGCCATCTCATCCTCTGTCATCCCCTTCTCCTCCTGCCCCAATCCCTCCCAGCATCAGAGTCTTTTCCAGTGAGTGAACTCTTCACATGAAGTGGCCAAAGTACTGAAGTTTCAGCTTCAGCATCATTCCTTCCAAAGAAATCCCAGGGCTGATCTCCTTCAGAATGGACTGGTTGGATCTCCTTGCAGTCCAAGGGACTCTCAAGAGTCTTCTCCAACACCACAGTTCAAAAGCATCAATTCTTCGGTGCTCAGCCTTCTTCACAGTCCAACTCTCACATCCATACATGACCACAGGAAAAACCATAGCCTTGACTAGACGGACCTTAGTCGGCAAAGTAATATCTCTGCTCTTGAATATACTATCTAGGTTGGTCATAACTTTATCCATACATGACCACTGGAAAAACCAGAGCATTGACTATATGAACTTTTGTCGGCAAAGTGCTGTCTCTACTTTGCAATACACTGTCTAGCTTTGCAATACACTTGTCATAGCTTTCCTTCCAAGAAGCAGGCATCTTTTAATTTCGAGGCTGCAGTCGCCATCCACAGTGATTTTGGAGCCCAAGAAATGAAAATCTGTCACTGCTTCTACTTTTTCCCCTTCTATTTGTCATGGAGTGATGAGACCAGATGCCATGATCTTAATTTTTTAAAATATTTTCAAGCCAGCTTTTTTCACCAAGAACAACTATATACCAACAAATTAGACACCTTAAATGAAATGGACAAATTCCTAAGAAGACGCAAACTACCAAAACTGACTCAAGAAATAGATACTTTGAATCAACCTGTAACAAGATACTCAATTAGTAATAATAAAAACTTTCCCCAAAAAGAAAGTTCAAGCTCAGACAGCTTCAGCATTGAATTCCATCAAACATTTGTAAGAAGGGAGCACTTCTCAACTCATTCTGAGACCAGTATTACCCTGATATCAAAACCAGAAAAGACGTGATGAGAAAACAAGAAAACATGAGAAACGAGAAAAGCAATCTAGCAGTTCTTATGAATATGTACACAAAATTCCTGTAAGCAGGTTAACCAAACCCAGCAACACATGAAAAAGGGCTACATGCCGTGACCAAGTAGGATTTGTCCCAGGAATCCAAGTTTGGCTTAACAATCAGAAATGAATTAATGTGATACACCATTTGGAGCAGGAAATGGCAACCCACTCCAGTATTCTTGCCTAGGAAGTTCCACGGACCAAGGAGCCTGGTGGGCTATAGTCCATGAGGTTGCAGAGTCGGACACGACTTGGTAACCAAACAACAATACATCCTATCAACAGAATAAAAAGTAAAAGACACATGGTCACCTCAGTAGACACTGAGAAAACATCTGACCAAATCCAAAATCTTTTCATATAAAAACACTCAAGAAATTAGGAGGTAGAGGGAACTTCCTCAACCTGATAAAGAGCATGAAAAACCCACAGCTAACATCCTACTTCGTGGTGAAAGGCTGAAAGCTTTCCCCTTGAGATCAGGAAGAAGACAAAGATTCCATCTATACAAAATGTTCACAATAGGAAAATCTATAGAGACAGAAAATAGAGTAGAGGTTGCTGAGGCACAGAGGTCGTTGGGAAGATGGGGGTGGCTAATAGCTAGCATGGGCAGGATTTCTTTCTCAAGTGATGAAAATGTCCCCAAATTGATTGTGAAGATGTTTGCACATACCTGGGAATTTCATGGTATGTGAATCATATCTCAATCAAGCTTTATTTTTTTAATGTCGTAGAGAGACCATTAAAATAAGAATTAGAGAGGATATGCCTTTGACATTCATGGAAGCCTAAACAAAAAAGGTTTCGGGAGTGTGGTGAGGCAACAGAAGTGGACAGACTGCAGAAACGTACAAAGCTCACCAAGTCTTTCAAGGAGAATGGATAAACCGTGGTACCTTCCCAATAGCACGCTGCATCACCGTGGAGCTTAGAAACACAGTGTTCTTCTGAGACAAGCTAGCCCCAGAAAACTAAACACACTTTAAAATCATTTTCGCAAAGCTCAGAAACAAGCAAAAAACTAAAAAATATATCATTCAGGCATTCATACATGTGATAAGACACCCCCCCCCCCAAAAAAGCTGGGTTACAAGAAGCACAAAATTGAGGATGGTAGTTGCCTCTGTAGCAGGCATTTCTCCAGGTGACTCCAGAAGACAAGGAGGGAATAGCTGAGTTCCCTCAATGCCAAGAAACCACAGCTTTGAAAATTCTCCTGTTCTTGGGTCAGGTGCTCTCTGGTTAATTACTCTTTATAACTATGTACGTATGTGTGCACGTTTATATATCAATATCTTTTATATTCAATAAACTAATAATAATAAAGGGAAGATGTTAAAGTGAGTGGAGGCGTGGAAACAAGCAAGTACAGAGGATTCTTCCTCAAAGGCTGAGGAAGAGGAGAGAGAGAAGTAGTCCAACAGCCAGCGGGAGCCACGAGGCAAGGAGACTTCAGGGTGAAGGCAGACGGACAGCTTTATAAGGCTGAAGGAGAAGAGCCTGCAGAGAGAGGGAAAGATTAGAGGCGAAGAGAGACAAAGCAAGACCTGATCAGACCAACAGAGGCTCCAGAGCCAGCAGAGAGGAGGGAAGATGGGAGGACCTTGAAAATGAAGGTGGGCTTCCTGAGACGAGGGATGGGCAAGTGAAAACCGACTGGAGAGCTACACAAAATCTGGAGAGAAGGCGCAAAGAGACAGGCAGAAAGTTGAAGAAAATCACATGCGGCGGTGTCAATTTCTCCAGCTAAGAAGTGAGGTCATTTGTTGAGAATAAGGGAAGACAGGGGCTGAGCAGAGGGCTCGCTGCCAGTGGCGAAGGCTTGAAAGACTGGCTCACAGGTTGACTAATAAGACAAGGCATTTGCAGGCACCATCGAGATTAGAAACAAATTGTCAGGGGCACTGGCCACGCGGTTGCCTGAATTTCCGTGGCAATTCTGTGGCTCTGGTGAGGAGCAGAGAGGGCAGTCTGTATGCTGATGCTGGAGCAACAGGATGGAGGGGCAAGAAAGTCCAGCATGCCAGTGAAAGAATTATTCAAACTAAACCAAGAGTCTGTTGGGACAGAGAAAGAGAGCCCAGAGACTCGATAATGGTAATAATAACAACAGACCCATTGATAGACAGCTTTTAAAACAGTTTTTAAAAAGTGTATCTATAATGTTGGCACCACTGGGTTTAGAAGGAAGAAAAATGAAGAAGAGATTGGGATAAATATGACAAAGATGTTAAATGCCGGTTCTCTTCGAATTGCAAGAAGGCTATGTCTTAATTCTAAAAACCAACAGCTAGTGCGGCAAAAGCAAACAAAGGAAGTTTACCAACAGACTTATGACAGTCATCCTGTTAAAAAAGAAACAACACACCCCTTTAGGGAGTCACCTGCGCTCAACCCTACATCAGCAAACAAGACATAATATGTAACCTAACTGCACCTTCAGTCTCTTCCGGGAACATCATGACCTTCAACCAGTCAAGTCTGCAACTAGCTGGGCAGCACTAGTCGGGTACTCTGCCCAACAGACCCCTGCTTTCCCCAGTAGGAAGGTGACCTGACCTGAAACGATCGTCTCTTTGCTAGAATCACTAATTTGCCCTGTCTCTCCTATGCCTATACATCTTCCACTTTGTATAGCTCCTTGGAGCCCCTTTCTTTCTGTGAAGATAGGAGACTGACTGATTCGTGAGTAATTAAATAAAGCCAATTAGATTTTTTTTTATTTATTTGGCTGCACCGAGTTTTACTTGCAGCACGTGAACTCCTGTTTGCAGCATGTGGGGTCTAGTTCCCTGACGAGGGATGGAACCCAGGCCCTCTGCATTGCTGCTGCTGCTACTGCCGCTAAGTCGCTTCAGTCGTGTCTGACTCTGTGCGACCCCATAGACGGCAGCCCACCAGGCTCCCCAATCCCTGGGATTCTCCAGGCAAGAACACTGGAGTGGGTTGCCATTTCCTTCTCCAATGCATGAAAGTGAAAAGTGAAAGTGAAGTCGCTCAGTCGTGTCCGACTCTGTGCGACCCCATGGACTGCAGCCCACCAGGCTCCTCCGTCCGTGGGACTTTCCAGGCAAGAGTACTGGAGTGGGGTGCCATTGCCTTCTCCGGCCCTCTGTACTAGGAGCCCAGAATCTTAACCACTGGAACACCAGGGAATTCCCCATCAATTAGCTCTTTACTCAGTTGATTTTTTTTTTTTTTTTAAACCATCCTGAGAGTGGCAGGAATAGAAGTAAATTGCTCCTTTTGGTCTTATTTTCCAGATTTTCATTATAGAGGTAAATTACTTTTTTAATAGCAATTTCCCAACGAATTTTAAATGTTTCTAATGCCTGATGCTGGGGGTGGCTTTTAGTTTGGAGAGGAACCCTGCTTTCAACAAAGTTACAAGATTCAAGCACCATGGATTTCACAATTACTGGTGTTTTAAAGCTCTTATTTGCAATGTTAGTTACATCACAATAAAAGAGTCACTCTTTGCTCTGCCCTCTACTTTTATCTCATCAACCTTTGATCCATTCAGATTTTCTCCTTTAACCTAATTAAGAAAAAAAAAGTCACAAACATTCCAGAATTCCACTTGGCAGTGATTCCAACTCTATAGATAGAAGTAACACTGCACACACCTGATCTGGGATATGTCCTCGCTATCTACGCTATGCTATCAGTGAACAGTGCTCATGTCACTGGCCCATCCCCATGCTTGCAATGGAGAAGAGAATGCATGTCAGATAAAAACACATTTATAAAGCCGGCATGCTCACACCCCTGTAATGTAGTCCCCAGTTACTACAGTACCAAATGTGCTCTGTGTTGAGGCTGTCAGGATAACCACCGGCCTCTGACATTAGGACCCTCAGGAGTGTAGACTCCACAGAAAAAGGGACAAAACAGCCGTCTCCCAGTTCCTTTTTAGGCTCTTCAGCCACCTGTGGTCTGGATGGTGCAGGTCATTGTCCAAGGCCTCTAGCAAGGTTCCAACAGCTCCACTCCCTTGAGGAGTGTCTCAAGACTGTTGTCCTATGCTCAAATTCTCCAATCTTGGGCATAAAGTCCGAACCCCTGATCTGAAAAACCGGGCCTTCTATAATCACTTTCCAAGCCACTCACAGCCTCCCAAATACATCCTTCCAGTCCTGTCCTTGGGCCTTTGTACACGCTAGTCTCCACTGGCAACATCCTTCCTTCCAGTCCACTGTGAGTCTGGCCAATGCCCACTCCTCCTCCAAGACCTCACTACTGCCTCTGGAGTGCTTTCTGCACCCCTCCCTCCCAGGAGAGGCCGGTCACCCTTGTCTATGCGACCTACGCTGTAAGGACACCTCTGGCCCAGCACCTATGACTGCCAGCTCCAAGAGCATGGGGAGGACCTCTGTTCATCTCTGCATCCCTCTGCTCGGCCCCCACAAGTGAACAGAAGGTGCTCCAGTGTTTGTGGACTGAAGGCCAAGGCCAGGTCACAGGCCACCTCCTACTCAGGAAGGGTCACTGCTGCCCCACAGGGAGGCCTCTAAAGAGAAGACCAGAGGAAGGGATCATGGTCTAATTCTTTATTCAACAGCCACTGTGGTGCACCTACTATGTGCTGTGCAGAGTAGTTTTTAGATGATTCTAACCTGCTACCTACTTTCAAGAAGTGCAGAGTTGCAAAGGAAAGCTCTGTTTCAAAACTATATTGCAAAGAAAAGTTTGATCAAAGGCAAGTGGTATACAACCAATTGTCAAGTAAGTTTGGAAGAAAGCAAGAAAGGCCAAGCTGGGTGGGACTCAATCCCAGATTTGCCCCTTACCAGCTGCAGGACTTCCAGCGAGCTACCAAACTTCTCTCTGCTTCAGTTTCCCCATTTGTAAAGATGATGAACACTGACCTCGTATTCTATCTCTTCCCCCACCTCCCTCTGCTCCAGCCACTCTGGCTTTCTTATTGCTCCTCAGACATTCAGGTCACTCCTAACTTAGAAGCTTGACATCCCCTGGTTCTTCAGCCTAGAACACTTTCCCCCAAATTGGAATCATTTGGGTCTCCACGCAAATGCCACCTCCTCCAGGAAGAACTCCCCAATCACCTGCTTAAAAGAGGCCCTCCAATTCCATGCCATCCTAATGCCTCTTCCCTGATTCATCTACTTCACCATACCTCTCAGCATCAGAATAACACAATTTGTTTACTCTTCTTAGGAACATTCATGACTCATGGGTTTCCCTGGTGGTTCAGACAACAAAGAATCTGCCTACAATGTGGGGAGACTGAATTCAATCCCCTGGAGAAGGAAATGGCAACCCATTCCAGCATTCTTGCCCGGAGAGGAGCCTGGTGAGCTACAGTCCATGGGGTTGCAAACAGACACAACTGAGCAGCTACATACACACACATGACTCATGGGAACAGGTCAACATAACAATATTATCAGGAATTTGGAAGAAATTGATTCCAACCCTCAAGGATGACTTTGAGGGGTTCAAGACTTTAATGAGGAAAGTAACTGCAGGTGTGCTGGAAAAGCAAGCATGAGTGAGTGAGTGAAAAGTCGCTCAGTTGTATCCGACTCTTTGCGACCCCGTGGACTACACAGCCATGGAATTCTCCAGGCCAGAATACTGGAGTGTGTAGCCTTTCCCTTCACCAAGGGATCGATCTTCCCAACACAGGGACTGAACCCAGGTCTCCCACATTGCGGGCGGATTCTTTACCAGCTGAGCCACAAGGGAAGCCCAAGAATACTGGAGTGGGTAGGCTATCCCTTCTCCAGGGGATCTTCCTGACCCAGGAATCGAACCAGGGTCTCCTGCATTGCAGGCGGATTCATTACCAGGTGAGCTACCAGGGAAAAGCAAGCGAAGGAGAATTAAAGGGGAACCTGAAGAAGTGACTGAATTGCTGAAATCTTATGATACATTTTCATGGAAGAGGAGCTGCTTCTTATGGATGAATGAAGACTGTGGTTTGCTCATATATGGAATCTACTCCCAGTATAGATGCTGTGAAGACCCACTGAAATGACAAGAAAGGATTTAGAAATGTTACATAAACTTTATCAAACTAGTTGATCGAGTCGTGGCAGGGTTTGAGAGGACTGACTCCAATTTTGAAAGTTCTCCTGCGGGTAAAATGCTATCAAACAGAGAAATCGTTCATAAAAGGAAGAGTCAATCAGTGTGGCAAACTTCACTGTTGTCTTATTTTAAGAAATTGCCACAGCCACCCCCAACCTTCACCAAACACCACCCTGATTGGTCAGCATCCATTAACGATGATGTATTGAACAACAACAACAAAAAGCTCAGACTGAGAGTTTTGAGTTAAGTTTCATGTGGGCCTACAATGAGATAGCTCTGAGGAACTGCTGCACAGTGTGGGGAGTCAGTATATATATATGATTTTAGGGACGGGGGATACATGCAGTTAAGCACACATCTTTTGAGAAGGTTGCTTGCTGCCAGTCACATGGAGCAGAGGTCTCCACTAATGATTTTAGTGTTTTCCTAGGTATGAGAAGATCCAAGAAACTGGGCTCATAAAATCTCCTGAAAGTATCTAACTACCTGAAGGTCTGTTCTGCTAGTTTTCCGAGAGCACAGAGTACCTCATTCCTGATCTCTGCCCTGAAATCTTTGCAGGGTATGCTGAAGGGCAACGGTTGCAGGAGCCAGTGACTTCATACTTGTAGAATCATGTGGCGAGTGACAATTCTTAGCTGGTAGTGGCAAGACCCTCCACTGGCAAAAAGGTTATGACTCAGTGAAGGCTCAGATGATGGTTAGTATTTTTTAGCAATCAAGTTATTTTTAAATTAGGATGTGAACGTTTTTTTAGACATAATGCTATTGTACACTTTGTTGTTGTTACTCAGAAGCTCAGTCGTGTCCGACTCTTTGTGACCCCATGAACGGCAGCATGCCAGGCCTCCCTGTCCCTTACCATCTCCCAGAACTTACTCAAACTCATGTCCATTGAGTCAGTAATGCCATCCAACCATCTCATCCTCTGCCATCCTCTTTTCCTCCTGCCTTCAATCTTTCCCAGCATCAGGGTCTTTTCCAATGAGTCACCTCTTCGCATCAGGTGGCCAAAGGATTGGTGCTTCAGCATCCGTTCTTCCAAAGNCCAAGGGCATCCCCTAACATCGAATCCTTCTGTGTTTACTGTACTGCTAAGGAAAAGAGCAGCCCAGGTCCCTGCGTGACCTGGACACTTTGACGTGGAGCTTCCCCCAGATCAGGCAGCAGCTTGGTTAGAAATCGGTCTTTCCCTGGGGATCCTGCAGAGAACAGGGTCATTTTAGACACACGCCCCCGGTTTTGGCATCTGCCGGGTGGGGCTGGCTGACGCGCAGCATCACTCCTCTTCACAATGCCACATTGACAAGAAACTCAATTTAGGCATCTCTTGAGAATAAGGGCCCTTTGGCTCTTCAAACAGCAATTGATTTTTTTTTTTTTCCCTGTGTCAGGTCTTTTGGTGCTGCACTCAGGATCTTCACTGAGTCATGTGGGATCTTTCCTTGCAGGGCATGGACTCTCTAGTTGTGGCACGTGGGCTCTGGAACAAGTGGGCTTAATTGCTCGATGGTATGTGGGATCTTAGTTTCCAGACCAGGGATTGAACCTGTATACCATACTTAACACTGGACCACCCGGGAAGTCAATCAGCAATTGCTTGATGAATGAAACAAACATTTTTCTCCAGGTCTCTTCAGAAACAAGTAAGGATACTCTAGTATTTTTTTTTTCTTTTTTGCTATCATATGTGTGAGACTAGCAGAGTGACTCTGACTTTGGGTGGCTTTTGTTGTAATCATGGCGTTCCCCATAAAAATTTGAACATGGGAAAGTTTATTCTGATTTTTAGCAAGCACTCTAGCTGTGGGCTGAAGGCTGACAGTGTAAGGATGAAGCATGTGGGAACTCACTCAGCCCCCAGGTGCCGCTACAGAGCTCCTAACTCAGAGACCAGGCGCCTGGCTGGCCTGCCAGGCCAAAGGCATCTGAAGGTCTCTCTCTAACCTATTAACGTGCAAGCACCAGGGCATGGCTATAATGCTAGATTTAAAGCTTGACCTACTTAAGGTCCAAGAGATGATTTCTAAATGCTTCATTTGGAAAATGAATCTACATCTATCCTTAACTCATAGTGTTTAAACATTTTTTTTTCCTCTGTGTTTTTCTTTTCCATGTAATGACTTGTCTTCTTGGCTTGACTTCTCAGATTAGGGGTCCTGCTTTCAAATGCTTCCTTTATTAGTTTTGGGATTCACTGGAGGCTCAGCTGGTAAAGAATCCGCCTGCAATGCAGGAGATCTCGGTTCGATTCCTGGGTAGGGAAGATGTGCTGGAGAAGGGATAGCCTACCCTTTCTAGTATTCTTGGGCTTCCCTAGTGGCTCAGCTGGTAAAGAATGTGCCTGCAATTTGGGAGTCCTGGGTCCAATCCCTTGGTTGGGAAGGTCCCCTGGAGAAGGGAATGGGCTACCCACTCCAGTATTCTGGCCTGGAGAACTCCGTGGACTGTAAAGTCCAATGGGGGTCACAAAGAGTCGGACATGACTGAGCGACTTTCACTTTCTTACTAGTTTTAGGTTTCCTTGGAGGGTTCATTCTGGGGTCAGAGTCCCAGGGCTTCATGCTCGATTTTAAAGATGTTAGGAATGTGGTGCACATGAGGTCGTGGGGTCTGCTCTCTAAACAGCCTCTGCAGTTCCCTTTGAGAGTCAGTCCTCCCTTTGTGAACCAGGGCTGTAGGGGTGTTGGGATAGGGGGTTGCACTTCTCTGTTTATATGTTTCCTCCTGGCAACAGGAGAGGGTTGTGTCCACTCACTTCAGTAGACAAGCACAGTCACAAAGCGTCCAGCATCTCTTAAGAAACACAAGTCTTTTTTTCTTTGACTGTGCCAGGTGGCATGTGGGATATTAACTCCCCGACCAGGAACTGAACCCTGGACCCCCTGCAGTGAAAGTGCAGAGTCTTAACCACTGGACTAGCAATGGGTTCCAAGAAACCTAAATTTTTAGTAAAACAGCTCAATACTACCAACATTAAAAGAAACAGAGAAAGGACTTCCCTAGTGGTCCAGTGGTTAGGGCTCTGTGCTTCCACTGCAGGGGGCCTGAGTTTGATCCCTGGTCTGGGAACTAATATCCCACAGGATGTGAGGCACAGCCAAATAAATAAATATAAAAGGAATAGACAAGCTGTGTGAGTGGGGGTTGTGGGGGGGGGCAGGCCCCCCTCTCCCAGCAGCATCCTATGCCCAGTGCCCAGGAGGACAAGCAGTGCCTGGAGAATCCTGCAATGTCCTTCTCTAGTATGAAGCCCAGCTTGAATGAGGGGGACCCGAGTGAGAGGGCTCTGTCCCAAGGCCAGGATCTGAATCTGTCTGGTCAAACGACCCTGGGCCCAGGGTCATTCCCTTCTCTGCCTGCCTTCAATCTTTCCCAGCATCAGGGTCTTTTCCAATGAGTCAGTTCTTTGCTTCATGTGGCCAAAGTACTGGAGTTTCAGTTTCAGCAGCAGTCCTTCCAATGAATATTCAGGACTGATTTCCAGAATGAGAGGGAAATAAAGTTCATTAGAGTGGGAGATGCTGTTAGAACAGGGGGCCAGCTCAAGGGAGAACTGACATTGAACAGGGGTGCTTAGTCCACTTTTATACCCAGGGTACAAGGAATGGGATAGGGGTCTTGCGGGTCATTTGCTGATTGGATAAGGCATGAATACTGGGTGGGGGAAGAGTAGGGCAAATACCTTCTCCCTATGGGGTAGGAGGGGAGACATATTATATACTGTTCCATTAATAGTTGCAACATGGGAGAGGGAAGGACAACAAGGGTCTGGTTTTTCTGTTCCTGCATTCCAACACCCTCCTTGGTTTTATCTGCTCTTTTGTCCTTGGGTCACCACACTAACCAGGGACTGAACCTGGACAACTGCAGTGAAAGCCCAGAATCCTAATCGTTAGTGCCTGTATGTGCTCAGTTGCTTCAGTTGTGTTTCTTTGTGACCCCATGACTGTAGCCCACCAGGGTCCACTGTCCACGGAATTCTCCAGGCAAGAATACTGGAGTGGTTTGCCACGTCCTTCTCCAGGGGATCTTCCCAATTCAGGGATAGAATCCATGTCTCTTACATCTCCTGCATTGTTGGTGGATTCTTTACCTAACCAGTAGGCCTCCGGGGAATTCTCCCTTATTTTCAACCTAAATAATTATTTTCAGTTAATTTTCAAAGAGATTATGCCAATTTATATTCCACCATTGGTGTATGTGAATTCCTGTTGCTTCATATTCATTAGTGTATAGTGACATGCTGTTGCTGCTGCTATGTCGCTTCAGTTGTGTCTGACTCTGTGCGACCCCTTAGACGGCAGCCCACCAGGCTCCCCTGTCCCTGGGATTCTCCAGGCAAGAACACTGGAGTGGGTTGCCATTTCCTTCTCCAATGCATTAAAGTGAAAAGTGAAAGTGAAGTCCCTCAGTTGTGTCCAACTCTTAGCGACCCCATGGACTGCAGCCTTCCAGGCTCCTCTGTCCATGGGATTTTCCAGGCAAGAGTACTGGAGTGGGGTGCCGTTGCCTTCTCCGAAACTTTGAGGGAAAGGACTAGGGGGTAAGCCTAAAGAGAGGCCTCATCTGTTTTTATTAAGGCCTCTCTTTAGGCCTTACCCCCTAGTCCTTTCCCTCAAAGTTTACCAGTGTCAAGTTTATGTCCTTCCAAACAATTTTGAATAAATTTTTACAAGACGCTTTTTATTACAATTTGCAGACAATATTTCTGGTCCAAAGAAAGTGTGTGCAAATTAAGTAACTACTGCTGTTCAATATGATGCTGTTAGCAAACCTCTCTCAATTCATTCTTATAATATTTATTGCTTATTACTAGCTCGTCTAGGAGCTTGGAATAGCACCATGAACAAGACGGTAAAAATTCCTGCCCTCAGGGCACATTCATTCTCGTTAGGCAAGAAAAACTAAATCGAGGAATAAAATGAATATTAAATGGTATTAAGTGCAAAGGAGAAAAATCAGCCAGAAAAGAGGATAGGGAACGTGGAGGGCTTGTAACTTAGATAGGATGGTGGGGAAAGGCCTCATTTAGAACGTGATATCAAAGACTTGAGGATGTGAGGTGGTGAGCCCATGTGTGCCTGAGGAAAGAGTGGCCTGGGTGTATCTGGGGACTATGGGAGGGGTCATATCGCTGGGGATGAGCAAGGGGGAGAGCAGGATCAGAGGCCATACATACGGAGGAAGGAATGGGCAGATTCTGGAATCATAGGGAAACATCATCACATTCTAGCCATTTAAAAAATTTAATTAATTTTTGGCTGAGCTGGGTCTTTGTGGCTTTGCACAGGCTTTCTCTAATTGTGGTGAAAAGTGAAATCGCTCAGTCATGTCCGACTCTTTGAGACCGCATGGACTGTAGCCTACCAGGCTCCTCTGTTCATGGGATTTTCCAGGCAAGAACACTGGAGTGAGTTGCTATTTCATTCTCCAGGAGATTTTCCCACCCCAGGGATTCAGCCTGGGTCTCTGCCATTGTAGACAGATACTTTACCATCTGAGCCACCAGGGAAGTCCAACTTCGGTGAGGCAGGGGCTACTCTTTGTTGCGGTAGGCTGCCTTCTCATTGTGGCGTCTCTCTTTGCACTGGCTCCAGGGGGTGTGGTTTTTCAGTATTTTCAGCACTAGGGCTCAGTAGCTGTGGTGAACACCTTAGCTGCTCCGCGGGATGTGGAATCTTCCTGGACCAGGGATGCACAGGTGTCCCCTGCACTGGCAGATGAATTCTTATCCACCGAGAAACCAGGGAAGTCCCAGACTTATTTTGAACATAGAACTGGCAGGATTCACCCATGGGCTGGATGAAGGGTATGAGAGGAATTGTTAGCTTGAGCAACTGGAAGGAAGGAACTGTAATTTACCAAGATGGGGAAGACTGCAAGAGGATCAAGTCTGGGGCAGTGAGAGATGTCTATTATATAACCACAGTGAAGTGTGGCCTCGGCCAAGGATTACCTCAGACTATGGTTTTTCTGGGATTTAGGGGAGTGGTCTAGGCTGGAGACATCTGGTAAGTGGTTGTTCAATAGGATTTAAAGCCATAAAACAGGATGAGCCCCAGAGTCCAAACATTGCTTGGGGGTTCTCCAAAGTCCTGAGAGGAAGGAATGGAGATGGATCAGCACAGCAAGCTGTACAGAGGCCAGAAGAGTAGGAGTAGGTGGCAAGGAATAAGCATTTCAAGAAGAGAAGGATCATGCCAGCTCCATACTGTTGAGAAGTCAAGTAAAATGACTTCTGACAAAGGATTATTGGATTTAGCAACTTGCAAGGAATTAGTGACCTTGATAAATTGAGTGGAAGAGACAAAAGCTACAGTGGAGTGGGTTCCACATAGAACGGAAGTGGGGGAAGAGGAGAGCTGTGTTTATAAACAGCTCTTTTGAGAAGCTTTACTGAAAAAGAGGGATGGAAATGGCTCCACTAGCTTGAGAAGAAAGTAGGGAAAAAAACTCTAAAATGGGGGGGTGACAGACTCTTAGAGATCAGTGTAAATCTCATTGTTTTTGCTAAGGAATTGGTCCCCCCTCTCCCCCCGCCTCCTTTAAAGCAGAGCAAGATCATAAACCATTGGCAATCACACACAAGTGGATTACCTCAGACTATGGTTTTTCTTACTGCAGAATCCAAGACACAATAAGTGGGTTGGCTGTTATCTTCCCTGGCTTCCTCTGGGCTGGGGGGCCCTATCACACCAAACTGCTGACAGATGCTGTCTTGGGCCAAAGGGTAGCCACATCCTTTTCCAAAGGTGCTGATTTTGCTCCAGGTTTTTTTTGGGGGCCTCACCCTGGGAGGGGCTCAGCTGTTTAATCCTGAACCACTTAGCCCAGTCCCCAGTCTAGGAATTTCCTCAGCAGGTGGTAGGAGTCAGGTTTTTTGTGTCCTGGCTTTGTCCCCCAATCAGATTTTGAGCTTTTTGAAGAAAAGAATATCTTCAAGTCTCACAGTCCTGAGCCCACCTACAGATGTAGGGTGGGGACTTCAGGAAATCCTCATTCCTTTGTACTGACTGTCCGGGAATGGCTGTTTAGAGTCGGAATGAGGAGGGAAGGTGAGCAGAGAGAGTAAGAAAGGCACTAACTTCTTCACCTGCTTTCTCTGATGAACTCGTTTCATCTCCCCACAGGTCTGGAAGGTGACTATTATTACACCATTTTATAGATAAGGAATCCGCCTTGCTACGACTGCAGAGCCTGCTAGTGCTCCTGGGTTCCATCACAAGAAATCTATTTCAGGACCCATATTGGAAGAAGTTAAACAGGCCTGGTGACCCTAGATGCTTCCAGCGATTTGATTAGTATAAATGGGGGAGCAACACACTTCAGTGTTCTTGCATGGGAAGTCCCAAGGACAGATAAGCCTAATGGGGGTGGGGAGGTGAGAGGGCTGCAGTCCATGGGGCTGCAGGAGTCGGACACGACTTAGCCACTCAGCAACCAACAATAAATAGGGGAGCTTGATTTCCGTGGGTTTTGATTTTTAAAAACCTGACTACAGAAGTAATTTCCGTTCCTGGTAAAAAGCTCGCAAAGTCGTCTCACAAGGAGTAAAAAGTTCTCCAAAATTCCGCAGGCAGAGTGATCATCACTTCTCCCCTATTTTTTGCGTGGATTTGGTCGTGAATTGCACTACAGGGCACGCGTTGTGCAACATAACAGACCTTTAGGCCTCCTCTCTGCAGGACATGCATCGCTAACCAAAGGCTCCGCTCTCTGGGCAAGTCTTTCAGAAATGACCCAGAGGTGGTTTCCAGCGGGCGGTGTGGACGGATCCCAGTTCCCGGCCTCTCCCCAGCAGCTGCGTGTCCCTGTTGCAGAGGAGCAGAGGCACTCGCTGAAGCCTGATGGCTCCCGGGTTGGTGCACTCACGTGCCTCTCAGCTCGGCCATAAAGGCTCCTTTACGGTAAACCGCCCCAAATTTCCTTTCAGGGCGGATCTGAGAAGGGGCGTGCCGGCCGCGGCCTCCCGCTGCCTTTCAGCCCACGCGGAAGGCAAGGCCTCCGCATATTGCCTCGCCGCGCGATGGGCGCGCCCCTAGGCCCGCGAACTGTAGGGCACGGGCGGGGGAAAACCCCATACGAACACGCTCGGCGCGGGCCGAGGCTCACTCTCGCAGCCGCCCAGTCCCATGTCGGCGCCGCCCAACCGCCGCCGAACCTTCTGGAAGCTGCGCCCCGCCGCCGCCAGAACCGGACGCCGGGTAAGCGGACGCTGGCCCGGGGGCGGGGCGAGGGCGGGTATGCGGGGCGGAGCTTCGAGGGAGGCCGCGTTCGATTCGCCTTTGGCGATCAGGCCCCGCCTCTCTGGCGCCATGGCTCCGCCTCCCCCCTCCCCCTCCATGGCGCCGCCCGGGNCGGGGGCGGGGCGAGGGCGGGTATGCGGGGCGGAGCTTCGAGGGAGGCCGCGTTCGATTCGCCTTTGGCGATCAGGCCCCGCCTCTCTGGCGCCATGGCTCCGCCTCCCCCCTCCCCCTCCATGGCGCCGCCCGGGCTCATTCATTCCGCGCCCGGCCTGCCAGACACCTGCGCGCTCCCTCAGCCGCCCGCCGCCGCCACAATGTCGGGCCCCGCCGCTGAGACCCCGTCGGCCATCCAAATCTGCCGGTAAGAGGGGCGCGCGGCGGGCGGACGGGCGGCCAGAGGGCCTGGCGGACCCCCACCGGCCCCACGCCCTCTCTTACCCAGTCTCCGCCTCCGCCGAACCAGTCACCCCGGGACCCCGCCCGCCGCGGCCGGGATGCTCCTTAGATGCTACAGAGCCGGCGGCCTCCCCGCTTGCCCCCGCGCCGGCCTCCGGCGCATCTCTTGGGCGGCGCCGCGGTCACGCAGGCCGTTTGCATAAGGAAGCGGCGCGGCGCCCTTCCCAGGGCNGATGCTCCTTAGATGCTACAGAGCCGGCGGCCTCCCCGCTTGCCCCCGCGCCGGCCTCCGGCGCATCTCTTGGGCGGCGCCGCGGTCACGCAGGCCGTTTGCATAAGGAAGCGGCGCGGCGCCCTTCCCAGGGCGGTGGTCAGAGCTCGGCCACCTGCGCCCCGCCCAGCTCCGCCCCGCCGGGTGCCTGAGCATGCCGGGGCCCCACCTCAGGTCCCACTGAGACCCCCTAATTCGAGGTCGTTATCTGGGCGGTGGTGCAAAGCCATCCGGATCCCCGGACATGTGCGGCGAAGGTAACCCACTCGGCTGGGCGGCGGCCAGAACCCTTTGAGTCCTGGACTAGGCGCCCGAGTGGGAGAGGGCTGCAGTTACGCAGTTCTTGCAGTACCCTGCCCAGGTTTTGGTGTGGGGGAGGTGGCTGTTAACAGGAAAAAGGAAATAACGTTTCCCTTCTGACAGCTCAGAGCTAAGAACAGAGGATGGTCCATTGAGCCCAGAAGCATCTTACAGAATGGGGGTAAAGGGTTCTTGTCAGGGGCCCACCCAAACCTTCCTCCTCCCGTGCTTGTGGGTAGAGGGCCCGAGGATGCCGGAGACCTGAGCCAGCTCATTTCCGACCGGAGGGTGGTAACCTCAAGGTTACCTCCCATTCCCTCGGACAGAACGGAAGCGGGTATAGCCTGAGCTGAGGAAGGGTGAGGAGTCTGGAAGGCCGAGGAGTCTGGAAGGCCCTGCAGGCGCTGAGCCTGCAGGCAGGGCCTGTGCTTCCTGCACCACTGACAGTGACAGCACCTTCCTGTTTGGGCTCGGCTGCACAGATTCCGGGGTTGGGCGTCACATTGACTTTGGGTTCAAGCCAAGTTAATTTCCTGAGGATATTGACATTTCGGAAGAGACAAAGGCTAGGCGCGCCGTGCGGGATCCGTGGGGTCCCCTGAACCCAGCCCTACTTCTGACTCAGTAGGAGTCCTGTCCCAACCTCAAGGTCAGTTTTGACTTTTCTAGGGAGAGGATATCTTTGAGAGAGCCTTGTGCCATTGATTTGTTATTGGCTGTGTGACTGTCCTGGCCCCACCTACTCCAGGTTAGGGGGATGGTCATCGAAGTAACTGATCCTAAGAGACAGACAGGCCTGGAATCAGGTCCTTGGGGTCAGTCTCTACCTCATAATGGCCAGGTGACCTTGGAGCTCATCATTTGCAAAGGGTTTGTTCATTATTTGCGTCTGGTTTGGTGTGCCCGGCATTTCCAGGAGGGTGAATGACAGGGATCCCAGGAGACTCTTAAGGTCATCCAGCCACAGGAGGAGGGAGAGGGTGCAGTTCCTGATAGGTCTCCTGTCTCCAGACCCACCTGTTTTCCACCTGCTCCCTGCAAAAGCAGATACTGATTTCAGGCTACTCATGGAAGGCTGGGCTTTTATTAATACTTCATAAGGATGGTGAATAACCCATCTATACATAGTACTTTTTTAAAAACCAGCTTCTAATATAGTTAATAAACAGCCTTAGGCACTTACACATGGGCCCACACTTCTTGCTCATAATGCCTGTTACCTGGTTGCCTCTCCAGTATTCACAATGGCACATTGTCTTGGATTTGGGACACGAGGGTGGGATCCCTGGTGGAGGTGAGCCTCAGGTGGCCAACACAACTGTCAAAGAGAGTGGGAGGGGGTTGTGATGAGGTCCCTGGTCACAAGGGCTTGGCCCAGAGAAACCCCAGGACACTGTAGTGGAGGTAGCAGCAGGGTGGAGCCCTTTAAGGACATCTGAGCAGACACCCCATGTTGAAAGAGGAGCCTTCTGGCCTAGAGCAGCTCAGCCATGAATTTAATTAAGTGTCCCTGATTGCCTTCAAGGAGTAAAATCCCCCGAGGGAGGGTCCCCAGCTTAGGGAGTTCACAGTCTAGCAGGGAGAGGATCCCACAACCCCCACCATCCTAGACAAGAGTTGTCCCATGCTCTTGGTTTAGAAGGAGGTATTGAAGGGAGAGGGGCTCTAAAGGCTGGGGAAGGCAGTGCCAGGCCTAGCTGTGAATATGACCTCTGCCTCTTGGAAGCTGCCTAGCTTTTTGACCCTCATTTTATCATGCATGCTTCAGGTGCTAAACAAAGTGTTATCCAGGGCCTGGCAGAATGGCTTCCACCTTGTAAGTAAATGGAAGCTCTTTTTGTCTGAGAAGTGGGACCCAGACTCAGGAAGCTGAGGGCCTGGTTGGCATCCCAGTTTTGCCTCTTGCTGGTGTGGGCTTCAGACCTCAGTATTCTTGTCTTGTGCCTGATGTCGCTATGAGATATAAGACCTTTGGCACAGTGCTGGGCAGTTGTAAACAAAAGGAGCCGGTTACCTCAGAGCCTGAACTTTGGACAGCAAGCCACTGCGGTGTGCTGTCTCCTCCTTTTCTTTTCTGGATGCAACCAGGGATCAAACCTGTGCCCCTTGCATTGGAAGTGACATGTCTTAACAGCTGGACTGCCAGGGAAGTCCCATGTACCCTCGTTATGATTGAGCCCCACAAGAAAGCTCTGCAACAGCATTTAAAGTCTCAGAAGAGCCTTTTTCTTTGGTTTTATTCTTAGTGATGCTAATTCATATCTTGTTAACAAATTGCTTTTTCCCTTGTTTGACCCAGAGTTCTAGAATGTCAGATGGGAACGACCTCTAGAAACTCCCAGCCCAACTCTGTCATTTTACAGATAGGGGAAAATGAGGCTCTCAGAGGTTACACACTTGGACCAGGGTGGCCTTGGACCCAGACAGCCAAGGGAGTGAAGGCAACTGGTGGGTTGTTCCCTGTCGGGTGTTCCATTGTGTGTGTGTGTGTGTTTGTGTGTGTGTGTTTTTCGCCACACCTTATGGCTCGTGGGACTTCCCTGACCAGGAACTGAACCTGCATCCCCTGCAGGGGAAGCACAGTCTTAGCCACTGGACATGAGGGAAGTCCCCCACTGTCATGGTTTGTCTACTGCTCAAGTTCACATTCACATCTAGTTGTGAGGCTCAATTGTGGCATCAGCATGGGCCCCTAGTAGGAGCCCTTAGGTGTTGGTCCAAATGAAGTTGAAGGTCATGTCCCACACCAGGCTGTTAGAGAGTGATGGAGATGCTCTGGGTCTGTAGAGTGCCGGGCACTAGCCACAAGTGGCCACTGAGGGCCTGGGATGCGGTTGGATGTGGAGGAAATGAATGTTTAATTGCATTCGTTTGTTGCTGTTGTTTGGTCAGTAAGTAGTGTCGGACTCTTGCGACTCCGTGAACTGTAGCCCACCAGGCTTCTCTGTCCATGGGATTTCCCAGGCAAGAATACTAGAGTGGGTTGCCATTTCCTTCTCCAGGGGAATCTTCCCAACCCAAGGATCAAACCCAACCCAAGGATTGAACCCTTGTCTTCTTCATGGGCAGGCAGGTTCTTTGCCACTGAGCNGGCTTCTCTGTCCATGGGATTTCCCAGGCAAGAATACTAGAGTGGGTTGCCATTTCCTTCTCCAGGGGAATCTTCCCAACCCAAGGATCAAACCCAACCCAAGGATTGAACCCTTGTCTTCTTCATGGGCAGGCAGGTTCTTTGCCACTGAGCCACCAGGGGAGTTCGACATTTAAATTTGTTCAAGTGTAAACAGGCTGGCTTCCTGTGGCTGGTGGCTACCTTATGAGACAGTGTAGTAAGGAGAGGAATTTAAAAACCAGAATTCCTGGTAGGTCTCTGATGGCAAGGTTTCCTAAGGGAAGCTTGGGGAAACTTTGGGGTCTGTAGTTAGCTCTCCAGCGACAGAGCCAATGGAGGGAGACCTTGGCAGACAGCCTCCTGGGCAGGTAACCTGGAATCCTTTGTAGGTAGATGTGTCAAGTCTACAATGTTTTCTTTTGCTTGCCCTGCTTTTCCATGTAAATCTGCTCCTAAGTGTCTTGAGCTCAGGGACTGCTTTGTTTTCTCTTATGCCAGGAATGCCCAGCAAAGCACCTGATGCCAATAAAGATGAATGGAATGGACCTGAATTTTAGTACAATTACACCTCATTTTATTGCATCTCTATTGCGTTTTGAAGGTTGTTGTTCATTGTTCAGTAGCTAAGTTGTGTCTGACTCTCTGGGACCGCATGCTGCAGCATGCCAGGCTTCTCTGTCCTTCACTATCTACTGGAGTTTGCTCAAATTCGTGTCCGTTGAGTCGGTGATGCCATCCAACCATCTCGTCCTCTGTTGCCCCCTTTTCTTTTTCTTTTTTTTTTAAATTTTTCTTTATTTCAGAACTGCCTTTATGTACAGACATCATAAAAAAATGCACATACACTGGAGATTTCCCAAGGAACTGGAGCTGGAAATAAAAGTTAAGGGTAACAAGAACTGAAATTGTCCCCAAGAAATTCTACGGATCACTCTTCCTTAAATGTCCTTGATAACCTCTTCAAGTTCTTCCTTTGTGAACATGTGGAAATTCTGGCCAGGCTGCACTGTGGCTAGCTCTATGTTAGTTGCATTCAGCTTCTCCTCCATTACTTGTTTGAGGATTATGAGTGAAGACTTGATAGCTTCTTTCAGTGTCATAGACTTGTGGTAAACTTCTTGCAAGGAGCTCTGGGCATCCTCTGAAGCAGAGCCGATTGCTCGAGCATCACACTGTACAAAGGTTCCAGATGGGTCCATGTGAAACAGTTGGGGTCCTTTTTCAACTCCTCCAAATAACAGTGCTATTCCAAAGGGACGGGACATGGCACCTGGGTCTGTGTCTTCTTCTCCAAACTGGAGCGCCAGATTCGACACAGCCTGAGTCACACTCTCCACAGTCATGGTCTCATTGTAGGTGAACCAATGGTTCTATGTGAGCATCAATCTCTACAATTTTCTCAATGCTGCTGGACTCCATGAGTGGAGAGGTAATTCTCTTCTCCATAGCTAGGCATACACCCTCTGATGTCTGGATCCCGATGGCTGTGGAACCAAGCTTGATAGCCTCAATGGCATATTCAACTTGAAATAATCTTCCTTCAGGACAAAAAGTATTCACATCCCTGTCGTACTCAGACCGGGTGAGAAACATGGTAAGGGCAGGAGAAAGCGGCAGTGGCTACTCCGGGATTCTTAGAGCCAACATGAGTCCACCTGTAACCAACTCACCCACACCGCCACACTGCCAGGGCCTGTTGCCCCCTTTTCCTCCTCCCTTCAATCTTTCCCAGCATCAGGGTCTTTTCCAATGAGTTGGCTCTTCCCATCAGGTAGCCAAAGTACTGGAGCTTCAGCTTCAGCATCCGTCCTTCCAGTGAATATTCAGGACTGATTTCCTTTAGGATTGACTGGTCTGATCTCCTTGCAGTCTAAGGGACTCTCAAGTCTTTTCCAACATCACAATTTGAAAGCATCAATTCTTCTGTGCTAGACCTTCTTTATGGTCCAATTCTCACGTCCATATGTGACTGTTGGAAAAGCCATATCTTTGACTATACAGACCTTTGTCTGTAAAGTGACTTGTCTGCTTTTTAATACGCTGTCTAGGTTTGTCATAGCTTTTCTTCCAAGGAGCAACCGCCTTTTAATTTCATGGCTGCAGTCACTGTCCACATTGATTTGGGAGCCCAAGGAAAGAAAATCTGTCCCTGTTTCTACTTTTTCACCATCTATTTGCCATGAAGTGACGGGACCAGATACCACGATCTTCGTTTTTTGAAGGTTTGAGTTTTAAGCCAGCTTTTTCACTCTCGTGTTTCACCTTCATCAACAGGCTCTTTAGTTCCTCTTTGCTTTCTGCCATAAGAGTGGTGTCATCTGCATATCTGAGGTTATTGATATTTCTCCCAGCAATCTTGATTCCAACTTGTGTTTCTTCCAGCATGGCATTTCACGTAATGTACTCTGCATATAAGTTAAATAAGCAGGGAGACAATATACGGCTGGTGGCAGTGTTCAGTTGCCTAACTGTGTCCGACTCTTTGTGACCCCTATGGATTGCAGCATGCCAGGCCTTTCTGTCCCTCGCCATCTCCCAGAGTTTGTCCAAGTTAATGTCCATTGCATTGGTGATAGGTACAGCTGGTANATATACGGCTGGTGGCGGTGTTCAGTTGCCTAACTGTGTCCGACTCTTTGTGACCCCTATGGATTGCAGCATGCCAGGCCTTTCTGTCCCTCGCCATCTCCCAGAGTTTGTCCAAGTTAATGTCCATTGCATTGGTGATAGGTACAGCTGGTAGATATGCCAATAAAGATGAATGGATGGACCTGAATTTTAGTACAGGTACACCTCATCTTATTGTGTCTCACTTAATTCCATTATGAAGGTACTGCATTTTTTTTGTTGTTGTTGGAAATTGAAGGTTTTGTGGCTACTTTGCATTGTCAGGTGATGGTTAGCAATTTCTTAAAAACATTTATTCATTTTTTGGGCCACATTAGCATTTTTTAAAAACATTTATTCATTTATTTGGCTGCACTATGTCTCAGTTGCGGCATGCAGGCTCTTTGTTGCGGCACCTGGGCGCCTCTTGTTTTAGAGCATGGGCTCAGTAGTTGTGGTCCACAGGCTTAGTTACCCCAAGGCATGTGAAATCTTAGTTCCCCAACCAGGGATCAAACCCATGTCCCCTGCATTGCAAAGCAAATTCATAACCAGTGGATCAGCAGGGAATTCCTGAGGGTTAGCATTTTTTGGTGATAAATTCTTTTTAATTAAAAAAATTTTTAATTGAAGCATAGTTGCTGTATAATATTGTACAAGTTATAGGTATACAATATAGGTGGGCTTCCCTGGTGGCTCAGCAGTAAGGAATCCACCTGCAATACAGGAGCTGCAGGAGACGCAGGTTTGATCCCTGGGTTGCGAAGGTCCCCTGGAGGAGGGCATGCCAACCCACTCCGGTATTCTTGCCTGGAGAATCCCAAGGACAGAGGAGTTTGGCAAGCTACAGTTCGTAGTGTCACAAAGAGTCAGACACGACTGACTTAGCATACACGCATATACGGTAAAGATATGTGATTTTTAAAGGTGACACTCCACTTATGCAGTGTAGTCAACGCTCAGTTGTGTCCAGCTCTCTTTTGCTCCATGGACTGTAGCCTGCAGGCTTCTCTATCCATGGAATTGTCCAGGCAAGAATACTTGAGTGTGTTGCCATGTCTTCCTCCAGGAGATCTTCCTGACCCAGGGATGCAACCTGTGTCTCCTGCATTGGCAGGTGGATTCTTTACCACTAACACCAGGTGGGAAATCCATACTCCATTTATAGTTATAAATATTGGCTATATTCCCCATGTCATCAGTATAAAATAAAATGTTTTTTAAGTTAAGGGGTGTACACTATTTTTTTAGGCATAATCCTATTGCACATTTAATAGTGTAACTTTTATATGCACTGGAAACCAAAACAGTCCTGTGACTTGTTTTATTGCGATATGCGTTTTGCTAGAACTGAACTCACAATATTTTCAAAGTAGGCCTGTTTGGAATTTTTTTCTCTTTGGGGCTTTGTCTTTGGGCTCCCAGCAGAGTTAATGAAAACACAGAATCTGAGTTACAGAAACCATACTTTAAGGTAGTGTTTTGGAACATTCCATAAAACGCTCAGTGCTGGCTTCCTTCCTGTGGAGATGTGGGCGCTGTGGGTGAAGATGCAGTCTTTGCAGCCCAGGGAGCCTGTGGTGGGTGAGGCTGTGCTCGCCCACCATCCCACCTCTGCCTGTAACCTGGCCAGGCAGCCCGGCCTCACCCTTGGCTTGGCACCACCACTGACCAGCTCCCTGGTTTCAGTCAGGCCAGGAGTTGCGTTCCCCTGTGGGTGGGCTTTCTCTGGGGAGGGGGGTCCCGATCTGGGGTGGTGACTGTGTCGTGTGCCTCCTGGTCTGCTTCCTTTAACTCTCAGAGGTATCCTGAGGAGGAGGGTGAGCTCTATGGCCACGCACTCAGGGGCTGCCTGTATCTGACCAACAGAGGAAGCTTGCTACAAATTCTGATTTCCTGCATACAAATGATTTCAGTAGAAAATCAACAAAATCTGATTTTAGAGTGTTTATGAGATACTTGGGGGAAACTTGATTAGTCCCTCGATAGTTAAAGATACTAAGGAATTTCTGGTTTTTTCATTGTCCATGCCATGAGGCCTGTGGGACCCTAGTTCCCAGACCAGGGATCAAACCCACACGCCCTGCAATGGAAATACGGAGTCTTAACCCCTGGACCACCGGGGAAGTCCCTGTGAACTTTTCCCATAACTACCCAAAGCTGGAAAGAGCTCACATCTTCATTGTCTGATAAAGAGATAATGAAAAGTACTCGGCAACAGCAGCAAGAATCACTGATACACACACACACACACACAACTCAAGGAGCTACACTGAGTGTCTGACTCTATTGATGAGAAATTCTAGAAAAGGCAGAACTGTAGTGACAGAAAGCAGACCTGTGTGCCAGGGGCCAGAGCTGGGGGGAAACCAAGTGCAGAGGGGCAGGAGGGCACTTTGTGCTGTGCTGGAAATGTTCCGTCACAGCTGTGGTCCCTTACACAGGAGTGTGGTGGGAGGGGGGACCCCTTAAGGCTAGGGCCAGAGAACAGGACTCTTGTCTAACACTCAGAAATGAACTGTCCGAGGAGACACACGAGCTGACACAAAGCAAGAGATGTTGGGAAGGGGCGCCTGGGTGGAGAGAAGTAGGGTAAGGAAACCCAGGAGGACTCCTCTGCCTGGTGGCTTGCAGTCTTGGGTTTCATGGTGATGGGGTTAGTTTCTGGGGTGTCCTTGGCCAATCAAACCCTCCTGGTGGCACACAGGTTGCTCAGGCAAAAGGGATGCCAGAGAGAGGGATTCTGGGAGGTGGTCCGACATGTGGTGTCTCCTTTTGACCTTTCCTGAACTCTTCCAGTTGGTGGTGACTTACTAGTTCCGTGTTCCTTACGAGGCCCTCCTGTTGTAAAATAACTCACACAAATGATGACTAGGGTTGCCTGCCCAGGGTGGGCAGTTTCAGAGTGTGCTTCCCCTAACAAGTGTATACACTTTTCAAAAGTGAACTGTAGGTGATTTTACAGTACACACATTGTACCTCAGTAAAGGTTATTATTATTTTTTAAAAAGCCATAACTACAATGCAATTACCTCACCTTAAGGAAAAAAAAGGGGGAATTCTCTGGCAGTCCAGTGGTGAGGTTCCATATGCTGTGAAGTGCAGTCAAAAAGTGTTAACAATTGCAGATTTCAAAACGTTTGGAACGTAGCTGAGGAAACTTGAGCACTTACTTGATATTTAGTGCTATCGAGAGGATCTCCTTTCTGCTTGCTAGATGGGATGCTGCCCAATTCACAAACTGTTGATTAGAAAAAGTTATATTAATGAATTTGTATTATGTTTTAGGTGGGTAATTGTTTTGTAGTTCTGTTTTTATTTTTATTCTTTGGCCCTGCGGCCTGGCTTGTGGGATCTTAGTTCCCTGACCAGGGATTGATACCTGGGGCCTTGTCAGTGAAAGTGCCAAGTCCTAACCATTGAACTGCCAAGGGATTCCTGTTGGTCCGGTTTTAAAACAGAGTCTTCATCTCTTGGAGGAAATGCTGAGATATTTACAAATGCCAGCCTGTGCCCTCTGAGATTTCTTTCATCTTGTTACCAAGTCCAAGCTCGNACTGAACTGAACTGAACTGAAACGTCACCCAGTTATCTCATCACCAACCAATCAAAGAATGTCCACAAGCTGATGAGGCACCCCAGGACCCCCTCTTTCACTTGACCTCTGGAAACCCTTCCCCAGAAGTCATTGGGTAACTCAGGTTTTTTGTGCATGAGTTGCCCATTCTCCTCATTTGGCCCCACCCTGAGCGCCTTGCTTTCAACACTGTACTTTCCTTCACAACAACCCCATGTCAGCAGGTTGGTTTTACTGTGTGTTGGGTGAGCAGACCCAAGTTTGGTTTGGTAACAGTCCCTGTGACCATATCATGCAAGGACTCAGAGAGCAGTCTCATGGAAAAGAACACTGTAGACCTTGCAGGTAACAGACCATCTCTGGTGCCCTCTGCACATGTAAACAGAGAAAGGGCCTTTCCCAGGTCAGTAATTGCCCACAGATGCCATAGCTGGAGAAATTTACTTCATCAGAAAGAGCACAGTGAGAACAGAAGCTGTAGTTTAGTAATCTGATTAAATTTCAAAAATCCACTGTCATTCTTCAGGATCCTGAGATCTCTTCAGTTCAGTTCAGTTCAGTCACTCAGTTGTGTCCAGCTCTTTGTGACCCCATGAACTGCAGCACGCCAGGCTTCCCTGTCCATCACAAACTCTCGGAGCTTACTCAAACTCATATCCATTGAGTCGGTGATGCCATCCAACCATCTCATCTTCTGTCATCCCCTTCTCTTCCTNCGACACCAGTGTAAACATTGTACATGACATAACCTGCCACAACCTTGTGAGGTGTGTCCTATCAATAGCCTCACTTTATGAGTCAGTAATCTGAAGCTCAGAGAGGTTAACTAACCTGCCTAAGGCTGCACAGCTGGAGGTGAACCCAGGATCTCAGGTTGGTCTCAACCACTGTGCTATCCCATTTCCCTGTACTGTGTAGTGGCTGAAATGAGATGTATTAGATCTTAAGTCAAGTTGTTATTTGAGATAGTCCAAAAAGCTTTTAAATTTAACTCAAAGTCATCAAACAATTAAAATGTGCACCTGTACAATACAGCAGTTGTACCTGAGTATCTCCATAGAGTGACTTAGGGGTGTGCTTGGGATGGCTGAGTCCTGGTTGTGAGGTAGGGTGTTCATCCTGGGAAAGTAGGCACCCAGGGTGTATCAGTTAGCTGTTGCTGCATAACAAATATTCTATCTTCAAATTAGCTGCTTAAAACACCCCACACATTTATTATCTCACACAGTTTCTATGGATCAGAAATCCAGGAGTAACTTAACTGAGCTGTGGTTCAGAGTCTCTCACAAAGTCAAAGTTAAGACATCATCTGAGGCTCGACTGAGGCTGGAGGAGCTGCATCCAAGCCGGCACCCTAGCATGGTTGTTGGCTGGAGGCCTCAGTGCCTTACTGCATGGACCTGCCCACACGGCTTCTCATGCCATAGCAGCTGGCTTCTCCCAGAGAGCGCATGATCCAACATGGGGGAGAGAGAGAGTTAGAGAGAGAAAGAAGAATATATATATTTAAAACATTCTCTCTGGGGACACGTATATGATTGTAAGAATGAGAAGAAAAGACTAGTGTTGGGGGTGGTTTTGGGGAGTGAAGAATTGGAGGCCAAGACTAAACAGAGTTGAACCTCAGCTGCAATCTTTACAAGGTGAATATATTATTATTTAGGAATTTAAGAATTAGTTTTAAACATTCTTCTTTAAAAAAGATTTGTTGATGTGGACCATCTTTAAAGTCTTTTATTGAATTCGTTACAACATTGCTTCTGTTTTATGTTTTGGTTCTTTGGCCACAATGCATGTGGGATCCTAGCTCTCTTACCAGAGATTGAACCCACAACCCTTGCTTTAGAAGGTGAAGTCTTAACCACTGGACTACCAGGGAAGTCCCCAAATATTCTTTTTTTTTTTTTTTTTGAAGATAAAAGAATGGAAATGACAGGTATAAGAGTTATTTGGAGGAAAATACCTACATTTAACTCAAGTGCTCCACTGTCCTTCAGAGAGGCCCTCAGGGCAAGGAATGGGGTGGGGAGTGGGGGCCGCCTCCAGCCAACAGCCTGCAAGGAACTGAAGCCTACCAGCAACCACTTGGGCTTGGAAGTGGATCTTGACCCAGTCAAGCTTTCAGATGAGACACCACCCCAGCACAACACCTTGACTGCAGCCTGTGGGAGACCCTAAAGTAGAGAACCCAGCTAAGCACCCCTAGATTTCTGAAACTAGGAAATGGTTTAAGCCATGAAGTTTTAAGGTAATTCATCATGCAGCAGTGGTAAATAACACATCAGCAAAAGCTCATCAACTATGACAGAGACTACTAAGTACCTGGAATAAACCTTAGAAAAACCCGTAGAGAGAAAACGGTATGATCTTACTGGAAGACATAAATGGAAAAGCAGACAAGTGGTGAACTGGGTGACAGACGTACCTGGGGCAACTCACGATATTAAGGGATCTGTTCTCTTCCAGATGAACCTTGAACTTCATCACAATTCAAATCCCTACAAAGTTTGCTTGGAACTGGATAGGCCAATTCTCAAATTCATCTGGATCTTTGAATTGTAAGGGAAGCAAGGCTGGCATGTCCTAAGATGAATGGCTGTTTACTGAGCATATACAATGTGTCGCGCACAGTTCCCTGTGCACTATTAGGTTTAACTCATCTATCACCCCAGGAGGTGGGATCTCATTCACAGATGGGGAATACAGAGAGATTGGGTGACTGGCCACAGTCTGCCCACTGAACTGTGATAAAGAATCCACACGGCCCTGCAGAACAGAAAGACATCTTATAAAACTATGGTAACTAAAATTATACATCATCAGTGCCTGTCCTGTTTTATTTGCTCTTCTGTTCCCTAGATCCCAGTACATAGTATCTGCTCGCTGACTGTCCTAAAATTATAGTGTTTAAATCTGGAGGCTTAAGCTTAAGTCTAGAGACTGCCCAGGGTTTGAATCTCAATTATGACATTTATCAGGCCAGTGGCTCATCTCTCTGAGGCTCAGTCGCCCCCACGGCTAGAATATGAAGCTTAATGGGCACACACTTCTGAGCATTGTTGTGTGAATGAGTAAGTTAATATCTATAAAGCCCAGAGTAAGTGCTACTGCTGCTGCTGCTAAGTCGCTTCAGTCGTTTCTGACTCTGTGCGACCCCATAGATGGCAGCCCACCAGGCTCCCCCGTCCCTGGAATTCTCCAGGCACGAACACTGGAGTGTGGAAAAGACATCAATCCCATAGAAAATTCACTTTCCAGAGGCTTGGCTCCTGGCCACCAGCAGGGGGCAACAGAGACTCACGCCTTCATTCAGTAGTATTGGCGCCTTCACTTGAAATGGGACAAGCATTTACTGAGCCTCCAATGAGGCTTCCCACGTTGCTCAGTGGTAAAGAATCCGCCTGCCAAACAGGAGAAATGGGTTCGATTCTTGGGTCAGGAAGATCT
Organism: Neotragus pygmaeus; assembly: GCA_006410875.1. Lineage (NCBI taxonomy): Eukaryota > Metazoa > Chordata > Mammalia > Artiodactyla > Bovidae > Neotragus > Neotragus pygmaeus. Next base: position 2,398,496 of record SJYV01009798.1, read on the forward strand.
CCTGGGGAAGGAAATGGCAACCCATTTCAGTATTCTTNTTCACTTGAAATGGGACAAGCATTTACTGAGCCTCCAATGAGGCTTCCCAGGTTGCTCAGTGGTAAAGAATCCGCCTGCCAAACAGGAGAAATGGGTTCGATTCTTGGGTCGGGAAGATCTCCTGGGGAAGGAAATGGCAACCCATTTCAGTATTCTTGCCTGGGAAATCCCATGGACAGAGAAGCCTGGCAGGCTACAGTCCATGGGGTCGCAAGAGTCAGACATGACTTAGCGACTAAACAACAGATGTGTGTTGCACGCATGCTGGGGGCTGGATGAGGTGGTGAAGGAGACCCCTGGGCTCTCTTCTGGGACATGAGAGCGACCTTGCCCAAATTCCTTAGCCTGTCCCCTTAAAGCCTGTGGGATCAGCCCCACCTCCCTTCTACCCCCTCATCTATCCAGCTGCCAGGCCTCTCCATCTGTGATTTCCTCCACCGGTAAACCCTCCCACCCTGGAGTTCTGAGATGCTGGCTTGGGGTGAGGGCACAGGTAATCTTCCGAGCACAGGGAACAGAACTGGCCGAGGTGGAGAGGTCGCAATGGTCTAGATCCTAGTGACAGAACAGGGAACCCTTCACCCTGGTTGGCCTCAAAGCGACACGGAGGATGCAAACAGGGCATGTGGTGGTTAGACATGGTGACACAGGATGTGAAGCCCACGAGGACAGAGCCCAGTATGCTTACGTCTGGATCCTCAACATTTGTCACTCTCTCTCTAAGCCTCAGTTTCTTCATCTGTAAAATACTGTGCATCATCCAGGATTGTTGAGACAATCAAGATTAATGCATACGAATAACAGCCGTTGTAATTATAATACACTTATACACAAGACAAGATCTCCTGAATCAGAAAAGTGAACACTGTGGATTCGAATGTCAACAGGCATTTATTGAGCTCCAGCCGTATGCCAGGCGTTGCTGTAGGTAGGTCCTGGAGACACAGCAGGGAACAAAATGCACACACACACACACACACACACACACACACACACACACACACACACACACACACGGCCCTGACCACGCCCTCAACCCCTCGCCACGATCCCGCCTCATCTCCGCCCCTCTTTCCTGAGCCTACCAGAACGAGGTGGAGGTAGGGATTATCTACATATTCATGAGCCCATCAGCCAATCCACAGCCTAAACTCAGGCCTGTCTTCAGAGCCTCGGTGGTTGTGACCTCAGAAGCGACGCAGTCAGCGATACTTAAAGACGCAGTAACCTATTGAAGAACAGGGAGTCTGGAACTGACTTAGAACAACGCATACCTGCTTCTTTTTAGGAGTCTGTACAATACAGGTTGGGAAACCAGTGCATACTAATAGCAAAGAAAGAGCGTTGCCGTTGTGCATGAAGTCAGGGATGCGTTAGGAGCGCACACCCCCTGCCAGACACTGGAGCTGGAGTTTCAGCACCTGGGGTCGCGGACAGCTCCAGAGCCCAGATGGAGGGCCCTGAGTGGGTGGGTGTACCCGTTTGTAGAGGGTTCTGGGAACAAGGTCCAGAAAAAGCGTCCCAGACCCTCAGCCAGCCCACAGGAACAAGGGCCTACTCTCTTTCTGCCTGTCTTCTCCACCCCCATAAAAAGCCTCAAAGGAGCCCAGATGCATGAGTCCACTTGACATCTCCAAGTGGAAGTTCCTCAGGTCAAAACTGTTCCTGGTCCTTAGTCCTGCTACTCCCACGGCGGTTCCATGTCAATAGATAGCAGTTCCATCCTTCCATGTGCTGGGCCCACGTATGTCGATGTTATCCTTGACCTTTTGCTTGCTCTTTCCATAACCAATCTATTCGCAAGTCTGTCGCCTCTGCCTTCAAATATCCTAACTCTCCTACCTGGACCAGCACAGTCCCCTCCATCCAGGCCCTTGGTTCGTCTTCACTGCCCCCCTCCCCCAACCCATCTGTCCTACCTGAAGCACACTCCTCAGAGGGTGCTCATGAGCACCTGAGTCAGGCCCCAACCCTCCTCTGCCTACAGACCTCCTGGGGGTAAAAATCCAAGTCCTACCCCCGGCCCTGCATGACCTACCTTGTCCCCTTCCTGCCTTCTTCTCCTCCCTCTCTCCCCCTCGCTCACTCTGCTCCAGCCACACAGGCCTCCTCACTGCTTCTCCATCATGCCAGCCATGGCTCACAGTCTCTGCACTGGCTGACCCTTTGCCTGGAACCCTCTTTCCCTAGATAATCACCTCCTTTCCATTCACAGGAACTAGCCTGGGGAGAGTGGGGGGTGGGATAAGTTAGCAGGGGGTTAACTGTCAGGCATCATAGGCCCTGGAGACCTGGTGGGGATGTCAGTCTCTGTCCCAAAAGCAATAGGGAGCTATGAAGGGTTTTATAGGAGGGAGGGGTGAGGTGTGCAGTCACATCTGCATTGTTTAGTCTCCCTCTGGCTGCTGTGTGGAGAACATAGTGCAGGGGAGACTATGTAAAGAGAGGGGGCTTGTTCCAGCTCCCAGATGGGCAGTGCTGTGGCTTAGATGAGGTCAGGGTCCCCCCAAATTCCCCTCGGCAGAATCTGGGGTCTGCCTTGATTGTGCTATGTTCCCCAGAGCTCAATACAAGGCCTGGCATACAGCAGGTGCTTAACAAAGGTCTGATAAAGGAAAGAAAGAAGGAATGTCCCATGCCCAGAAGCCCGGCTTGGAAACATTTGACACTGGATTGGCTCTCACAACAAAGCTGCAAAGAAAACATTGTTGGACCCATTTTACAGATGAGGAAATTGAGTTTCAAACAAAAGAAGGGATTTGCCTGAGCAAACCCAGGCTGATTCAAGACTCAAGTCCTCTGGAGGTCATGGAAGTTTTCCAGGGGCCAGGTGGCATTTCGGTGGAGCTTAGAAGGATGAGAATGAAGATCAAGGGCCAGAGGTGGGCACTCTTGGTTATAGAAAAGGCATGAGCCAGTGTTAAGTGGTGCGATGGAAGGAGAATGAAAGCCAGTTGGAAACCTGATGGGCAANGCCACTGCTGAGTTTTCCAAATTTGCTGGCATATTGAGTGTAGCACTATCACAGCATCATCTTTTAGGATTTGAAACAGCTCAGCTGGAATTCCATGACTTCCACTAGCTTTGTTCATAGTGATGCTTCCGAAGGCCCACCCGACTTTGCGTTCCAGGATGTCTGCCTCTAGGTGAGTGATCCCACCATCATGGCTCTCCGGGTCATTAAGATCTTTTTGTGCAGTTCTGTGTATTCTTGCCATATCTTCTTAATATCTTCTACTTCTGTTAGGTTGATACTATTTCTGTCCTTTACTGGAGCATAGTATAGGGTTACTAGCTGAGCCGTATCTGACTCTTTGCGACCCCGTGGACTATAGCCTGCCAGGCTCCTCTGTGCATGGGATTGTCCAGGCAAGAACTGGAGTGGGTTGCCTTTCTCTTCTCCAGGGGATGTTCCTGACTCAGGGATGGAACCCTGGTCTCTGGCATTGCAGGAAGATTCAATCTGAAAGGAAATCAACCCTGAATATTCATTGGAAGGACTGATGCTGAAGCTCTAGTACTTTGGCCACCGGTTGTGAAGAGGCAAGTCATTGGAAAATTTCCTGATGCTGGGAAAGATTGAAGGCAAAAGGAAAAAGGGACAGCAGAGGATGAGATGGTTATATAGCATCACTATCTAATGGACATGAATGGACTCAATGGACATGAATTTGAGCAAACTCCGGGAGGTAGTAGAGGACAGAAGAGCCAGGTGTGCTGCAGTCCATGGAGTTGCAAAGCGTCAGATGTGACTTAGCAACTGAACAACAACAAAAAACGTAACCCTGAGTCCTGAGTCTTGTGAGGTGCTCCAGTGAACTATCCAGCCTGAGGAGGAGTCATGTGCTCAGTAGCATCCCAGCTCTTTGCGACCCCATGGACTGTAGCCCGCCAGGCTCCTTTGTCCCTGGGATTTTCCAGACAAGAATACTGGAGTGGGTTGCCATTTCGTACTCCAGGGGATCTTCCTGATCCAGGGAGCGAGCTCATGTCTGCTGTGTCTCCTGCATTGGCAGACAGATTCTTTACCACTGAGCCTTTGGGGAAGCCCTCGGAGGGGTCAGGAATGAATCCAGTTGTAGTGCGCCTGGCTAATGGCCAAGAGTTGGAGAAATGGCTGGTGTGAGGAGCAACCCCACCCAATTGATGTCAGAGGTGGTATGAGTGAAAACAGCTCAGCAGTTCCATTCCTGGGTCAAAGGGTTACTCTGTTTAATCTTTGGAGGTGCTACCAGAATGTTTTCCACAGCAGCTGCCTCCTTCTCACTCTCATGGGCTCCACATCCTCGCCAGTACTTGCTATATGTAGCCACCCTGGTGGTTGTAAGTGGTGGTTCACTTCGATTTCAGCCTGTCACCACCCTGGCAGTTGGACAGTGGTGGTTCACTGAGGTTTCAGTGGGAATCTCCCTGATTAGTGATACTCCTTTGGGCTCAGTGGTAAGGAACCTGTCTGCCAACGCAAGAGACCGGGGTTTGATCCCTGGATCGGAAGATCCCCAGGAGAAGGGAATGGCAACCCACTCCAATATTCTTGCCCGGGAGATCCTATGGACAGAGGTGCCTGGCGGGCTACAGTCCATGGGGTGGCAAAGAGTCGGACATGACTGAGCATGCACACACACTTTTTTATACACTTATGAGCTATTTGTACATTTGGAGAATTGTCTATTCAGGTCTGTTGCCTATTTTTTCAGTTGGCTTGTGTTTTTATTATTGAGTTGTAGGCGTCCATTCTGTATTTTTTTTTTTGGCTCTGCTGCGTTGTCTGGCAGGGTCTTAGTTCCTTTCCTGACCAGGAATTGAACCCAGGCCCTGGGCAGTGAAAGCACACAGTCCTAAACACTGGACTGCAGGGAAGTCCCTCCTCCTGTACTCTGGATACAGATCTCTTCTCAAGTGTATGGGTTGCAGAGGTTTGCTCCCGTTCAGTGGGCTTTCTTTTCATTTTGATTATTATCTCTTACAGCACAGAAGCTTTACAGTTCTGATGTTTCTCTTTGTTGCTGCTGTTGCTGCTTGTGCTTCTGTCGTCCTCTCTAAGAAGGCACTGCCAAACGCAAGTCCCAGAGCTTCCCTGTGTTTTTCTCTGAAGCGTTTTACGCTTTTGGCTCTTAGATTGGGGCTTGGACCTTTTTCCAGTTCTTCCTCAGAGATGGCGTGAGGTAAGGGTCCAGTTTAATTCTTCTGCCTGTGGACATGCCTTTTCATAGACCGAGAGATAGGTGCTGAGTGGCCAGGTTACTGGTCAAGGTCACAGGCTGATTAGTGGTGCGCTGAAACCACAAACCTCCTGACTGTTCGCCTGCGGCTTCTTCCAGCTTCTCCCAGCTTGCTTTGAACTCTGTTTCTCAGGTTTGTTGATTCCTGACCCTGAGGACAGAACCCAGAAATCCATGAGCCACAATACAGGGCCTAACCTGTGGGACGTGGTGTACACGTTATAGTGCATCAGTTCTTTGAGAAGAGGATAGTCTGTGTGTGATCTGTGTATGAGGTCTCTGAGGTCTGTATCTCTCTGTTCCCACTTGCCTCCCTGAGCACTACCCCTGCCCCCACTGACTTTTCTACCCCTTCCTCCAGGTCCCTCTCTCTCTCTTCTCTGGGTGGTTCTGTGACTTCAGCCTGTCCGTGGCAGGGGCTGGCTCTTGCTCTCCAGGCCTCCCAAGGGACAGGTCTCTGCTGGGGACCTTCCCAGGGCCAGACCACACAATCCAGCCCCCTTGGTACCCTGAGTCTAACCCCTCAGGGCACAGGAGTTTAGGTTTGTGGCAGGCCAGGGGCCAGCTGGCATGACTGGCCATCTAAGCCATGTTTCAAACATTGAGAGTTGGAAGGTGAAAAGACAACCCTCAGAATGGGAGGGAATAATAGCAGATGAAACCACTGACAAAAGATTAATCTCCAAAATATACAAGCAGTTCATACAGCTCAATACCAGAAAAATCGACAGCCTAATCAAAAATTGGGCAGAAGATCTAAAAAAACATTTCTCCAAAGAAGACATGCAAATGGAAAATAAACATATGAAAAGATGCTTAGCATCACTCATTATTAGAGAAATGCAGATCAAAGTTACAGTGAGATATCACCTCTCACCTGTCATAATGGCCATCATCAAAAAAATCTACAAACAGTAATTGCTGGTGAGGATGTGGAGAAAAGGGAACCCTCTTGCACTGTTGGGTGGGAATGTAAATTGATACAGTCACTGTGGAATACTGTCTAGAGAGTGCTTTAAAAACTAGGAATAGAGCTACTATATGACCCAGCAATCTGACTACTGGGCATAAACTCTGAGAATACCATAATTGAAAAAGACACATGTACCCCAAAGTTCACTGCAGCACTATTTATAATAGCTGGGACATGGAAGCAACCTAAATGTCCATTGACAGATGAGTGGATAAAGAAGCTGTGGTACATATACAGTGAAATATTACTCAGTCATAAAAAGGAACACATTTAAGTCAATTCTAATGAGGTGGATGAACCTAGAGCATTTTATACAGGGTGAAATGAGTCAGAAGGAGAAAAACAAGTATTGAGGCTTAACACATATATGGAAGCTAGAAAGATGGTACTGATGAACCTATTTGCATGGCAGCAGTGGAGATGCAGACACAAAGAACACACTTGTGGACCCAGTGTGGGAAGGAGAGGGTGGGATGAATTGAAAAAGTGACAGTGAAACATGTACATTACCATATTTAAAATAGTTAGCCACTGTGATGCAGGGAATTCAGACCTGGTGTTCTGTGACAACCTGAGAGGGGTACAGTGGGGTCGGAGGTGCGAGGGAGGGGACATATGTATAACCTATGGCTGATTCATGTTGATGGATGGCAGAAACTAACACAATATTGTAAAGCAGTTTTCCTCCAATTAAAAATAAAATGAAAAATAGAAAAAAAGATGGAAAAAACAAAACAAGCAAACCAAAAAAGAAACCTTGAGAATTGGGAAGCTTGCCGGTGGTGGAGTGTCAGGGAAGTCAGAAGATGGGAGGCAGCTGTCAGACTGGGAGTGGGCGTGTCCAGGAGAGAGAACTTCCTTCAGAGACTAACTGTCCCTCCTCCTGGCTGTGCTGGGAGCAGAGCGTCCCACCAGCTATGGGGTTGCAGCCATGTGCCCTGGAGGCAGCATCCACTTCCTGAGCTGACACTTTGTTCCCATCTGCTCCCTGCGCCCTACGTGCTTACTTGCTTAGCTCTCAGCCCCAGCGAACGTAGGAATCACCCTTGCTTTACCGATGGGGAGACTGAGGGCAGGAATGACCTTGGATGACCTTGAATTTCCCATTTAGGGTCAGCACAATGGGCACCAGATGCCTTATTGCCTGCCCTGACCTGCCCTGACCAGGCTAGAACTGGTTGATGGAGACAGCCCTAACCTGCCAGCTGCCCTGGAAATGGCTGTTGCTTACTTTTATAAGTGGGTGGAATTAAAAGGCTTGTTATTGTTCAGTTGCCAAGTCATGTCCGGCTCTTTGCAACCCCATGGACTGCAGCA